>OW386292.2:130553959-131018959 GCA_936432065.2 Rutpela maculata | reverse complement strand
TCTTCCTCGAGCCTCGATTTTATTACATCTCTGTCGTCTGCTTGTGACCTCGCTGGGGTTGACGCTCTAGACGAGTCGTCCGTCTCCATATCCATGCTTTTGTCCGAGTTTTTCTTCCTCGGCATGTCGTCCTCTTGTTTACCTAAAAAAGAAAAATGGGAAGGAATCGGGAAGGTAAAAACACAGTGTCCCCAGGCGGGGGACTTTATTTATCTTTTATATATCAGCGTCTTAATAAAGACGACTGATATTTCTCCTCTTGCACTCTATGTGGGGCTTCCACTTCGCTATTTCGCTTCGCACTGTCTTCAACTGCACACTGGAGGTCTGCACTCGTCGACTGCCACTTGAACTATCCCGCTTATGTGTCGCACGCGTTGGCATTGAGCCACCCACCCGTTCGTTTCAATTATATGTGACAATAAAGTGTAAATATCAAGTCAGGTACTGGGTAAAGGGTAACTAAGTAAAACACTTGTAAATTGTTTAGTGTTTATTAGTCACTACAATTGAAACTGTCTTTAAATATCGTAAATTTTGTGGCTAAAAAAATGGATTTTGAAGAAAATACGGGAAATAAAAGTAATTTCATTATTCCACCAGATGTTAAAGAAGCCGCAGAGAGGGCAACTTTAGATCTGTTGCCCCAGAAATCGCGGCAACAATATGGTATAAAAGGCTTATTGAATGATGTAAAATGAAGAAAGTAGTAGACAAGTTCACTGAAAATATACTTTTGGCTTACTTCGAAGAAAAATCTAAGTTATGAAAGGCGTCAGCAGTGTGGTCTAATTTCTCTATGACAAAAGCTAGTTTGCAAATCAAGAACAACGTAGATGTAAGCAAGTAGTACAAGCTAATAGCGTTTTTAAAACGAAAAAGTGTAGGATATCGGCCAAGAAAATCGAAAATATTTACTAGCGAACATATTAATACATTTTTGAATGAAGCTCCAGACATCAAATATCTAAATAAATAATTTATAACTATTTGAATAAATATGTATTATTTCTAAGTAATATATTTCTTCTAATTTTATCAATACAGCTTTCTATTATCTTGAGAAGAATGCATATTACTATATGGTATATTTCATTTTTAACACTAGTGTTAAAAGTTTTTTCAACACTAGTGTTAAAAGTATTTTTAACATGTAACATTATAAAAGTCAATTTTTATTTTAGTTCACCTATCAATGAATTAAAAATGTCACTTTTAATGACAGTTTTACAAAAAATAGTTTAAGTGGGGTGGGGGAGGTCAACTTTACTCACCTGTATTTAGTAAGTAAATAAATTATTTATCCACGACCACTATATATGGAAGGTATAATACGTCTATTTTCCGTGGATTAAAGACCCTTTAATACACTAGTGGATTAGAATTCATAATGCCACGCTTCGATTTTATAGAATTTTATTTAGAATTATTATTAATATTAACATTAACATTTATATCAAGAACAATCTTCTGGTAATTTTGACCGGTATTAATAAATTAACTCGATAGGGTTTTTCTGAATAAGAACTGGACAACTTCGCTGACCTTGGTAACCGTGCTAGTCGGTGTACACGGAGGACCTGGATTTTTTCAGCGATTGCCATCTTGCTGGACAGTGATTCTTCTATATAACTTTCCGCTACCGTAGTCGATTTCCAACCACCTTGACGCTTGACAGTGGTAATATCGCCCTCAGCATTGGCCAACAATGTTGCCGAAGAACGCCTCATTCTATGTCCGGTAAAACTTTCTGGATCAAGGAGCCCAAGAAATGAAGCCACTTTTGAAAAGGTTTTCGAAATTGTGTCGATGTGATGCTTACATGTTGTGTAGTACATTTTCCAGCCACATATCGCAAGAAAAATCTCCCATCGGCAGTTTTAGGACGCAAATTCATGTATTTTCGTATTTTCTACAGCATTGACTGAAGCTTCTTCCATGGCCGTGAAACTTTTGAAATGTTAGTTTTCGTATCCGGAATGAGTACATTGTCTTGAACATGGCTGATATCCAAAAAGATTAATTCATTACACCGACAAGCACCTGCAACTCCCATGATCGTTGCAAGCTGTAATGAGTTCAAAATAAGAAGCTCAATATATAAATTAAAATATTGGCGTCGTGTATTTCCTACATTAACTTGTAAATATTCCTCATCCGGTGCTTCTTTCAAAATTTTTAGATTTGATTTCTATCAGTATCTTTGCCTTCCTTGGTTTATACTTTCTTGATTCGGCTTTCAAATATGAAGTAAGTTTACCATACTTTGAAATATCAATAACTTTGTGCACTTTTATCGTTGATTTTAACATGGAATAGTTTGTCCACACTGGAGAGGTAGGCACATTGAAAAAATAGGATAGTAACACCTCTTCTGTAATTGCTCCTTCTCCTATGCCCCTTTTTTTCGCCAGTTGTCGAATTCCACCAATTCCTTCTCGTACACATTTTTGTTTTTCTCTGGTAACTCGTAATGCTGCTTCTTGAGCTTCTTGCATAATTTTAGCCGGAATGAAGAAATTCTCAGCATTCTCACTAATTTTTTCTGTTGATTTTGCAAATTTGTTCGCTTTTGTCAACTAATAAACAAACTCATGTCATAGAAGCGATTCAAAGTCTTTCTATTTTTTTGCTCAAAATCAAAAGATTCTTAGTCAAAATAAACCTGTTAAATCTGTCGCTTTTCAAAATCAGATTTTTTTACCTACTCTCATACGGCTTTCATGCTTCTAATTTGGCCGTGGTCGTGGATAAAACGTTGAATTACATTCGGGGAATTAACAGCCTTTCAATCTACTCGAAAAAATGTGACTCTCGGCTGCGGCTCGAGTCCACATTTTTTCTCATATATTAAAGGCTTGTTAATCCCCTTATATAATTAATAGGTAACTATTATTGATGCATTATACAAAAAGTGTTTACGCAGATCAACGTAGAAGGTACAGTTACTACATAAAATAATGTGTAAATAATATAAAATAGAGAAAAAATCACATATCATGTACAATGTACAGGGTGGACCAAAATAGATTGGGATTTGAGGTTTTCTCTAAAACTATGGCAGATACACAAAAACCAATATAGGAGTCCTGAGCTCGATTTCCGAGAAACAAACAATGGCCAAACCGTGGACGTCTATCTTTTTTGACTACCGAGCTACAGAGCGTTTTTGGAAAATTGACATTTTTGGATGACTTCTATATCTCAATTACTAAATGTCGAATCGAAAATCGAGCAACATTTTTTTAAGTAGAATTCGTTGCTGATAAGAAGAAAATTATGCATGTTTCAGTTTTCGAGATATAGATATAACCTGTGCTCTTTTAAATGGAACATCCTGTAAACTATTTCATTATGGCCATGATCATGGAAAACTATTAACAACAATAACACTTCTTATAACATAGATGTCGCTAAAAATATGAAAAACTAAACTACAATCAATATTCGAATTGTCTTCCATTGACATCTCGACTCTCCCAACGAAAACTATAGTAACTCATAAAATGCGTGTTTCAGTTACAATAGTTGAATAATTGATTATCAAGGTAAGATTTCCCTAGAAAACTATAGTAACTTTCTGTGGAGATACAGGAGAAGTAGTACATCGTGAACTATATAGTAAGTTGTTACAATTCTTCGATTCTTAAGGACACCATTTAAACATTTAATCACTATTTTCTCAAAACTGAGATTGAGTTACTATAGTTTTCGTTGGGAGAGTCGATCTATGCATTTTGACACCTTCTATTACAGCATTTGCTGCATTTCCAATCATGACAGGAGTTATTGTCTGAAACGCATCTGTTTTGTTTCCCATTTCGTCTATGTTATTAGAACGTTCTCTATATATAATATTTTTAAATAGCCCCAAAGACAAAAGTTGGCAGAGGTTATATCGGCAGATCTAGCTATCCAGAAAACATTATTTTCTAAAAATTAAACAATATCTGAACTACTTTGTTGTTTATTAAGGTTCAGTTAGCTAAATTAACTTCTAGTTATCAATTTAGTTAACTTAGCTAACTAGACATTGATAAACTAGTCCTGAGTGATATATAGATACTATCCAGTCCTCTCCAAATTGAGTATTTCAATAATTTCGTGTTTCATTTGACTTATGACCTGGGGCGCCATCATGATGGTAAATTAATCTTTAAAATTGTCTTGATTTGATTTTGATTTGATTTACCAGCGTGTGGTAGGCATTGCTGCCACTCCCAGGTTATACAGCTGGGCCTGCTACGTCCACGCTGGGTTGGACTAAGGTCATGCTTGTTGCCAGCAGTGAGAGCCACATGGCGCATGGTAAAGGAATATGGGAGGTGTAGGTATTTGTGAGATGCGTTACCGCATTTTGTCGTGTGGGAGCGTTTAAGCTCCCTTTTTTTTGTATTTTTGGTTCTGGACTTCTGCCTATTCTGGGTCTTCTTGTGAGATATGTTGCCGCGTTGTGTCGCTGCTGTTTGTGCTCCTATTTTTGTACTTCTGCTTCTACAAGCCTTCTTCTTCTTTTTCTGAGACTTCTGATTCCTCCGTTTCTGATTCTGGTAGAGTATATATCGCTCCGATTTCTTTGTGGAAATTCATTTTCCCCTCGCTTTTCTTTCCCAGTATGTTTGGTCCTTTCCCAGTTTGTTCATGATCCTCGCGATTGTTGTTTTCCACGTGTAACATGGTCTCCCTATTTTTAGTTTGCAGTTTGATTGATTGATTGATTGATTTACCAGCGTGCGGTAGGCACTTCTGCCACTCCCAAGGATTATATAGCTGGGCCTGCTACGTCCACGCTGGGTTGGACTAGGGTCATGCTGGTTGCCAGCAGCGAGTGCCACATGGCGCACGGTAAAGGAATGGGGGATGGGAGGTGTAGGTATTTGTGAGATGCCTTACCGCGTTGTATCGTGAGGGAGCGTTTAAGCTCCCTTTTTTGTGTTTTTGGTTCGCCTTCTTTTTCTGAGTCTTCTAATTCCTCGGTTTCCAATGCTGGGTTGGATTTGGGTCGTGCTTGTTGTCAGCAGCGAGAGCCACATGACGCATGATACAGGAGTGTGGGGTGAGCAGTGTAGTTGTTTTTGAAATGCGTTGCCGCATTGTGTTCGTGATGTTTATGCTCCTCTTTTTTATGTTTCTGCTTCTACAGATTGTCTTCTTCTTCTGAGTCTTCTGATTCTTTCGTTTCTGCTTCTGGTAGAGTATATGTCTGTAGGTATATGTGAAATGCGTGGCCGCATAGTGTCATGCTGTGGAATGTTTGTGCTCCTCTTTTTGTATTTCTGCTTCTACAAATCTTCTTCTTCTTCTTCTAAGTCTTCTGATTCCTGGGTTTCTGGTTCGGGTAGAGTACATATCACTGCGATTTCTTTGTGGAATTCATTTTATTTTTCTCCTTTGCTTTTCTTTCCCAATATGTTTAGTAGTTTGTTCATGATCCTCTCGGTTGTTGTTTTCCACGTGTAACCTGGTTTCCCTGTTTTTAGTGTAGAATTTAATGTAGAATTTTTCACTTAACAACGAGCACAATATTGACCTGAAAACCATCACTCGATAATTTACCTAGGAAAATATTATGAAATTAGATTATCGACACTATATTATAACTCCCACAGCACAAAGAACATGCAATATCATAAAACACACTCCTATTAAACCAGACACCAACAAAAGTAAAAAATCAGCAGTCCCTAACTGTGATGCTTCTCTTCCCTTCCATTATCTTCTCTTTTTGACTTGTTCTATTGCATTACACCAAAAACTGTACCTAGATCTGGATTATGTACGAAACCAATCACTACTCACAAAATCGTTAATCGCACGTCCCGAGGTATGTATTACCCTTCAAACACCCATCACCCACATGACAGCTCAAAATTTGTTATCTCTATTATTTCCCTGCTTCCTGTACACAGTCTCAATTGGCGTGTTGTCGTCTTCTTATTGGTTGTTGAGGTGAAAAGTTATGATTTCGCCCTCCTCTTGGTGTATTATTATTGTCCTCTTCAAGTTTGCTGTTGCTGCTATCGTCTCCTGCCCACCCCAGAAACCGTCTTTTCTCAGGTCTCCGATGAACGCCTCTGTCTTTTCCTTGTTGATGCTGTATTGATTTTAACAGGGTTCCGGTTCGGTGATGGATGCTAGCATGAACGGGGTGGAATAGTCTATGTTATTTCGTATATAGTCCGGTACTTGTTTTCGATTATTTTTTGTTTTCTCTTCTTCCTCCAGTTTATCTCCACTATTGCTGTGGTATGCCTCTTCTCGTGTATGTGTTATCATTTCTTCTGTATTTCACCCCCCGCTTTAACGCCCCTGACTCGTTCCCCCGTTTCTGTGTCTACCATATGATCTTTCGTTCCTACGTTCTATCTTCGATCCATCATTCTTGTGTATAGATACCATTTCCTAGGAAAATCTGTGCATTTCCATTGAACTGCAAGAGGTTCAGCGCCCCGGCATATTTTACCAATAGTACGCCTCTGGTTGTCCGGTTGTCCATGTGTTACCCAAGTCGCGGCTTGTTTATCTAAGAAATCCTGTTTATCTTAAGGAATAATACACTTCAATAAAGCCATAAATTTATGGCAGCTGTTAACATTTTCAAGGGTTTAGGTGTACAATCACTTCTCAGATTTTCTAAGAAAGTCGTTTGAGTCAGCCCCTCAGCAGTTTATTACAGCATTTATACACACTCCACAAAAACACACTCTCTTTAATACAAATACAAATTATGTCACTCACTTAACTTTAAAATTATATCATTTACACTTTGTATATAGCTAGAATTTGGACCTAAAAACACTGCAGGCACTTCTTGTTAGTCATTAAGAAATAAATAAACTTGGATAAATAAACTTGGGTGGCGGATAGGTACTTTAAAAATGAAAATGGGTATACTTAGCCTTTATTCCCGTTATTTATTGCCTGGTCCTTTAAGCTTGTTCCTTTATGCATATCACTGCACTTGGTTCTGCCACTAGATAACTCTGTATCAGTTATTTTCAAATATTAATTTTATTTCAACTTTGTTCTTTTGTTATCACATATCAATTTACGCGGAACGTTTTGGGCTATAAATTCACCTAAGTTTTATCAAATTTAGCGGACTTATATCTGGTGTTCTCGCGTTTAAATGGGAGCATTTTTCGGACGCGTCCGCTCGCTCGGGAAGCACGATTCGAACTCCTCAAATTAATCTTTGAAATTGTCTTATAGACATATTGTCTACAAAGGGCTCTATTTCTTGTCGCAGAATGTTAATAAAATCTTCGGTACTTAAATTACAATGAAAAAATGAGGACCTATTAGTTGATATCCAATAAAACCACCCCATACACCAAATCCAAATCGTCCTTGATGATTAACTAGCGGTTACGTGTGGTTTTCATGAGCCCAATGGTGGTTATTATGCCCATTAAAAATTCCGGCACTGCTTATTTGGGCCTCGTCTATCCATATAATTGTTCCTGCAAATCAAAAATCGAGACGCCTTTGAAAGACGTTTGGATATAGATGATGACTAATTTTAATTTTGTAAGGTTTAAATTTATATTTTTTAAGCAACGCAACGCAGTTGTTTTTGGGATTCCTAAATTTTCCTGTATTTCGCAAGACGATATATTATGATTTTCTCTTACAGTTTCTAAAACAATATTTTCTACAGCTTCTCTACCTGCTTTATTATATTTTTTGCTCGAGGTTTTACAAATGATTCAAACTCTTAAACTTAAATTTTGTGTAGCCTTTTGAATATTTTTATGTCTGGCTGTCTCTTTTCTTTATAACTAAAAATATTGTATAGGCGGCGCTTTTGGCACAGTCCTGCTGTCTTGCCTATTAAAATAAAGCTTGGAAGCTAAATTTGAGTCGCATTCTATAAAACACTTAACCATATCATATTTTTCAACATTACTAAATTGAACCATTTTTAACAATACTCACTCACAATTAATATTAAAATTGAGATAAATATGCATAGATGTAAATGAAACACAATTCAAACATTTATTGTAGTTTAGTTTTTCCTATTTTTGACAAAATTATTTTATTTATTTATTTATTTATTTATTGAAAAAATATCTACAGTTATGTTTTCAATATCATCCTACGATCTAAGTGAGGAACATCAAAGGTAAAAAATTCTATGGCCACCAAAAAGTTGTGTTAAAATACTTTAGCACAACGAGCTTTGTTCGCGAATTTCTTTAATGTACTCCGTAGATAAACCTAATTGGTAACCTTCGAAATGCACTGTTCTTAAAAACTGAGTCTTGGGGCCCCATGTTACTACCAATAAGCTGAAGTCTTAATGCACCCTTCAGTAAAATTATTCAAAGTTTATAGTACTGAGTGTCATATTAGTGAAATAGTATCTACTGTAATTAGTTTTTTAAGTTAATAAATAGGTGTTTAGTGTTACTCTTGCGTTATAATTTTCGCTCACGGTATAAGGTGTTTACTAAAGGGTGAAAACACGTTAAGACGCCTATGCCTGAAAATTATAAAGTGATTTTGTTAGTAGGATACAATGATTTAAAAGGATAATAGGCCAGGATACTAGACAAATCTTTAATAAATAAGTAACATTTTATCAAAAACACGATAGGTGACTATTAGGCGCCCCCTTCTGGGAGCGTCTGGATAGCAATTTGGATAGGCGTCGAGGCTCCTCCACTGTTGATCATAGTCACACGGAACAGATACATCCTGTCAGGTTGGAGAGGGGCAGCGCGGACCGCTATGGGAGGTCTACCTGGGTCGTCGTGGATGGGAATGGTCAAATTGACGTACGGTGACGCGTCTAAAATAAACGTTTCAATGGGACAACGGTTGGTGGTGTACAATGGCAGCCTCCAGAGCATGTCGGCGTATGTAACCCCTGGGGTGATACGTAGGATATCCGGAAAGTGTGCATCTAAAAAATATAAAAAAATAAAAATTAGGGGATTCGGAAAAATCATGCATAAATTATTAAATACAAAGACAGTAACAAATCACTCAAATTAGAAGTAGATAAAGAAAGTGTAGACAAATAAAAAAACAGACCGAAGAGTCTTGATAACTGCCTTGAGAAATAAACATTTTAACGAAAAATATAAAAAAATATTTTTTAGAGTTTACGTTAATTTACGACTTGTCATGTTCTTATTTTCCATATGTACTAATCAAGATACAGCGTTTGAAGTTATAACCTTTTCTGGATCATTCTGGATCGTCGCGTCGGATCAAAAAGAATGGTATACAAAACTATCAGTTACGACATTTTGAGGAGTAATGATCCATTGTAAATCTTTCGTAAAGGCCACCGTTTGCGTGAAAACTCGAAACAAAATGTGTTTTTCACTACCCGATGTCTTGGAAACGATCATTCTTCTACATCGAACCAAAAAAGTTATATGCAAAAGCTTCTGCCCAGTAAACATTAATGTAACTTTACCTCTCTGAGAGGTAAGATTAATAGAACATTTTTATATAAAATATTTTACATAATTTTACATAGCATATACGTAAAATAATATCATATTTAAGTCAACATATTAACTTAATTACTTATACACAAGTTTACATATTTGCTACATAATTTTACTTAAAAATGTTTACCTACTTCATTTTACGACATCGAACTCATGGAACGCGTCGGTGTCGCACGCCAGTGTAAAATGATGTAAAATCTAACGTTTGTGTTTTTTGATCATTTTTGTGAAAAATTGTGGTGTCTTTTAATAACTTTGATGCAGAAGTGTGAACCATAAAGCGTTGTGACTTCTTTAAATATTATTTTGTTTGGACGTTTTATTAGTGTAGAGGTTAGGTGCAAACATAAACATGCCCTCTTGTTTGCGAATTTGGTGTACATACCTATATTGAAGGTGCAGCACCATTTTCCAGTGAATGACCCAAATGTAAGTTTTTATAAAGATATTTATTTAAATGAAACGTAATCTTTTTATAGGTTAGAATTATTTCATGGGCAATCGTTATTCTCGACAGACAATTATATCATTACATGGATTTTGTTACACAAAAGCTGTATGTTGGTGCTGCTCCCACATTATTAAGTTCAACTGAATCCAGCGTAAGAAGTTGTAATTCGAGGAAACCTAGATCACAAGCTTTTGCGAAGTAAGTACTATGCATAGGTATGGTTATTGTTTACCGACATCTTATAGCACCTACTTTGTGTTCGTTATTGTATTGTACATATATTTCAAGGTTTTGTATGTGTAAATAAGTAGGCTAATATTTTCCTGCAATTTTTCTTTTGTCCAAAATTGGCTTAAGCACGTCAAAATAATTCAGAAAAATTAGATCAAAAACTGATAATTTTTTTTTTAATATCAGAATCGGTTTCAACATGTTAAAAAACAGGATTAGATGGTTCTGATCAAAAGCGCAGCCCCTTTTCTTGTTGTCTTGTGATTAATGATATTGCTTGTATCGCCATTAAAATAATTAATTTGATCATTATAAAACTACGAAGAAAACTAAAATTGTCTAAAACTTCATGGTTAATTTTGTTGCAATAAATTAAGACAATTAAGATTTGTCATTATTAAAAATATGCTTCTGGTAGAATTAAATCATCTTGGTAAAGGTCCCCGCACATTTTCTTATATCAAATGGCTCTCGGTGAATGTAATAGTATAATATAATTTAATATTTATACAAAAAACGCTTAAGAAACAGTAAGAAGTTTGAAAATTGAATCGTTGATTGTTTACTTTTCAGTGGCGTTAATTAACAATTTGTTTATATGACTGTTAAAGAAACTACTTTTATCATGGGATTCTCACAAGATTGACGCACTCGTCTACAACTTATGGATGAAAAAAGTACTGCTTTACACACTTGTTGCATAAATAAGTAGGTATTTTAAAATTATTTAAAACAATTTTTTGAGTTATTTAACAAATGCATTTTTTTCATGCTTCACGGCTGCCAATTGGCGTAGAAAACCCCGTTTTTTTAAATTGTTTCTTTTTTGTGATATTTTGAAGCATTCTAATAATTTTTAATTGTTTAATTCTGAGAAGAAACGTTCTTTATAAAAAATTTAAAATGATTTTAAATAGTTTAAAAAAATTTTGTTAACACCACTGAAGAGTAGGAGAAAAATCTACATTCTAAAACAAATTGTTCTATGACTTGATGCACTTAAACAGTCAACGGTTCAATTTTCGACTTTGTTATTGTTTTTTTGTCGTTATAAACATTTCCACTTGAAATTTGGTGTGATGATTTAATGGGCTTATTTAACATATTTTTTTATTACATTTTGTAAAAAAATCTCTTAATTTTAGAGCGGAATTCAAAAAACCAGGATATTCTAAGATCTAAGAGGCTTTAAAATTAATCAAGAATATAGAAGCTGCTTGAAGTCATTCACTCCTAGTTGCATTTTCATTCCCCTTTTTTTTGGCAGTTATATGCTGCATACTCTTATGTTGAAATACTCCAATAGTCCCCAAATCACCATCTCTGACAGATTAGACAAATCTGATTTTAAATAGCTGGGTTTTAACAGTGTAAACTCAACTTTGAGGCAGACTTTCGGATTGAATGACAGCACTTTGAGCACATCATTTCATGTTTAAAGCAGTATACTTCTGAAACTTATCGGATCGACCTCAAATTTTCCATTCCATTGGAAGCGTGTTTTCGTAAAGTTTTGTTAAAATATATACATTATTATTTAAGCTATCATAAATTGTTTAATAACTTAACAAATTGATCAAAATAGTTTGCATCTAGCTTTCTTCACAATTTAGTAAAGGGATACAAGCTATATAACCAGATTTACTACACTATACAGGGTGCGCCACTTAAAACTCCCCAGACTTGTAACTTTTTTATTTCCGAAGCGATGACCATGTTGGGCACATCAACTTGTAGACATTTTTAAAGCCTTTAAATATCCATACAGACTGATTAATTTTTTTTTTGAATGGTTAAGAAAGGAAACCTCACCCTGTACATGGACTGTGTTATTGTTTTCTTATAAAGGTTTTAATTAGCTTCAATTTATGTTATTAAAATAAAAAAACTTAAGAAATAAAAAATTTGCAATTTCCTACTTAGTACATTTTAATATAAGTTAGTTTTTAAAAATATTTTTTTTAATTTTTTGTTACTGTTTTAATACGCTGAATATTGTTTGTGATATGTCTTTTACAGATAAAGCATAAAATTATTATTTACATTCCTTTCAAAGTAATTAAAGAAAAAAAACAGTTTGGAGTGTTTTTAATTCCTTTCTCTAAAACCAAAAAGAATTTCGAATATGACGTAATAATATAAAAGAAAGCTAATTAAAACCTTTATAAGAAAACATTAATGTAGTTCATGCACAGGGTGACGTAAAAAAATATTCAAGGAAATTAAGATTTCTTTCTTAACAATTTAAAAAAAATTGCACCACCCCCTATATGAAATAGACTAATATTTCAATTATTTTCACAGGTTGTGTAACTGATGTTCAAATAGCAAATGTCAGAGTGATGAAGGCTGACCAAAGAACGAGTACAATCACAAACGACCCGAGAAATGCTTAACACTTATTGTAGATACTTAGTTAACTTGAATATAGAATAGTTACACAAAAGACACTAGTATTAATCTCTCCTAAATCAACAGTTAATAAAATCAATTAAATGAAATTTGAGCTTTACTAGGAATGCAAGGCAAGATAGGTAGGTGGGTATACATCAGTGGAGAAGAAAAAATATCGTATAGCTGCTTTCTAAAGAACATATAGGTCACTATCAAGTGGTTGAATATACATACACTGAAAAAAAAAATGGTTTGGTTCAAGCATATATTGGTTTATATATACGCAAATAAATGTATTCTTCATATAAAACAAATACATTTGTGGCAAGTAATCAAAAGCTGGTAGTAAATTAATTATTCTTGAAATAAATGTACTTGTTTTATATGAAGAATATATTTATTTGCGTATATATATATAAACCAATATATTCTTGAATCAAACCATTTTTTTTTTCAGTGTATATGCTACATTATAAAGAGATAAAATTAGTTACCTATGCTTTACATAGCAAGTGGTACGTATACGCTACGTCATTTGTTCCATACCGTGATGTCACAGTGTTACCTCTTCAGTATGTAAAAATCATATGCACATGTTGCTGACATTTCGCAGAGTATGCACATATGATTATGCGTCACATTTTACATAGCACGTTACTTCTGCGAAACTTAGTTTACGTAGCATTTACGTATATGCTATATATTTATGTTTGCTGGGTGGTTATGACATTTTGAGATGAAATGGTCTCTTGTAAATGTTTCGTAAAATCCACCGTTTGCGAGGAAACTCGATTCAAAATGTGCTTTTACTATTACACAGGCCGACAAGATCTTTACCCAGGCATCAGAATATACTTTTCCGAAGGTCTTGGGTGCGCTGAATTCGAATCCGAGGTCCAAGTCTCTCAACTGGCTCTAGTTTCAGAGATATCCTAACCTAAAAGTGCAAAAACAGCGATATTGTGTTTCATAACCTGGGGCTAGTAAGGGGAGGCGGAGTTCTCTGTGCTATATATAAGAAATACACAGTCACTCCTATTAATATGAACGAGATTACCATAAATATTCCCAGTGTTGATCTACTAGGTTTAAAAGTTAAAATTAATCACTACACTTTTGTCTTGCTCTTAATATATATTCCACCGAACTCAGCTGCCGGAGTTTATGAGGAATTATTTGAGTCTCTTATAAATTTAGAATCAATACAAACATGTGATACATGCTTTATTGGAGACTTCAACTTACCAGAATATAATGAGACCAATGTCACAAGTACATCTGCGAAACTACGGGCCTTGCAAAACTTTTGTACATTTTATAATTTTGATCAACATAATTCAGTTACTAATGTTAATGGTAGATTGTTAGATTTAGTCATAAGTAATATCACCACATTACAAGTTGATAAGTCAGAAATTTCCATGATAAGGGAAGACTTGCACCATCCACCTCTGTGTATTAACCTACTTCAAGGAAATGACGAAGCAAAAGATATGTTTTCAGTCAAGTCCGAATTGACTTTTAATTTTAAAAAAGCCGATTATGTCACAATGTACAATTTATTTCTACAAACAGATTGGTCTTTTCTAACAAATTACGAGATTGTTAATCTAGCTGTAGAAGACTTCTACAGTGTTATTAATAATATATTTATGAAGGACCTATCCCTCAACTTATACCAAAAGTCATCAGTATCCCTCATGGTATAGCAGGGACATAATCAATGACATTAGACACAAAAATGCAGCATGGAAAAAATATAAGCAATTCAACAACACTCAGGACCTTGAAAAGTTTAAAACACTAAGATCAAAAATAAAAAATGATATTAAGCTAGCGCATAAACAGTATGTTAGCAATATTGAAAATAACTTTAAGATGAATCCTAAATCTTTTTGGTCATACATTCATAGCAAAAAGGACATGACATCCATTCCAAATAATATGACCTACAACGATAATTCTTTGGGCAATCCTCAAGAAATTGTCGACACATTTTTGCTGAGCACTTTAAAACTGCTTTTACAGAATCATCTGAGTACATAGACTCTGATGACACTGACATAGATGAGAATGAACATGAACCGTCACAGTCAGTCCAACTGAATGAAGATAAGATATTTAAAGCTATCAAGAATTTAAAAAACAAATTTACCGCTGGTCCTGATGGTATACCGTCATTTCTTATCAAAGACTGTGCCACTGTCTTAGCGAAACCTTTACTTATTTTATTTAATTTAGCCCTTATCGCTAACACATTCCCAGAGTTATGGAAAAACTCCAAAATTATTCCCGTCTTTAAAAGAGACAATCGGACTGACATAAAAAACTATCGACCCATCACCATCAGTTTTTGAATTCGCTCTATACGAAGAGGGTCACGCACATGTCAACGAACAAATTTGCCCTAATCAGCACGGCTTTGTGGCAGGCCGGTCGACAATTAGGAACTTGGTTTGTGTTACACAATTTATTTCGGAGGTGTTGGATGGCAATGGACAGGTAGATGTCATTTATACAGACTTCTCAAAGGCGTTCGACAGACTTGACCACGGTATTTTACTAAGAAAGCTTTCTGCTTTTCGATTTAACCGAGATTTCATTCTATTTCGCTTCTCCTACCTAAAATGTAGAAACCAGTATGTTCAATATCGTGGGTATAAATCTGAAAGAATAGTTTGTACTTCTGGGGTACCACAAGGGTCAGTGTTGGGTCCCCTATTCTTTATTTTATTTATAAATGACATTGTAATTGGTCTGAGCTGCCATTGTTTACTATACGCAGATGACCTCAAACTGTATCTGGCTATCAAGGATGAATATGACTGTTTGCTACTGCAAGCGGACCTGGATCTAATAAACGACTGGTGCACCTCAAACTTCCTACCTCTCAACGCTGCTAAATGTAACGCTGTGACCTATACTAGAAAATTGAATCCGGTGCAGCATGAATACTCTATAAATCAGGTACATTTAAATAAACCAAATGTATTTAAAGATCTAGGCATAACTTTTGATAGCAAGTTGACCTTTAACCATCACATCAATATCATTGTATCATCAGCTTATAAAATCCTGGGCTTTATCATTAGAAACTCCGGTGAGCTCAACAACATCGACACATTAAAAATTCTATTTACGTCTTTTGTGCGTTCTAAACTTGAGTACGGCTCTGTTGTATGGAATCCTAACTACGCTGTACACAGTAAAGCTATCGAACAAATTCATAGAAGATTTTTAAAATTTATGGCATTTGAGGAGGACAAAATCTATCCGCCAATAGGGTTTTCGCACGACAAGCTGCTAGAGAGGTTCAATGCTGATGAACTGGTCAGAAGGCGCTTTCTTCACTCTGTTATGTTTTTGCATAAACTTGTCAAAGATAAAATAAAAAGCCCTGAACTGTTGGCAAAAGTTGATGCGCTTGTTCATATGCCACTGGTGCAAACAAGATCAACTAATCTTTTTTATTTAACCACACCAAGAACAAATCTATTAGAATTCTCACCGGTGTATGTTATGTGTCATAACTGGCATGATATTCAGGACAAAGTTAACCTTTTTAATTGTAGTGTTGCAGACATAAGAACTGCTTGCTATAACAACTAATTGAATTCATTGTATGTACTTTCAATTAATTATCTTTTGTATGTTATATACCTTGAAAATTTGTTATATTGTGTATTTTGTAATATTAAGTATCTTGTTATTGTGTATTTGTATTTTGTTTTTGTATTTTATTATTGTGTATTTTTCCTACCCTGTAATTGGAACATGTTCTGTTGGGTAGTGTATAATAAATAAATAAAAAATAAATAAATAAATATTAGCTATATCACTTAATTGTTGTTATGCTAGTACCACTCTATGTGGAATTTTTCACTTTACAACGAGCGTAATTTCGACCTGAAAAACCTCACAGTACCTCACTTGATAATTTACCTAAGAAAATATTATGACCATACTTTAACAGTAATGGATTTGATCATTACGGGTTCAATTTATATTAAATTCGCCTGAGTATTTTTAATAATTATAAAAAAATATATATTTGAAAGTTAACATAAGAAATTTGTATGACCATACTTTAAGGAACAATACGTTATTGATTATTTCGGGTACAATCCAATTCAAATTCATTTGAATATTTTTATAATAGTTAAAAAATAATTTACTTGAAAGTTTACAGACGGATATCATGGCCATACTTCAACAATTTATTGCCCCCATAAATTTGTCCACTAATGTTGTCTTCAAGGGTTTGGTGGGCCTAAACACTTCAATGGTTATAAATGTACTTAGCTAGCAAGGTATTTAAAAATGAAGTAGGTATGTAAAACATTTTGATACTTACTATGCGGAGGAGTTTCATATGCAAGCACGCCGATCCCTCCTTCCAAGTCAGTGTTATAGATAGGCGTGACTGTAAACTCAAACCGCGTACATGGTGCTAAATTATTCAGAAGGACACTATCATACGTTGTGTAAGTATCTAAAGGCAATGTTTCTCCATCCCAATGAACCACTCGGTAATATTCCACGCAAGGAGCAAATCTGTCTTCTAGTTCCCATTCTAGAAGTACTGCATCATCGCCTTGTTGGGTAGCAACGATGCGGTTCACGGTGAGATTTGTACCTAAAAAAGAGAATCATTAAAAATGGAAATAGTTTCAGGCAAATATAATTGGGCTGCCCTAATAATCTGACAGTCTAGAAAGGAATTGCCTTACTATAGCCAATTTTTTGCTGTAACTTTTCGAAAACATTAAAAGAAGTGTAACAAAAAGTTTTAAATGAAATCCGAGTCCCGGAACCCAGACAGCACCGTATATTCTAAGAATATTCTGTAATTATGCAAAAAAGAATGAATATATTCTGATTAATTCTGGAATAATCCTGGAATATATATAAGATAACGGATTATTCTAGTAATATAATTTTAAACATATACCTGGAATATTCAGCATGAATATGATAGTAATATTCATTTTGGAATATATATTCCCTCCTGGGTCAAGAATATTCTAACACTTTGAGAATGAAAGAATAATATTAATTGTTACTCAACCAAACCAACGTTTTATAAAAGCTTTTAAGTTTTTCTGTAAAATGTAACTTAAATATATGCGTGTTATTATTTATTTCAATTAATAAAAAATATTTAATATGATTATAATGATTATATTATACAATGATGTTATTCCCAGTTTTAAACAAAAGCTCAATCCATATTTTTGTTATCAGGTTATCAGGTTTTAGCAGTGCAGCCAAGGCTAGACTTCAGAAATAAAGCCATGCACATGTATATAGTGTTTTAAACTACCCGCGATTTTTTCCTATTTACGTATCTCATAACATAACCTCAATATCAGAATTTACGTGCTTTAATCGTTTGTTATTGTTGAGATACTTAAGTGTTTTTATGTGTAGTATAAATGATAAGTGACCGATGAACAATAAGTACGTACATTAATCTTTTTTATAGGGAAAATTTAACAGGGCATCACGTCACTTGTACATTTTCTTACTTAAATGAAAAGAAAAAGGGATAGAAATACTACTGGTACTGGCACAGCTTCATATAAAACTTAATAGAACTCTAAAACTCCATTAGACCATAATACTGATGATATAAATCAGAGACAGTTATTACAGTTGAAGCAAAGCTTACCAACAAATTCTTCACATTTACAAGAAAGTACTTATGAGTGCATCAGTCAAAATAATTCCCAAACTTTTAATCATAGTACTGCAGGCACCACGAACTTAATAAGTAGTGTTCATTTAGAGAATATTGTTAGAAGCAATGTTTCAAATAGTGGCAGTGAAAGTAATTTATTGGAAAGCGATTCTGGCGAAAATTTTAATTATAGCGCTAGTTTTGATGAGCAGAGCTGTCGCACATAAAATTACTATACTTCCATGTACCTGAAGTTTCGAACGTTCACTTGAACGAATTTCATTTGAAAAGGAAAGATAATAAAAATTATAAATCGACTGAGGCGTACCACTTTTACGGTAATATTTGTTGGCAATGATAGTATCGTTGCCAGCAAATATTACCAGAAAAATTGTACGTCCAAGTCTATTAACTTCAAATTTTCAATTTAAATTCGTTCAACGTTCAACTGAACGTTCGAAACTTCAGGTACGTATACTTCTTGGAATATGTGACTAGCAAATGATAACCCTCTGTGCTTAGAGGCAATGGACAAATAATTTGTAGTAACTTTTATTACAAGTTTTCATTTTAATCAATATTTTCTATAATTTTTTGTAAAAAGATATTAATTACCTGTTTGTATTTTTTTTCTAGATTGATAGTATGTGTAGATTGGGTGGCGATAATTACAAGGAATGTTCATGCCGCTTTATGTGAAAAGTAATGAGTGATGACTTGGCCAAGCTTTACAGTTTACACGGACACAAAGACAAAAAAGTGTTTTCCAAAACAGCACTTTTCGCAACAGTTACAGGTAATTATTCAACATAATATATTTGTTTGCGGTTCGGATATATACTTGCTTAAATGAAAAACAAGCCTGTAACTCTCTATTTTTTGCACGATTTGAATAATTTTTTTTTTTATGTAGAGTGACAATATTTCTATGTATAGGTGACATTAATTTGGTTTTAATTTACATACACGGCCTCCTGCGAAGCGTTTTTTCACCAAAAACAGTAAATCATATTAGCAATTTTTTTTTTTAAACAGATGATATAATATCCTATTTTAATTTTTTTAATGTAATTTTTTTTTTAATTTTGATGAAACTTACTATCAAGACATATGGCATGCTGAAGAAGAATCAGTTATTTAAAAAGAAATCTCTAATATGATTTAGTGTTTCTTGGCGAGAGGAATATAACTTTCTAATTCTATTCTGAATTTTGAATACTTTTTTAGATACTCAGGGGTGACACAGGAATTTTCCCAACTCAAAAAAATTTTCTTCGATGAAAATGATGAGCGGGGGGGGGGTAAAATTTTTCTCGAAAGCTTGATTTTCCCCACTCGAACCACAATAAATAGGAATTCCTTCGAAAATAAAAACTGATGAGGGGAGGGGGTAGGAGATGAAGGATAAAGTAAAAACAAATTTTGAATCCTTTGGTTCTTGTACACACGCTAAATCATGGGGGCGCGGCTAATGCCAAAAAATGTTTTGAAATATTAGCTTTTCTTATATGTACTAAATACCAGTTTTATGGGCTCTTGCTTGATTTATCTATGTACTCCTATTTACCCAATTTACCTCAACGAAATAAGGTCAGAATATAATCCTCGTTGAAATACATATAATTCAAGTCAATATGTTAAAGGTTCTAGAGTAATTGTGCGCATAAAAAAAAGTTACAGACCGACGGACATTTTTTTTTGCTCAAACTTAAAATCTCGACGTTTCATGACATTCTAAGTCTATTTGAGCAATAAATTTTTTTTTTGCGCTACTATACTTCCAAGTAATTACAAAATACAAAAATATAAGTTGATTCTTGGTTTTACCATTAGCTTTCTTCAATACACAAGTTTAAATTCTAAATAAAAATCCTATAAAATGTTTTCTTTTGTTTTAGAAACAATGAAACGGACAAAGAAGATTAGTCTTAAGATAGATTCAAAATATAAATATATTTATTAAATACTTAATAAATAATTCTGCAATATTATACTTTCAATATTTTATTTTCCCATATTTTTAGAATTTTTAGGAAGAAGGCACTAATATGCTAGGAGTGGAAAGTTTTCAGGTGATTACTGTTATTATTTTACATTTTAATTTTTATATAATTATTTAAATCGAAAAGTAAGATAATCAGATATCAAGCTGAAGGAGCTGCTGTAAACAATTGCGAGTGTCTTCCCTTATACAGGTGCATTTTGATGATGTATCAGTTTTATTTCTGCTTTTACCAAAAGTGACCCACGTATACTAGTGGACCTGTATACATTCTCACGGGAATATTCCTGAAACCAGCCTAAGGGAATATCCTATATAAACCTAGATTATTCCAGGAATATAAATATATATTCCTGGCAAAAGCTGTGAATATGTTTGAAACATATAAATATTCCTGGATTATTCTTGGAATAATTTGGTAGTATTCTTAAAGGAATAATCTAGGTTTATGTAGGATATTCCCATTGGCCGATTCTAAGAATATTCCCTGGAGAATTTATATATTCTCGGCCTATTCTAAGAATGATTCTTTATTCTCAAGAGTATATTCCAGGAATATTCTAAGATTATATTGTGCTGTCTGGGAAGGCAGGGGTAATGTATAACCAAAAACGACAAATTTTTCAAAATTTGACATTTTTTTATCACTTCCGGGGACACCCAGTATATTTTTACATTTTTGGATATCGGAGACGATTTTAAGTACGACTGTGTAATTTTACAAATTTTTGAGACTACGTGATTTTTCTAGGACTATTATTATTTTTGCATCTAGAGTACAGTGAATGCACTCAAATCAATCAAATGGACCAAAACCATAAGAGAAAAATATAAACGTGAAATTTATCGAATTGGTGTAGTGGCTATGACAAACCAAAATTTCAGAAACCACTAATTTGAATTTATGTCAACTTTTTCAAATGGCAACATCTTTTAGACACCCAGTACTTAGATACTAATTTTCACGACAAATCCATTGATACCTTCAAATCTAAAATCGGTTTGATATTAACCCAAATTCACAAGTTCTTTGGTGGATAATAATTAAATATCGAGAAAATACGCCTATCAAGTAATTTATATGCCATGGAAATTGAATAAAACTAGATTCAAAACATTGATTTTGTCGACAAAACAACGTTGCAAATAAAATAAGTGTGCTGTCCGGAATGACTCATTTTAACAATAAGAAAAATTAAAAGATTAATTAAATGGTAGTAAATGTTCAAAATGCATCCTCCTTCTTCTGGACATTTTCTGGCTCAGTCAATTGTGTTTCGCATAACATTTTGCAACATAGCAGGAGTTATACTTGCAAAAACTTCGCGGATACGATTTTGTAAAATTTGAAGTGTTTGAGGGGGTGTATAAAAAACTCGTTCTTTCAAATACCTCCACACAAAAAAATCTAAAATGCTTAGATCTGGTGAGCAGACAGGCCAACGTACAAGTCCATATGTCGCAATTACTCGCCCACTATACCGGTTCACTAAATAGGTCATAAATCGAGCGGCATTATTGGATATACATTCGTTCAGAAACTGCACGTGGTCAGTCCATCAACATTTCTTTAATATCATTTTTTAGGAATTCTAAATATCTCTCCTCTGTCAAAGGTCTTTGAAAGAAAATAGGTCCAATAATTCTTGTTCCAATCACCCCAGCCCACACATTTACTCCAAATCTTTCCTGAAAATTACCTTGCCTCATTAAATGTTGATTTTCCTGCGCCCAATATCTATTCTTTTGTTTATTGAACATTCCATTGTTGGTGAATCTCGACTCATCAAAAAACAATATCAAAGAAACAAAATTCGGGTTTGCGGTATTGTTCCGAAGTAACCAGTCATCTTCGGTTGCCATCATCACCATCATCTTCGTACCAATGCTGGTGCACTTGATATTTAAACGAGCAGTAACCATATTTTTTAAGAACCTTTCTTGCTGATTCATGACTAATTTGCACCTCGTGCCCAATTTCCCTAGTAGAAGCAGCCCACAGAGCACAGAAATATTCTAAGAATGTGCACAGAATGATTGCTCGGAACGTTCCAATATTCTGAGAATGTTCTCACAACATGAACATTATATCGAATGTGCCATGCACATTACAAAGCGGAGTCTTTTAAATGTACCTGTAACATCTCAGGTATGTTTTAAAAGCACGTTTTTGGAACAAAGCAGAATATTCTGTAGATGTTCAAGTATACTGAAATCCAAATATTTTGGGAACATTCTTTTATAGGATTTAGGTTACGTCAATCACAAAAATGGGGCCTTTTGTCACCTACCCGACCACTGCACAGTGGTCCCAAATTGAGTTTTTTGGTTCAATAATGGCTAGAGAACGCAGATATTGTCGGAAATGAACGATTTTTTTTTTAAATTAAAGAAGAAATTTCAACAAATCCTCGGAGTCCGAATTATAAAAAAAATCCTTTCTTATTAGATTAAGTTAAAGACCAATAAAAATGGCTAGAGAGCGCAAATCTTATCGGAAATGATCAATTCTTTTTTTAAATGAAAGCTTACCAAAATCCCAGCAAATCCTCGGAGCCCGAATTTTGAAAAAAAATTATTTTTCTATTATATTAAGTTAAAGGCCAAAACATTTTTTTTGCTTTAATAACTTACTTTTAAAACTACGCAGTCGTACTTAAAATCATCTCCGGAATAGTGGAAAAGTATCAAATTATGAAAAATTTGTCGCTTTCGGTATATATTATGCCAAATTTAAGAATTATATCTTGAAAAATCTGGAAAATATGGCTTATCTAATGATTCCGTTGACACCCGGTATATATTTAATATCTGACTTTTTTATTTTTAAAAGTAGGATATTTATGTTTTTTGGATCGCTGATTACGAATCTGAAGTCAAAATTCATAAATTGAAAATGGCGGAACCAATAATAGCGGATGAAATTTTTTCCAAAGCAAGTGCTTTAAACAAACGGGCAAAAGATGAGCATCTAGGTGATGTTATATATTAACGAAGAACATTGAAAACAATTTTGAGAATTTTTTTTAATTACTGGACATACAGTAAAAAAAATGGCGAAGATTTGTTTAAAAGATGTGAAGATACACATTGTTTCGACCACAGCATCTTTATTTATTTTGATAGAGAAACATACAAAGAACCATTTTAAAGTTTGACTAAGTATCTTTAATTCTGATCCTTACAATCTTTTATAGTTTCTAAGATATTCGGCATTTAAATTAAGTACTTCATCCTATAAACTTTCGGATTATTTATTCTCCCAAACTATTAATCATACATAAGTGAATAAAAAAACTAATTTATTCTCAGTTTATAAGCTTTATTTTTGATCCCCACTATTTTTTCGTTAAAAATAATATTTTTTTATACGGATAATGTAAAAACCTCTTACATTATCACAATCATTAATTAATGTTTTCCACCAAAATACCGTTTCTGCTACGGTCGCCATGTTTGAGAAATGATGATCAAAATTAATTTTTCTCGATTATCTCCTTTCCTGATAGTTCTACCCTAAAATTAGGTAGTGTAGAAAATGAAAAAAGCCGCAACTTTTATTTTAACTATTTTTCTCTATTTACAGCCGCCAGAATGGTAAAAATTTGTGCTTTGTTGCAGATTTTTACAATTATCTCTGTCCCTGTTGCTCCTATGTAGTAGTTGGTAATTATCAATATTGTAGATTATAAAATTTCCCAAAACTTTTGTTTGAGCAATTTTCTTCAAAGGAGAACTGTTTTAAAATTATAGCAGCTTGAAGTTTGAAAAATGATTAAATTTTCGAGTTGCTGTTATTTGTAGAAAATTGATAGTGGAAGAAAATTGTTTCACCGCAAGTTCAAGGAAATTTTACAATCCATAATATTGATAATAGCTAGGAAGCTACCTAGAAATAATAGAGATAGAGGTAATTGCAGTGATCTGCAATGAAGCAAAAATTTTCACATTTTTGAGCCAGTGTAAATCGCAATATTAACAATATAGAAAAGATGTAGTTTTTGAACTAGTGTTGCCGTCTAGACAAGACAAGACAAGAGTTGCCCTACTCTTGTCCTGTCTTGAAATTTCAAGACAAGACTTGCCTAAGTCTAACTCTTGACAAACTCTATACAAGAGTCTAGATTAGAGTCTAGAAACAAAGTACATATCTAAACATAATGATGGCATACTGATTAGGACAGCATTTATTTCTCTCAACGTTCCATGAACATAATTTAAGTATAAAACCCAAACATCGTTGTCGGTGGGCAGCGGTCGGCACCGTAATTGACATTAAATACCTAATCTTAATGGAACTGAAAATTGATATTGCTGTGGCGCACAAATAGTAATTATTTCTTTCACTGCAAAAATTTGTTTATATATTTTTTTAATCGGGCTATATTACCGATGTCCGCCGCTAGTCAAGCGACATAAATGCTTCATTGTATGGAATTTGCATTATATAATGTATATCAACCCATGAAATGATCTAGTTCTCAGAGCGAAAAAATGAAGCGTGCTGTGAATTGTTGTAAGTCTCTGCAGCCAAAAAAAAAAAAAGGTTTTGCATAAAGAACAAATATCTATAGCTATACACAGTGCGTGTAGTTAATAAATTGGAGACCGACCCAAACCTCAAACACCCCTACGATATTATTACTGGTAGGAACGATCATGCTGCTGATGAAGACAGAAACAGTGACACAGTCATGCCATCAACAACGTCCGATGACCTGTTATCAACCACCACAAATAATAAACCAGGGCCCTCTGAGACAACAAAGGAATTAGAAGCGAAAAAAAAGACCGGGACATTGGGTCATTCTGGAAAATTTCTACTTAAGTTTTTCGAAATGAAGAAAACACGAAATAACGACAAAATTGGCACCTGTAAAATTTGCAAGAAAGAAATCCAAATGAAAAACGCTAACAACACTGGACTTAAGAGGCACCTATCTTCACGTCATCCGAAGCAATATGTTGAATTGTTTCCCAGAAATATTTCTAACAAGCCAAATGGTATTTTGGTATTTTTGGTGTCTGTTTAACTTCCTTAAACAATTTCCTAAAAAAGGTACTATTGTTTCATACCGATAAAACGACCTCTTTTCGAGAAAAAAAATATTTTTTTGATAAGGTGTCCAGGATAAAATTCAAATTTTTTGCCCAAAAAAATTTTAATTAATTTAATTCAGTGGGTCAAATCAGCAAATATTGAAAACCTACATAAATAAAATATTTTTAATAATAAATGCAATAAATCCTAGAAGTGAATGAACACGAAATATTTGCCTAATTCCTAATAATAATTTTCTTTATGAAACTACGATAGCAAATAATTAATACTTTAAAAAACGAAAAAGAAACTTGTGAGAATTTTTTTCCCGAAAAAGGGTCGCTTTATCGGAATCAAACAAGAGTACCTTTTTATAGGAAATTGTTTAGGAGACTTAAAGTCAGCCAAAATTCCAAAAATGTCTCTTAAAAAAGATACGAAAAGCGCCATATTTCTCAATTATAGATACCCACTAACTGTGCATACTGTCCAAATTTTATAAGAATCGATACAGGGAGTTGGGAGTTATCTGCAAAAAACCTTCTTCACGATTGAACCTTTTAAGGGCGAATAGCTACGAAGTGGGGCGCCCTAGGAAAAAAACTTAATCTTACTTTTAGTGTTATTTTGACCCAAAATATACACCCCCGGAGTACTTCCGCGTACTTTAGGAACACTCTGTATACATATAGTCTAATCAAGACTCTTGATCTTTGAGGGACTCACTCTTGTCTTGTCTTGAAATTTCAAGACAAGAGTTTGTGGAGGTCTTGTCTTGAATTTTTAGCTCTAATCAAGACAAGAGTTAGAAATTCTAACTCTAGACGGCAACACTATATCTTTGCGGCACACATTAATTAATGATAGTGGCAACCCCTTTCTACATTATAAAAACAAAAAGTTCCTTGAAGGAATTATTCAAGTGTTAAATGACGGGGGATTGATTGTACTATTGGGTTAGTAACGAGTGTTAACTGTCTCAGTAAGAAAGATAATATGGAAGCCTCTTACTTAATTTTGTATATCCATAAACTAAATTTACCTGGTCGTGCTGGTACAATGGCATCGATGTGTCTTTCTCTGCCTAGGGAGCTGTGTGCGACTGGAAAAATTATGAAGCGGTAGGGCTCGCACGCCCGCAGGAACGAAACATCTAACCATTCCTCATGAACTTGGTAAATGTGCTCCAAAATCGAACCCTGCATCAAGTAAATCAGATAATCGGTGCCTTCACAATTTGCACTGGCTCGCCATTGCAGAGTGCTATTATTTCTAAATAGTCGTATTTCATCGACAGGCTCTGGAACTAAAAGCTTAGTGTTAAGAGACTAATATCGAAGTTTTCTTCAATGTTACAATTAGAATTATTACGTTTTTTGAATTTAGAAAACCATGATCCTGTCCCGCTTTTTTTTAATTTATCGGGTTCTATTCAATGGATCAGGTCAAGCAAGAAACCAAAATGTTTGTAATAGTCCAGTTAACGGGAGTTTCACCTCTAACTTGAGTGATAATGAATGGATTTTGATGAAACTTTGTGCAATGTGTTTATAATGAATGGCGTTAATAAAAAAGTTAAAAAAATATTAGAGTAGAAAATGATCGGGATCGGTATCACGGGTTCCGAAAAAAAAATTATGTATTTACCTTTTTTGGCTCAAAATAAGATGAAAAAATACATGAATACATGAAAATTCGAAAAATAAGCGTGATTTATATATACAGGGTGTCCCGAAACTCCCGCCTTTCCCTTTAGGTGCTAATTCTCCATGCAAAAATAGTAAGAAAAGTTCCTATAAACATGTGTCCGGAAATGCTTCCTAAGGGAGCTACGGCCCTCTAAGGATGGCACAAAAATAGGTGTACTAATTATCTCGGAAATGATTTGGGACAACTTTATGAAACTTGGTTAACTTTTTTCGATTAATAAAAGTTATTGTTTTACGCCTACTTTAAAAAATAAATAATGCGCATTTAGCAAACTAATACGCAATATTTCGTTTAGACCGCTTTTATTCGAAAACAGCTTGCCATATGGCTAATTGTAAAGAGGCCTTTTTTTATGCAGAATTAACCAGGGAATCATAATCAGGGATTAAAGTACTAAAAATGTCAAATGGAAAATTAATATGTAGAAACAAAGAACACCGACCTCTCGTTTCTTCGCCCCTGGATAAAATTAATTTTGGCTAATACTGTAAAACAATAACTTTTAATAATCAAAAAAACGTAACCAAGTTTCATAAAGGTGTCCCAAATCATTTCCGAGATAATTAGTAAAAACACCTATTTTTGCGCCATCCTTAGAGGGCCGTAGCTCCCTTAGGAAGCATTTCCGGACACATGTTTATAGGAACTTTTCTTACTATTTTTGCATGGAGAATTAGCACCTAAAGGGGAAGGCGGGAGTTTCGGGACACCCTGTATATACAGACTGTCTATTTTAATATCTATTGTAAAAGAATAAAGTTTTAGAAACAGTTATCCCACTTTTGTGAGCTATATTTCAGTAAAAAGAAACTTGAAATCCATAGCCTACTTTATGAGATAAATTACAAAAACCTGAAAAATAGGAAAACCACAAACGGTTATAGCTTCCTTATTTGAGGAGATACGAAAAAAGTTAAAGGAATGAAAGTTGACGGCAAAGGCAATAAGAATAATAACGTGTAACAGAAAAATCGAAAAATGCAGTTGGCTTTGACATACGCTCTTGTGCAAAAATGAAAAATACAAATCTCAAAGTAGGCCATGACGCCATTAATTCCGTTATTTTTTTCTCTTTCCAACGATATAAAACATGTCACAGAAATTTTAACCGATAGTGTCAATATTTAATATTTTACGAATACCACAATTCATATAATTGAATCGTAACAATCAGCTGTTCCATAATTAGTGAAAAACAATGTATACAGTTATTAACAAATTTGACAGATTGTCACTGTTGTATGTTGCGTTGTCGAGTTCTAAGACAAATTTTATAATAGCAATTATGGTGTACACCAATAATAACAAATTCGATATGATTAGCATTTATTGTCAGTGCAATTTTGACGCTGAGATGGCACTCACGGTTTACGGAGATAGATTTCCAGATGCTCCGCAGCCAAATCGAACTATGTTTAGGAAGTTAGTTCAAAATCTAAAAACGCACGGTTCATTTTCAAAAAAAGTAGTAAGGCGAGCGCATGTTGCGGATAATGTAAGAAAAGTGAATAGAGTATTGAATTATGTTAACCAAAATGAGGAAACCTCTTTGAGACAAATTCAGAGAAACTGTCGCATAAAAAAAGACAGTGCAAGAAAAATATTGAAAAAAAAACGGATTTCGATGCTACAAAATGAGGAAAGTTCAACATTTAAATGAGGGAGATAAGCCAAGGAGAGTAAGATTTTGTAGATGGTTATTAAATAAAAAAAGGAATGACGCGCTGATATGTAGCAAAATTCTTTGGTCGGACGAATCAAATTTTTCTAATAATGGATTTTTCAATAGAAATATGCATTATAAGTGGACACGAGATATATATATATATATATATATATATATATATATATATATATATATATATATATATATATATATATATATATATATATATATATATATATATATATATATATATATATATATATATATATATATATATATATATATATATATATATATATATATATATATATATATATATATATATCATTATAAAAAAATATGAAAACTTTATAGTTATACCATTTTTAAAGGTTCAATATAATTTTTAAATTGAAAATGTGCAAAAAATGTACATTATTTATCGGGAAAAACTGATTGTAACTCGAAAAATTAGCAAGTTACAAAAAAAATTCCAAGACACAAAAAATGTTTAGAAGGCCTCAATGCATACGTCTGAATTTTTTCAAATTTTTAAATTACATATTTTTGATGCGCTACAATATTAAAGATTGGGGTACTTTTTCATGTTTTTCCGGAAAAACTCGGTGAAAACACACTGTACAGAAAAGTTGCAAATAAAAAAGTCTTGTATTTCGATGATACATTCACCTGAATTTTTTCAGGTTTTTTTTTCAACTTTTACATTTCCCCTACCCCATTTTTAGGAATTTTTGAGTGGCCATATCTCGAAAAATATGCATTTTTCGAAAAAATTCACAATAGTAAAAACATCTTATTTTGGGCCAAGAAAGGTAAATGCATCCTTTTTTTCTTTTTTGACCTAATTCTACAAGTTACGGAACCCATGATAAAAGAGGTGTTTTCTACCTGTTCCGATCATTTCCTACTCTAATCTTTTTTTTAAACTTTTTTATTAACGTCATTACAAACACATTGCATAAGGTTTCATCAAAATCCATTCATTAGCACTCAAGTTAGAGATTTTGGTCATTTTAGCGCTCCGCTGACTGGACTATAAATAAACTATGAATAAAACTGCATAGATCCATATCCGATCTCAACTTCTGAATGTCATTCATTTATCAGAGATTCACCCATTTGGATATTGTTGGCAATTATCCAGTGATTAAAAAAATATTGGGTGACGGTCTGTGCAAGTGGCCATTTTGGAAAATCGACGCTATATTTGATTTTTATTGAAAATGCACTGCATAGGCATTTTACAAGTTTTTTAGGGTGCTGAACATGTTCCCGCCAATATAAATACTGAAAATTGTTTACTAATAATTATTTAGTAAGACAGATACGAATCAACATCTTTTATTTCTATACTAAACAGATTTACATTGTTTTATAAAACACGAAGTAACATAAAATGAATATATCAATGAAATCACTAATTTAAGTAAAGGACATGACTGATATATAACAAAAAAACAATATATGACTTGTTATATCTATAATTTTAAACAGCAGACGTAATAATTTACGCTACAATAGTAGAATACTTATTGCGACTATGAATGGCGGTAAATGCAACAAGATATTCCATTTGAAAAACATAAACATGAATCTTTTTAAATTTTTTTTTTGACAATTCGGTTACACGCGTTCTCTTTTATCATGTTATCAACTTAGTTCAGCTTAATCACACGAGGTGGCGGAGGAATTCGCATTTAAAATTCGCAAAAACACGTTTTTCCACGATAACTTTGTTATTATTGACCTGACGAAAAAAAAGTAAAATTAAAAATTGAAGATCTCGCGGAGGCGCATAATCTGGTAATTTTTTCAAATCGGACGGTCACTTTTCGTGAAAATTTTTTTTGAAAATACTCGTTTTTTTCCCTAACACTAATACACAAAAAAGTAATTCCTTAATTTTTTCACGAAAAAAAGAAGTTAGGGGGATGAGATTTGTTTGAGGTGGGTGAAATAGATAAGAATTGACGGAGCCGGAGGATTGGGGTGGTGGGCCAATTAGGGGAGGGGAGGGAGGTAGGGAAAAGAAAATTATTCAACCCCCTCGAACTTTTTTCCCTGTCGTGCGATTTTCAAAAACCAAAATGGAATTTGTTCGTTATTACGTCTAATATTTGACTGAATAATTTTTTATATTTTTTTCAAATAGACAAACTTGTGAGAGGGGAAAACCTTTTACATTTTTTTTTAAATGCGTTTTTGAGTACGAAGGAAAGGGCTCAGAAGAAAAAATTTTTTACAGGTAACGAGATTTTTTTTATCTTTAATTTAAAAAAAATTATCGCAATCCAAGCAATAGGAAGGGAGGGAGGGGGCATAATGCATTTGCGGGAATGAAGGGTTAAGGAAAAGGGATAGGGACTTCGGGGCTTAATATTCGGATATATAAATCTTTTTTCCATCTTAATATTTATCAGTCTACCCTCCATCAAATATTAAACTTATTATAAATAATCATTTAACACCGTCACGAGTTTTCGCGGAGCATTGCTCAGCGCCGGCTGAGAGCGGCCGCTCCACTTTTAGGAGCCCACTCGCATTCCTCTACTGACTACGCCTCTTGGCTTACTCGCTTAACTCGCTCTAACTCAAAAACGGCACAATGGATTACTCTCAAATTTTTTTCCTGTTATCACTATTTGTTAACATAATAGGCTCATTTAACAATTTTTTATTATTACATATTCTGAAAGAGCTTGGTGAGTATAGTAAGTATGCCAAAAATTAGAATTTACTGACGCCGCCTTCATGTATAAAAAAATTATTAAAGTCGGCGCGCTTAAAAACGCTCGGGTTAACCATGTAGTCGAGTGTGACGTCAGATGGCTGAACCGCCCAGTGAACACGGCTGTGAATGCGTTAGTAGAGTAACTATCTGTGGTGTGTTTATGTGTTTAAAATCTGGAAGTCGCTTAGTTTTCGAGAAAAAAAAAAAACCGGCGTAGAACCAAACCAGACTTAGTGAGATTCTTTAGTAAGATAATCGTGTACACGAAATCATTTTTTACGACATTTTTTGGTGGTCGAGAACTTTTTTATTTCGGAAAAACTCAAAAAAATAGCGCTATATATCTGAAAATATTTGTGCTATGAAGCTATTTTTTTTTAGATTAAAGTAGACACAATAGCGCTTCGAACAACGTCCCACGTGAACCCGATTTATTGTTTTTTTAAGTTGGAAAAATAATAGGAAACTCAAACTTGTTATTTTCAGTAGCGTGATTTTAGACAATCGAGAAAAACATTTATTTATGAAAATTTGTATATACATGCTGCGTACAAATTGAAGCCAATAGTTGAAAAAAGTTTTTAGGATAAAAATTTTTGATGTTCCGTTCATAGTATTGAGTCAGCGATTTTTTTTAACGGGCCAAAGTCATATTCTTGCGCGCTCGGCTGTAGCAAGCCTGTTGACTGCAACGATCTGACGGTCCCGGTCGGGGTGTATGTAGTGGTTTAACTTATATCAATAGATACAAAACCAGTAGTGATCAAAAGCATCTAGGGGATCAATATTATTGTTCAATATTTCATATATTGTACAATAGTATTGGTCATATGTTGTTAATATTAAGAAATTATACAATAAATATAAAATAGTCTCCTTTTAATAATAAAAAGACAGGTAGATAGATATAAATACCTAATCTATAAATATCAATCAGTGTTACTAACTACCCACCTAATTAGTAAGTTTATTAGACATTTTTAAATGAATGAAAGTAAAAACGTACGCATAAAATGAGTTTTATTGTTGAAATAAATTTTCTATTTGGATAGATAAATATGTATCTAGTATGTAGTTTATGTAGGCCCCACATTAATAGCATTCTAATTCGTTCATATCTGCCTCGAAATCTTTAATAATGTTGTTACAGGAACGACATTTGCACTCGTTGCAACATTTTTCGATTGTCACAATTTTTATCCGAACAATGAATACTTAATGATTTTCGACAACCGCCACTTCTACGCGACTAATCTGACCAACCCTGCATGCGAGGTGTATTAATTCCGTCCCAATGTCACATTTCGCGCTGATAAAAAAAATCGCTGTTGCCACACGGTACATTTTAGGAAAAAATATATTGTTTCAAAAACTTATGTGATTATTAGGCTTTATTTTCTTCGCTGCATGTATGGAAATATTTTCAAAAATAAAAAAGTCTATCGATTGGTGAAGATTTCAATACATAAAATATGTATTTTTAGTTTATCTGACTTTTAGAGAAATGAAAGTGCGAATTGTGCCCAAACCGTTTATATTGGTAAAAGCGCTACAGTGTGTGCTTTAATTTGACATAAAACAAATTTCGGTACCTTAAATAGTTTTAAAAATATGGCGGTGGAAACAAAAAAAAACAATTTTATTTAAAAATATATTTTTTTCACTTTTTATTGATTTAAAAAGTTCGAGACCACAAAAAAATGTCGTAAAATATGATTTCATATGCCCGGTGACATACTCAAAGGAACCTAACGTGTTTAACCTGGTTCTACGTCAAAAAAAAAAAAAAAAAAAACGACACGATAGACTTACTAAATCGCTGCTCTAATATAGGTATCGGCGCACGCCAAGTGACGTCCCTCTACGGACTGTTGGACGGCCGAGCGTGTTTCTATTCAAATGCGAATATCTCTGTGGCTATTGATTCAATTGAGCTGAAATTTTTTCTGAGGCTATTGGTTTGTTATACTTTAAAATGAGGAAGAAAAAGTAGGAAACTGCCATATCACTAAATGACCTTTGTTAATATGTAGGTCAAATTTTAATAAGTGTAGAAAGCATTATTGTTTTTTTACGGCTATGTCGAAAATTAGCGTTCTCAAATGTAATATGCGGGAAAATTTTATATCTTTCGAAATAGATACCAAGTGTATCGAGAAGTAACGAAGAGAATTAGCAGTTTTCGAGAAAACTGCAAATGAGTGATTGTTGGCCAGGTACTGCAATTAATTGCTATTAGATTTTCACACGTTTGCAGTACCTGGCCAACAATCACTCATTTGCAATTTTCTCGAAAACTGCTAACACTAGAAAAAAAAGTTTCAAATAAAAAAGTTACGTCCATCTTTTATCTTCGTTACTTCTCACACACTTGGTATCTATTTCGAAAGATAAAAAAGTTTCACGAATGTTACATTTGAGAATACTAATTTTCGACATAGCCTTAGAAAAAAAATAATGCTTTCTTCACTTTTTAAAATTTAACCTACATATTAACATATTTTATTAACAAATATATAGTGATAACACGATAAAAATTTGAGAGTAATCCATTGTGCCGTTTTTGAGTTAGAGCGAGTTAAGCGGAAAATTGATTGTTATATATATCCAATACACACATAAAACCGCTGCCCAAGGAATCACTACTTCCACATCCGGATTTTCTATCCAAGTAACACAACGAAAAAATTTTGTATCTGGAAATAATCGTTTACGCAATTTTAATAATATAATATTTGAAATCCTCTACCCCAAAAACCCATAAAACGATACCCCACATCGGTAGTGGGGTGGGGGTGGTGACAGGGGGTGGGAGTGGGGGGTGGATAAAGTAAAAAAATATTTTGAGGTTGCTGGTTCTTGTACACACACTAAATCACATTTTTTTTCATCCCCTTTAATAGTGGGGTGGGAGTGGTAATGGGGGTGGCTGATGCTAAATTTTTTTTTGAGACCTTAGCTTCTCTTGTCTATTCTAAATATCAATTTTATGAACTCTTACCTGCTTGATTTACCTATTTACTCCAAATTTACCCCCCAACCCTTCGACGGAACAAGATGAAAATATAATCTAGTTCTAGATCTCGTTAAAGTACATATGTGTACCAAATTTCAAGTCAATATCTCAAACGGTTCCAGAGTAAACGTGCGCACAAAAAAAGTTACAGACCGACAGACAGACCGACAGACCGACAGACAGAAATTTTTTTTTTCGCTCAAACTTGAAATCTCGACGTTTCATGACATTCTAAGCCTATTTGAACAATAAAAATTTTTAAAAATTTTTTTGTCGTTACTATACTTCCACTGGATGTGGAAGTAAAACTAGAGAAATGCGCCGCGAAACTCGTGACGGTGTTAAATAATTACTTAAAATAAGTTTAATATTTGATGGAGGGTAGACTAATAAAATATTAAGATGGAAAAAAGATTTATATATCCGAATAATAAGCTCCGAAGTCCCTATCCCTTTTCCTTAACCCTTTATTTCCGCAAACACAATATGCCTCCTCCCTCCCTTCCTATTGCTTGGATTGCGATAATTTTTTCATAAATTAAAGATAAAAAAAATCTCGCTTACCTGTAAAAAAATTTCTCTTCTGAGCCCTTTCCTTCGTACTCAAAAACGCATTTAAAAAAAATGCAAAAGGATTTTCCCCTCCCACAAGTTTGTTTATTTGAAAAAAATAAAAAATATTATTCAGTCAAATATTAGACGTAATAACGAACAAATTCCATTTTGGTTTTTGAAAATCGCACGACAGGGAAATAAGTTCGAGGGGGTTGAATAATTTTCCTTTCCCTACCTCCCTCCCCTCACCTAATTGGCCCGTCACCACAATCCTCCGGCTCTGTCAATTCTTATCTATTTCACCTACCTCAAAAAAATCTCATCCCTCGAACTTCTTTTTTTCGCAAAAAAATTAAGGAATTACTTTTTTGTGTATTAGTGTTAAGAGAAAAAAACGAGTATTTTCAAAAAAAATTTTCACGAAAAGTTACCGTCCGATTTGAAAAAAACAGATTATACACTTCCGCGAGATCTTAAATTTTTAATTTTACTTTCTTTTCATCAGGTCGATAATAACAAAGTTATCGTGGAAAAACGTGTTTTTGCAAATTTTAAATTAAAATTCGTCCGCCATCCCGTGTGATTAAGCTGAACTAGTTGATAACATGATAAAAGAGAACGCGTGTAACCAAACTGTCAAAATTTTTTTTTTTAAAAGTTGGTTTCAAAACTCCTCTTTTTCTCACCAGATCCGCTCCAGTATTTGCACACTTTAGACAGGAGCAACTAGGCACAAGTTCGTTGCTGGTTGCAGTGAAGTTGTACATGATGGTTCTAGACAATCACCTACATCTTCGTAACCAAACTGTATAGAATCAAGTTGCGTGACATCATCATTTAAACATATAAATGTGTCTTAGTAGGCTCTTAAAATGTGTGATATAATTGATGCAGTGGTTGGTGGGAGGTCTTCTATGGACATTTTTTTCCCATGTGTGTAAAGAAACATTCGTAATTCGTCCATTGTTTTACAAACTGATTCCTTTTTCAAAACTTGTAAGAGATATTTTTCTGCTAATTATATCGACTGCTCCATTACTTCAATCGCAGTAATTCCGAAGTTTCTGAGAAATGCTTTGGGTGTACTTGCCATTACAGCATGTTTTGTACCTACTTTGCTAGTGCAGTCTGGTCCAGTTAGGAAGTGTAAAGCAGGAAGTCCATGGTATATTGCAACTCGTTCAGCCATTATATGAACGAAAACTTGGCGCGTTATAGCTTCAACACCTAGACGAATCCACAATTCCTTCAATCCAAGATTCATCCAGGTAGTCCAATGATATAACAAAAGAACCAGAACGGCGGTATCATTCGATAATACCATCACTCTCTGATACCCTTTTTTTGTTGCATGCTCCGATTAAAGAACTTATATCTAGATACATAATGGCATTAGTTTGTGTGATCCTGAAAGATTCACAATCTAAGGCACTTCTTCTCATAAGTTCTTGATTGGCTAGTAGAACTATTCGCTACCGATTCGGGCACCATCGGTTCAGTTTGATTATCGTAATCTCAGTTTGACACTTTTGACAGTATATCCGCCATTAATGTTAATAAGCGTTTTTCGTGTTTTTCGATCAAAATGTGATGAAGAAGTCTTTTTATTTTAAGTTGTGATTTGCTTAATACCTAAATAATATTCTCTATTCATATTTACACACTTTAGTGACAATATATTTAGTGCAAATAAATAGTGAAGTGCTGTGCCGTTTGCAGAAAGCAGTTTAGAAAACAAGAAAATCGATCGTTTCATAGTCGTAACATGATGAAGTTCAGTTTACAGTAAATAGCAATTAAATTTTAATATCCTTTTTTTTATCTATTTATTTAACGTCAGCCTATTTCCGCTATCAGGGCCTATCACCGACGCCAAGAGACGAGCTACCCCCAACCTGGAAATTTTGCCGAACCTCTTCCCTTAAGAAGAGTAGGGATCTTTTACTTGCCTAACATTTAATAGACAAGGGACCGCCTGCTTTACATCCGCTCCGAAGGAAGGTATATCCACTACGTAATCCTAGTCTGAAATTACGTAGCTTCTGCGTATACACTGATATACAAGCCGCTAGAAGGTGGGACGAGAACGCTGTATTCCCAAGATGGGTCATCCATCCAACTAAGTACTAACCGCGCTCGACGTTGCTTCAACGGAATATCGACTGACATTCACATTGAAGTCGCCTCTACGCTCGCCCTTAATATCCTTTCAATACATATTTATCTTAATGTTTTATCTTACTGTAATATCGTATGTCTACATCATGTTATATAAAGAGCCGGTAATGCAGGAATTGCAATAATTAATTTTAATGAAAATATTTACCATTCTACACATTTTCTACACACATAACGCCACTGTTGCCTATGGGATGTGATGTTCATCTATTCTTTTTAATGGACATATAATGTGACTATGTTAGGAGCAAACAAGGTATATAGTGAAAAGATAGCCTGCTATGTATCTAGATATAAGTTCTTTAATCGGAGGTTGCATGCTTAATATGGGGCAAAATACGGGGATCTGCCTACTCTAACATAGCAAATTGTAGTTCTTCGTGGGATTGTCTTAAATTGGTTTGCTGTATAGACATGCATGTGGTTGGGTTAGGAAAAGATGTTGCACTACAGAAGACCTGCATATTTGGCCATATATTGCTGCATTTTTCTAGTAGATACAATTCGAAACAGTCTTGAAGTTTGACTTTGTTGGAACTAGAAGACCAAAATTTGTCTTTTTGTACAGGAATAGGCGTTGTATTTTTAATGGAGTGAAGGTTGATCGATCCACATGTGCCAAGACGAATTCATTCCAAACACTTTGGCGTCTTATCGAGGTACTGCTGTATTTGCTATAATATTTTTCACATATGAACAGACAGCCTCGTAGAAATCTCCAAATGTTTTCAAATCTTTCAGAGAAATCTTTCTAGCGCAAGTTTGCTGAACTATCATCTGAAGTTGGAGGCCACCTCAGCTTGGGATTGAAGTGGTATGATTGGAAGCATTTAGATAATGCATCTCCTCCTCACTCCCGAAACAAAAATTGAATCCAGGCATTTTTTCTTCTTATATTTTAAAGACAAGGCTGGACTGTTTTCGGAGGGTCACCTTGTAGCTCCTTTATGCCTCACATCGCTATTGTAATCCATTTGTATAAAACTGCGTTGATTGTTGATTATCAACTTGGATAAACAATTTAATTCCCCAGTTTTAACGCTTTGATAACAAAAGCGACATTTGTTAATTTGAATAAAATTGACGGAAGTCTACTTCGCAATTATAAACAAATATAGTACTCAAATATTCTTGAGAACTCAACGTGCACGGTATTGTAGGTGTTTTTTTTAAATCGAATATGGTTCAGTACCTATACAAAAATTTAGTAAGCAACAAAAAAATTAAAATAAATCTGCCTCTGTAAAGGCGTATTTTTAAAAAATAGTTATAATGCATCAAAAATTATTTAAAAAACTTATTTAGTTTAACCCCCTTAAGGAAAGACGGGGTTGTTATCTTCAGAAAATATTCTTTTTTCTTTGAATTTTTGTATCACATCCAGAGAAAGTATAATAACGACAAAAGAAATTTTGAAAATTTTTATTATTCAGGCTTAGAATGCCATGAAACGTCGAGATTTTAAGTTTGAGCAAAACAGATTTCTGTCTGTCTGTCTGTCTGTCTGTAACTTTTTTTTCTGCACACGATTACACAAACCGTTTAAGATGTTGACTTGAAATTTGGTACACTTATGTATTTTAACGAGATCTGGAACTAGATTATATTTTCATCTTATTCCGTTGAAGAGTTTTGGGGTAAATGTGGGTAAGTAGGTAAATCAAGCAGGTAAGAGTTCAAAAAATTGGTATTTAGTATATACAAGAGAAGCTAAGGTCTCAAAATGTGTTTGGCATTAGCCACCCCCATTACCACCACCACTCCATTATTAAAGATGGTGAGAAAAAAATGTGATTTAGTGTGTATTCATATGTACATGAAGCAAAAACCTCATTTTTTTTTTTACTTCATTCACCCCCACTACCCACTACCACCCACCTATACCACCCCCACCCCACTATCGATGTAGGATATCGTTTTATGGGTTTTTGGGGTAGACGATTTCATATATTATGTTATTAAAGTTCCATAAACAATTATTTCCACATACAAAATGTTTTCGTTGTGCATGTGAAAGACTTGGAGAGAAAATCTGGATGTGGAAGTAGTGATTCTTTGGGCAGCAGTTTTTTCTAAGTGATTTTGGAGAAAAGAAACGAAAGTATAAAGCTATCTCTTGGCGCCGCTCTATGAAATGGGATGTGGGGAGGAGCTAATTTAAAATAGTTTATAGAAAACAACACTTAACATTGGTCAAAGAACCTAACTGGAAAAACACTTGGCATTACATAGTGATCCCAGATTAATAATTTTTGGTCATAATTCTGAAATTCATGAAATTGAATCAGAATAAGCTCGTGATTAGAGCAAAGAGTAATAAAAAAAAATTCCATTGATAAATTGAGGTGGGTTTAGGCGGTGCAAATCAAAATAACTACAGTTTTAGGCAAACTTTGAGATACTAAATATTTGATATATTACCATATATTTAAATTAAGTGTAGAAGAAACAAAATGGTGGCATAATCATTTGGAAGAGAGGACAATGGTCACTTAGGTTGATTATTGACAATTTTTCAAATGTCAACATTCTTGGAAATAAAGTTAATGGACAGTCATCCTCATATTGCTTGCATATTTGAAAATATATCACATAATTTTCCTAATCTGCGCATTCGTCATTTTAGACTGTTTTTTAACTACCAGTAAGAAAATACTGTTAATGTTTTTAAAAATAAGTTTTGGCCATTTTCATTACTCTACAGAACGGTAATAAAATTCTTTGAATTAATTTCAAAAAACGACTTTTGGCCACTTTTGAGCGTTTTCTTGCCCACAGTGTACTGCGGAGTTTTGTAAAATTTTCCAAAACGGAAAAAATTCTCACGTAGGTATGTCCGAACTATATAGTAACCATCTACATCTACATATAAATTGTCTTACCACAATCTTGACTATTAACACCACAAAACACTGCAATAACCAATAGATAGAGTACACAAAGCATGACTGTAAAGGTTTTTTTCTAAAAATGACTGTGATGTAACTTTGCAAACAGCTATATATATAAGATATTGACAGCGGAGGATAACAAGGATTACTAAATACTTTAGATTAAAAACTATTTACATTAAGACAATTTATCTAGAATTTTAGAATTAACGATAATATATGCGTGTCCATTTCCGAACTTGAGTTGATTGATTAAAAAATATGAGTTTTCAAGATAGAAAAATACGCTAATTGCTATTATGATAAACTTATCAACGATCAACATTCACGTGTGGTCGACTATTTCATCGTCTGTTTAGTCTTTTTTAGCATCCACAGGTAAACGTTTGTGAATACGCATTAATACTATCCGTATCGCCTGCTGAATAAATAGATTATTATTCAGTATTGATAGCTAAGCTTTAGATGTCTCCACAGCATTTGATATAGTGTCATATCAATCCGTCCTAATGGAAATGTGATCCCGAGGCTTGCTAGCAGTGAATTTGCCCAATTTCTTTCGTTAGGAACAAAGGACTCCGCACAAATCTCATGGAAAATAGCTTTTGGTGGGATTCGCTAAAATTGCAGTATGTTGTAGATATTGACGACCTAGTCAAATGCCTTCTTGTTTTATACATACTTGATAAATATGTTTCTCTATTTACTCTGATAATGCTGCCTCAACGCCCACTTTTAAAAAAGCTATTAAAAGTTGCATGGAACTTTTGATTTGTACTTTTCTCCAGAATTGTTATACAGGGTGTTTCACGAGGAAACGGCCATGCTTTAATGGCACATAGAGGACACCAAGGGTAATAATAACCATCCATAGAAAAAGCTAGTTGGGCCCTCGTTGTTTTATATATTTTTGCCAAAATCTCTTTTGGTTGTTACTTTAGAAAGGAATGGAATTACAAGTTCATATTTGGCACATATAATACACTAGTATTCCCGAATAAGTACTTGTATCACACACAAAGACAATCCAGGTCCAGACTTGAAAAAAAAATTGTTTTTGTTGTTCTTCAAGAAAACAATACCCTGTATACGTTTTTTTTAATTTCAATGTTAAGTTCAAAAATTACATAAGAAACTGAAAAAAATTACTTCAATAATTTTTTTGCCACACTTTTGCCGCCTTTGAAATAAATTCCATTAAATAATGCAATATGAGACGTTAGAAAATATGGATTAATGCGCAAAAAATGCTTCCACTATTAAATTAGGAATTTACTATTTTTAAGCAATAATTATTATGTTTTCTTTATAAATCTTTAATAATTAATAAAAAAAAATAAATGTTAGAGGAAACCGAATCTAGAATCTATTTCGTTCCTCTCATTAGACTAGTAATTCAGCAACATAACATATCTATTAACAACAACAATATCTATAATATTTTATCAAAGTGGAGCCAAAATCAAACCTGCATTGACACCTGGACTAACGGAAACTCAATCACACAAATAGACCATACCCTGGTAAGCAGAGAGATAAGGGCAAGGATCAAGAAGGTTAAAGCAAAAAGGACAGCAGAAGAAAGCGCTAACACTGAACAGCAGCAAACTAAAAATAGGGAGACCATGTTACACGTGGAAAACAACAATCGAGAGGATGAAAAAAAAAACTAGGAAAGAAAAGCGAGGAAAAAACATGCGTCATGTGGCTCTCGCTGCTGACAGCAAGCATGACCCAAATCCAACCCAGCATCGGAAACCGAGGAATCAGAAGACTCAGCAGAAGAAGATTTGAAGAAGCAGAAACACAAAAAGAGGAGCATAAACACTCCAGATCAAGACACAGCACATATTTCACACGAAGATTCAGAAGAGGCAGATGCCCAGAACCAAAAACACAAAAAAGGGAGCTTAAACGCTCCCTCACGACACAATGCGGTAACGCATCTCATAAATACCTACATCTCCCATTTCATGTTCCTTTACCATGCGCCATGTGGCTCTCGCTGCTAGCAACAAGCATGACCTTAGTCCAACCCAGCGTGGACGTAGCAGGACCAGCTGTATAACCCTGACAGTGGCAGCAATGCCTACCGCACGCTGGTAAATCAATCAAAATCAATCAAAGTCGCATCAATCGTTGCATCAATAATATACATAGTAATAAGATAACAACAAAATATCAACAGAATAATTGTACCAAAAAAAAAAAAAAAATCAGGTACCGTCATAAAATGTATTTACAAATTATATAATTCAATTTGATATCTTCCTCAGCTACAGTACTACTGGAGCGGATCTGGCGAGAAAAAGATGAGTTTTGAAACCAACTTTAAACATTTTTTTTTTTTTTGACAATTCGGTTACACGCGTTCTCTTTTATCATGTTATCAACTTAGTTCAGCTTAATCACACGGGATGACGGAGGAATTCGCATTTAAAATTCGCAAAAACACGTTTCCCCACGATAACTTTGTTATTATTGACCTGATGAAAAAAAAGTAAAATTGTTACGGTCGATTTTCACATTTAATAATGGCCAGAAATTTATGTACTAATTTTCGTAATTTTCCCAAATTTTATTGTGCATTTGAGCCTATTGATACCGTCTCTCGCCAGTAGATATTAATAGAGTATAACTGGTTGCATTATAGCACTACCTGGTTCACGTTTGTCATTGAAGCGTTTTGTTACAGGAAGTACGGGTGAGTGCGTTCAGATATTCATTAAGAGAGTGCATTGCAAAAATGCCCTTTTAAAGCTTCCACAATGGCTAGTATTGTCGATTAAACCTTCTTTTGGTGGATAGATTTATGAGGGGACGGCTTTCAGAGTATATTATGATAATATTTGTGGATATAAACGAAGTTAGGAAAATCTATTCTAGTTGTGGGGTACGCCGTGGAGTGGAAATTCTGAACTTACTTAGACGGAAGACAAGAACTTGACATTTTTGATAGAGGACATTTTCTTGGTCATTTTTCCTATTGCTGCTAGAAGATTGAGTCGTCTGAATACGAGTTTTAGCAATATTGTAAGTTTTGCTCCATTTATGGGATTTAGTATTCATCACGACAAGATTAGTTGTATTTTCATTTGGTTTTAAGTATCGTTTTGGGGAAAATGCAGCTACGGATTTCCGGATAAAGTCAATTTTTAAAGCACGTGGCGTCGTCTGAATGCAAGATTTTGGAGTGCCATTTTGACGGCAAAGGACCTCTTTCAGCCCACATCACATCTCAGGTACGTCTCTGAAAACCCACTTAAAGTTGAAATAGATTTGTAATTTAGGTTATTTTATTGCAGGGCTGTTTGTTTGTTTGTTTGTTGTTCGTTTGTTAGTTGTTTCCTTGTTAAGTATATTACAAGTATTGGGATCTATTTGTTAGTTTATGGCTATTTGGATTAATACCTTATGATTTTACTTGGATCTGTTACTCGTATTCTACTTGAGCTTTGTCACATTCTACACTTTACGAGGGACTTCCAGCCTGACTCTGGTTTCAACTTCTAGTCCAGATTTTGGTGTCTAGATGGTGGATTATTGACTGACATTTTGTGTATGTATGGTACCTTAGACTCCACGTAGATGGTCTACCAACTGCGGCTGGTATCACCTGAATTACGCTACCCTGGTAGGACGGGAAAAGGTATTCAGACACTACCAAAGGTAAGCGGAATCATATTCTCTAAACGAGGGATCCGGTACATCAACTCAACGTCCACGGGACAGTAAAATAAATTTTCAAGGAATATTGGTAATATTTTGTTCGTAACGTAAATCTCAGTAATATTTTAGATTTCAGTAATATTTGGTATAGTTTGTGTATCGTTACTTCACTAATTGAATAGTTTTGCCTTATTTTACAAATAGATGTCAATAATTTTAAGTAATTTTATGTTTTACCGTACCTTGGGTCACTTGTAGTTTTTTTTGTCACGCTTCTGGCATATGACCTTTTGTACATGTATCAAGGATTTATTATTTTGTAAGTTATTTTGTATATATTAGGTTAAGCGTGTGGGCCCCACTTATTAGTTCACTTATTAGGTTATATTGTGCTACTTGTACTGCGTATTGAGTTATCGGTGATACCTAATTGTGAAATATTTTGTACTACGTACCCTTATATTTTATTAAATGTTTAATTAGAACGACGTTGTCTTTTATATCTGACCACCTACACCACCCCAATTATCGAAGCCACCCCCAAGGACCTGACTAGTCGGCCGTGTGAGACTCCGTCCTCACTAGCGTATTGCAGAGGGGGTACTGCACGTAAAATATTAAAATTTTTTTCAGGGCACAGGGTGACTACCCTACCCCCTGCGTTCGAGGTTTAGCAGCCTTTGAGGCCCCCTTTTATAAGTGGGCCTAGGCCCTGTAACAAAATTAAAAATCTCACGGAAGCGTATAATTTTTTTGAAAATACTCGTTTTTTTGCCCTAACACTACTACACAAAAAAGTAATTCCTTAATTTTTTTACGAAAAAAAAAAAAGTTAGGAGGATGAGATTTTTTTGGGTTGGTGAAATAGATAAGAATTGATGGAGCCGGAGGATTGGGGTGGTGGGCCAATTAGGGGAGGGGAGGGAGGTAGGGAAAGGAAAATTGTTCAACCCCCTCGAACTTTTTTCCCTGTCGTGCGATTTTCAAAAACCAAAATGAAATTTGTTCGTTATTACGTCTAATATTTCACTGAATATTTTTTTTATTTTTTTCAAATAAACAAACTTGTGGGAGGGGAAAAACCTTTTGCATTTTTTTTTAAATGCGTTTTTGAGTACGAAGGAATGGGTTTAGAAGAGAAATTGTTTCACAGGTAAGCGAGATTTTTTCTTTAATTTAAAAAAAAAATTATCGCAATCCAAGCAGTAGGAAGGGAGGGAGGGGGCATAATCCGTTTGCGGGAATAAAGGGTTAAGGAAAAGGGATAGGACTTCGGAGTTTAATATTCGGATATATAACTCTTTTTTCATCTTAATATTTTATCATTCTACCCTCCATCAAGTATTAAACTTATTATAAATCATTATTTAACACCGTCACTAGTTTTCAACTAACACTAACTCAAAAACGGCACAATGGATCACTCTCAAATTTTTGTCGTATTATCACTATATATATGTTAACATAATGTGTTAATATGTAGGTCAAATTTTAATAAGGGTAGGAAGCATTATTTTTTTTCTAAGGCTATGTCGAAAATTTGCATTTTCAAATGTAACAGATAAATGAAATAGATACCAAGTGTATCGAGAAGTAACGAAGATAAAAGATTAACGTAACTTTTTTATTTAAAACTTTTTTTCTAGAATTAGCAGTTTTCGAGAAAATTGCAAATGAGTGATTGTTGGTCAGGTACTGCAAACGTGTGGAAATCTAATAGCACTTAATTGCAGTACCTGGCCAACAATCACTCATTTGCAGTTTTCTCGAAAACTGATAATTCTAGAAAAAAAAGTTTCAAATAAAAAAGTTACGATAATCTTCTATCTTCTTACGCCCTCGATATACTTGGTATCTATTTCTAAAGATAAAAAAGTTTCCCTCATGTTACATTTGAGAATGCAAATTTTCGACATAGCCTAAAAAAAATAATGCTTTCTACACTTACTAAAATTTGAACTACATATTAACACATTATGTTAACAAATATATAGTGATAATATGATAAAAATTTGAGAGTGATCCATTGTGGCGTTTTTGAGTTAGAGCGAGTTAAGCGGAAAAATAAATGTTATATATATCCAATACACATCTAAAACTAGAGAAATGTGCCGCGAAAACTCGTGTCAGTGTTAAATAATTATTTATAATAAGTTTAATATTTGATGGAGGGTAGACTGATAAAATATTAAGATGGAAAAGAGATTTATATATCCGAATATTAAGCTCCGAAGTCCCTATCCCTTTTCCTTAACCCTTTATTCCCGCAAACGCAGTATGCCCCCTCTCTCCCTTCCTATTGCTTGGATTGAGATAATTTTTTTTTAATTAAAGATAAAACAAATCTCACTTACCTGTAAAAAAAATTCTCTCCTGAGTCCTCTTCGTAACCAAAAACGCATTTTAAAAAAAATTCAAAAGGTTTTTCCCCTCCCACAAGTTTGTTTATTTGAAAAAAAATAAAAAAAATTATTCAGTCAAATATTAGACGTAATAACGAACAAATTCCATTTTGGTTTTTGAAAATCGCACGACAGGGAAAAAAGTTCGAGGGGGTTGAATACCTTTCCTTTCCCTACCTCCCTCCCCTCCCCTAATTGGCCCACCACCTCAATCCTCCGGCTTCGTCAATTCTTATCTATTTGACCTACCCCAAAAAAATCTCATCCCCCTTTCTTTTTTTTCTTAAAAAAATTAAGGAATTACTATTAGTGTTGGGGCAAAAAAATGAGTATTTTCACAAAGAGTTACCGTCCGATTTGAAAAAATTTTTACAAGATTATCCATTTTTAATTTTACTTTTTTTTCGTCAGGTCAATAATAACAAAGTTATCGTGGAAAAACGTGTTTTTGCGAATTTTAAATGCGAATTCCTCCACCACCCCGTGTGATTAAGCTGAACTAAGTTGATAACATGATAAAAGAGAACACGTGTAACCGAATTGTAAAAAAAAAAATTAAAAAAGTTGGTTTCATTTCAAAACCAGATCCGCTCCGCTATACGTTTTCTAGTGCGGTTCACTAGATGATCGATTGATGTTCTAGTCACATCTGGACTGTTTCTAATTTCCTTGTGGTATTCAATAATCCTTTGAGTTAATTGATCCCTGCAATCAATGTTCACTTTGTAGACCTCACTCTTTAACTGCCTTCATAAAAATAATCTACATTGTGGAAATCCGAATATCTTGTCGGTCATACATGAAGACCTTCGTGACTAATCCATCTGTTTGGATACGTGTCATTTAAATGGTTTCTAATTTGGTTGGAGAAATGCGGTGGGGCCCCATCATGTTGAAAGAACATACCTCGAATATACACATTTACTAAAAGATTTGGTAACGTATGTTGTAAAAACCTTAAGTTGAGATTTTTTGTCTAAAATAACTTGACAAAAAGATTGATCAAAACAGACCAGAAATTTTACGCATGCGCGTTGTTAAGATTCAGGTATTATGACCAATCGCCACCATGAAATCGACTTGGGCAAGTTTTTAAAGTTTAGGATGAAATCCGGTAGACTTAAGGTAGGTAAGAGGGAAGGTAATTGACTAGGCTAATCTAAGGTAAAAAAATCAAATAGAACGCCCAACTATGATTTCCTAAGTCTAGCTCAGTTCACTGGTAGAAAGAAAGCAACTATTGATTAACCCTTTCACTCACCATGTCCCTCCCTCAGGGGCATCAACTTTAGTCGCTTGTGATGTCGTGATTTATGTACATATATACCTGATCTCATCATGTACCGATCCAGGGACTTTTATATAATGCCCAAATCAACATCCAATGACATCCAATAACAGTTGCGAAAATTGAACACTCTTGTATGTTTAGTTGTCTGAGCATCTCAGAAACTGTCAAAACATAGTATTGTTACGTATAGTTTTAAGTGGTAAAGAAAGTCGATTAATTAAAAATTTGTTCAATACTCGTAAGTATAAGAGTCATTGTTTGTTTGTGCAATATTTTTGTAAAATATTGGAGCTTCGGTTATGACTAGGATTTTTTTCAAAATGACATGTCCCTCACAAGAGACATGGATGAATTTTTGAAGAAGTTATAATTTAGTTTTCAGTTAGTAATATAATTTTTTAATAAGATCGACTAATTCCTGATCTTTGCTTTATTAACGAAGAGAACTTGGTCTAATTCATTGTAGATTGCGCATGCGTATTGTGATTTGAATACGCAATATAGAATTTTATGCATAACTAGCTGATGCCAGCGACTTCGTTCGCGTGGAAGACTTCTTGCGCGTGGAATTAAGAACCCACTGCGCATCCATAGTATTCGGGGAAACCTACTGTGCATCAATTGTACTCGAGGAAACCCACTGCGCATCGATAGTACTCGGGGAAATCCACTGCGCATCCATGGTACTCGGGGAAACCCACTGCACAGCCATTGTACTCGAGGAAACCCACTGCGCATAAATTGCACTCGAGGAAACCCACTGCACATCCATTGTACTCGAGGAAACCCACTGCGCATCCATAGTACTCGGGGAAACCGGTTCGTGACTGAAAGTCACGTCAAGTTGTCACATCATTGGTATTTCTAATAGTGTCATTGAAATAAGGCTTACTATAATCAACAATGACAACTTTATACAATGCCTTTAAACGTAAAATTAGTTAGTTTTAGATTATTTCTTATGGGATCACTTAAACAAAGGACATTCACGGCAGAGATCAATTAATTCAAAGGATTTTTGAATGTCGCAACGAAATTAAAACCAGTCCAAATGTGATTAGAAGATCAATTGATCATCTCGTGAACCGCACTAGAAAATGTTCTGACAGTTAGAGGACATTTAGAATTTATCATTTAATATCTGCATTTTTTTTATTTTGGTACAATTATTCTGTTGATATTATGTTGTTATCTTGTTATTATGTTTATCATATGCAACTTTGTTATTGCAATTATTGTTGTTGTCAATAAGTATGTTATGTTGCTTTATTACTAGTCTTTAATAAATGACATTTATTTTTTTTTTATTAACTTTACCCCTTCCATAAAAATTGGTAATTAAAACATAATACTTAATAATTGCAGAAATAAAAGTAAATCCCTATTCTAAGAGTGGAAGCATTTTTTGCGCGTATCATTAATCGATAGTTTCTAAAGCCTCAATTGCATTATTTGGTGGAATTTAGCAAAAGTGTAGCAAAAAAATTAATGAAACCATTTTGTTCAATTTTTTATGTGCTTTTTGAATTTAATATTGAAATTAAAAAAAAACATACACAGGGTATTGTTTCCTTGAAGAACAACAAAGACATTTTTTTTTAAGTCCAGACCTGGATTATTTGTGTGTGTGATACAAGTCCTTATTCAGGATTCCCAATGTTTTATATGTGCTAAATATGAACTTATTATTCCATTCCCTTACAAAGTAACAACCAAAAGAAATTTTGATGAAAATACATAAAATACCCTGTATTTAAACAACAAGGGCCCAACCTTTTTCTATGGATGATTATGATTACTCCTGGTGTCCTCTATCTGCCATGTCAGTTTCCTAGTGAAACACCCTGTATTTAGATACTTGAAACAAGGAAACAAGTATGTATACCTTTTCTAAAAAAAAAAAAAAAATACAGAAGAATATAATTTTTATGCGAAATCTGCATACGTAGCTCCCTCCAGGGAAGAATGTATTATGATTTCCCACCCCAAATAACCCCCACCTACCAATTTTCAAAAGAAAATTTAAAAACTCATTAAATTACAAAGGAAAATAAAAAATAAAATTTCCAGTGTGACACTCTAGGAAATATGTACTGTAGATGCAGAATTCTTGATTTTTTTGTAAACCATAACCATTAGCATGTAAAATCTCTAATTTTTTATAACAAATTTGAATGTAAAATTTGCTATTTTACTTTAATAAACGTAGTAGTCCAGTAGAATTATAATTTGACCAAAAAACATAGCAACATGTAATAGTTTTGAAGCAATAATACAGGAAAGGAGTCCTTAAAAACAAAATCCAAAATCCACCAGTCCGGAGATGTTAAAAGGGAGAAAAATAGATAATTACTTCCACATCCAGTGAAAGTATAGTAACACAAATATTTTTTTTGAAAATTTTGATTGTTCAAATAGGCTCTAGAATGTCATGAAACGTCGAGATTTCAAGTTTGAACAAAAAAAATTCTGTCCGTCGGTTTGTCTGTCTTTCTGAAACTTTTTTGTGCGCATGGTTACCAGCGGCGGCTGGTGAAATTTCAATATTTTTTTTCTCGTCTATGGCGCATGGGACCCATACGAAATTTGGGAAATAACATCTAGAGAAGCACTTCTCTAATAACCCATAAAAAATTTTGAAAAAGCAGTTTGCGAAAAAATTTTTGAAAATTCGTTAGCCTCCCCCGAGTCTGAGAGCTCCTGTTTATTTTTATTTTTTTTTTTGTCATATGCATTTGACTTTTCATAAAAATACAACAACAGATTTTGGAGTTTATCAAAATATTTTCATTACTAACTGAGATACAACGAATTGAAATATTGTAATTTGTTAAATTGTAAATTACAAAATTTCAGTTCACTGTATTTCAGTTAGTAATGAGAATATTTTCATAAACTCCAAAATCTGTTTTTGTATTTTTATGAAAAGTCAAATGCATATGACAAAAAAAAAATAAAAATAAACAGGAGCTCCTAGACCCAGGGGAGGCTAACGAATTTTCAAAAATTTTTTCGCAAACTGCTTTTTCAAAATTTTTTTTAGAGGGTCATTAGAGAAGTGCTTCTCTAGATGTTATTTCCCAAATTTCGTATGGGTCCCATGCGCCATAGACGAGAAAAAAATATTGAAATTTCACCAGCCGCTACTGATGGTTAACACTGGAACCGTTTAAGATATTGACTTAAAATGAGTACTTTTTTTGTTTCGTTATCAACACTTTAATTTTCGATCCACTGGCAATGCTTGTCATTAGTCACGTCCACACTCCCAATGAGCGAGTTGAGCTCGCTGAGGCGCAATTTCTATCTATTACATTACGTTACCGTTGGATGAAGGCTATTTAGTTTTCTGACTTGTCCCGTCCTGTCTCTTTTTTCTTTTTCTTTTTTAAGAAACAACGTAAAAACCTGGCTTCTTCTTCCGCGTAGTCTTGGTTGAGTCTTTGTCGTTTCGACCATCTTTTCGTGATTTTCTTCTGAAGCGAAGTGAGTTCTGCTGTACTGAGTTCCTCTATTTATACAGATTATCAGGAGGCATGTTACGGATCATTGCTCATGGGGAACAATGACTTTCACGTTATTAGTAATTATAGTCCGGTGTCACGATTATAGTTATTCGGATGTTTATTTATTTCAATGTCTTCTCTGTATCTTCTTGACCAATAATTCTTGGTGTTGGCTAATTTCTTTGACTTGGCGAATTTTATCAAATGCCCGGTTTCTTTTGAGTGTTCGGCAACTGCCGATTTTGTAGAAGAAATCGGCCGTTTTATAAAATTCAACAAGACAAAGAAATTAGCCAACACCAAGAATTATTGACCAGGAAGATACAGAGAAGCCATTGAAATAAATAAACATCCGAGTAACTATAGTCGTGATACCAGACTACATTTACAATTACCAAAAGTTAATGTTCCAAATGGTTATTGATCCACAACACGTCTTCTGATAACCTGTGTAAATAGAGGAGCTTAGTCCAGCAGAGGTCACTTCACTTCGGAAAGAGACCACGACAAGATGGTCGAAACGTCAAGCACTCAACCAAGTCTACGTGGAAGAAGACCCAGTAACCAGCAGCCAGATCACCAGCTCTGCGAAAGCCCAGAAAGCACCAAGATAACAACGTAAAAAATTGGTGGCACACTTGAAACAAACTTTTTTACAGTTTCTTTTATTTTTTCGATATATTTTGTTCCGTCAGCCAATAAGATCAAACACAATTGGTTTGTCTCTCACTTCATGAAAAGTTCTTTGCTTGGACTATTTTAAAATTGCCCTTAGTTCAAATCTAAAAAACCTAAGGTTTTACCCCCTCTTTCACTTTGTCCTAAAGCTGTAGATCACTAGTATGAATTTTGGTTACCCTCTTATTTTCTTACCTCACCTGTCGTGATATTTTGGTCTCCCACAAAACGGTTCCGGTCCAGTAATTAAGCTTATTAGTCAGGGTTACCAGCAATCTCACTTCCTTCTATTCCTTCATGCCTCGACACCCACAGCAAGATAACTTTGTTGTTATCAGTAGAAATGTTACCAACATCATGTTATCTTACAACATGCAAGTTAACCACTATATACCCTCTCCCAGAAGAAGAAACAATGTCCTTAAGGATATGAGGTAAGGATATAAAAGAACTTTTTTATTAAGAAGGTAACTAAAGCTTAATAGAAGAAGAAATTAATAGTAACAATTAATAACGTACCTTCTATTTATACTAGAAATAAAAAAAAATTAAAATTAATTTATTTACAAAACACCTAAGTATATATTCAATAAAAAATGAAAATATATTTAAAATATCAGTTATTAATCTTTGCAATTATCTGACAACCCACGGTTATGTTAGAGAAAAAAGCGCTCTAAAATTAATTAATTGATTAATTCTATATCTATGAAAGATTACCCTGACTGACTGACTGATCTATCAACGCACAGCTCAAACCGCTGGGTCTAGAAACTTCAAATTTTGCACAGAGTTTCCTCAAACGACGTAGGCAACCAATAAGAAGGGATTTTTCGAAATTCGACCCCCAAGAAGGTGAAAAAGGGGGTTGAAGTTTTAGACTTTTTCTGAAACAGTTAGTTAGATGCGTGAAATTTGATATAAATATTTTTTGTTGGAATCTATTAGATACGTGTAAGACGAAATTTCGATACTTACTTTCTGAAGGAGTGAAAACAGATGGTTTAAAGTGCACCCGTATTTTTTAAATAAAAAACGTGATTATTCGAGCGATGGACTCTTCTGAGGAAATAAGAAGACACGTTCTCGACGGTTTTCGAAAAGAGACGCCCAATAGGGTGAACGGGGAAGGCGGGGGGTTAAGCTTTTCGGAAAGGGTTAGACCTAAAAGCGCGAAATTTGGCAGAAATACTCTTTATTGGAATTTATTAGACACGAGTGAGACGAAATTTCGATTTTCACTTTTTGAAGAGGTGAAAATGGGTGTGGTAGATGGTCTAAAGGTTACCCGTATCTCTGAAATCGCGTAAGTCAGAAACGTGATATTCCAGCGACGGGTTTTTCTGAGGAAATAAGCAGACAAGTATTCGACGGTTTTCAGAAAGAGACCTCCTGAACGGGTGAACAGGGAGAGGGATGTTTTTAAGCATGAAATGTGACACATACCCACCCATGTACCTTATTTTCGATTAAAATTATTATTTTTTCGTTTAACTCGCTCTAACACAAAAATAGAATAATGAATTTTTATCAAATTGCGATACGCAGTGGGGTTTCCTCGAGTGAAGTGGATGCGCAGTGGGTTTCCTTGAATGAAATGGATGTGCAGTGGGTTTCATCGACTGTACTTCCTGTGTACTACAGGAGTACTCAGTGAGTATGTAGTACTTCTTTCTAGGCATAAGTATGTCAATGTTTTTAATTCCACGCGCAAGAAGTCTTTCCTGCGAACGAAGTCGCGGGCATCAGCTAGTTTATTTATAAATACCTATCTCAGTCTTCTATATTCAAAAAGACTTTCCTTTAAATTAATCGGTCATCCTCCCGTAAGAAATCGGTTAACACTTGAATTATTTGTCACCCTTATTAAGGGTGACAAAAGAGCTCTTCACAAGGATATAAAACCACTGTCAAGATATTTCAATCATATACAAAGAAAAAGTTTTAAAAATGTCGTAGGTTATCAGAAGAATGCAAAAATGGATTAATATTTTCATGGCTAGATTTTGTTTTTTGCTAGTTACCTACGAAATGTTATAAAAATATTTTAAAAATATTTTTACTATAGCTACAAGCAAACAAAAAAAACTTTCATTGAGAAAATTAATTAATATTAGTTTGCCGGCAGAGTTTGAATCGCAATTGGAAAAGGTGTTGAAGCTCCTGCGCTATTTATTATAGTTACATGGAACTGATACATCCTGTCAGGTTGGAGAGAGTCCACGTGTACATTAATGGATGGCCTCGCAGGTGAATCGGTGATTGGAATCGTCAGATTGGCATATGATCCAGCTATAATAACTGAGCTAATAAGGCATCCGTTGGTGTAGAACGATGGTAAGCCCAAAGTTAGGTCAAGGAACGTGGTTCCTGGTCGGACACTTTCCACCGATGGAAATGGCGAACCTAAACAAATAATTTTAATTTATTTACATAAAAATATATTCACAACATTGTTTCTTTGTTGAGGACCGCTGTTACAGTTTTATTTTAATGTTTTTTCTTTTAAATGTTATAATTCAAAATACTAAAGCTTGTAACGAAGCTACTTTCTCCATCTATGTTTGAAATTTTAAACACAGCCGGTTTCGGTACATACCCCCATTAAAATATAGAATCTACTCAGTTAAAGGAAAGACTGGCAGTTTTAACATATCAAACGCACTACTTATAACCCGCCGACTGAAATCGTCTAGACCGTTTGATATCCCAAAATGTAAGTAGTGTCTATCAAAGAAAATTCCGTTCTCCTTCGGTCGATATAAATACTGACGCTGTGCCAATTCAAGCTTTCTTTTAGCATTTAGGACCCCCCCGATCCTTGGGAACAGAAAAATTAAAGCCTAAGCACAGAGTAGAGTAACTACACAGAGGCGAAGGATTTGACGGTTCCTTTGAGTTTTGATGGCTCGTTTTCTGTGTCCTTGCGTACCAGTTGTGTCTACACTGAGAGAAATGTGTTGTTAATTTATTTCTTTTAATAGGTTAGAGTTCTAACCTGCAAAATGCGTTTTATTTTATTGTGACAAACTATTTAAAACTTTATAAACATTACATTGAACTAAATTTTGGTAGAAAGTTCTGGAACCAAGCAGAAATTTTAATAATAGGTACCTACGTAATACTTGTGAATTTTAAGAAATATATATTTTTGAGGTTAGCTACGACGTCACGTGCAGTTCCCCATTTAAAAATATTTGAAAAAACAGTGTATTTCGAGTTGGATTGAAAAATATTACCATTTGAATTGTTTATAATCGGCGCCTATTTTCAACTGAGTTGTGCACTAGGTTTTATTTATGACTGGCGGGTCCTCGCAGACGAGACCTTAAGTGACCATCGTTTTATAAGTTTCGGGATAAAGACCCCGAAGGTGATGGAGAGGGAGCGAGGCAAAACAAATACCGTCATGAACAGGCAAGCATTTAGGCAGAAACTCGAGAGAGAAATGGAAGCACCAGAAAACCAGAGCCAAACCCCGGTAAAACTGGCAAAGACTTTAAAAACAGCTTATAAGCAGAGCCTGATAAAACGAAATGGAGCGCCTCCAAGGCAGCCCTACTGGTGGGATGAGGAGATCGAGAGGGCTAGAGAAACCTGCATCGAAAAAAGGAGGATCGCTACCAGGATGCGTGCTGCACAGTTAACGGATGCAGAAAAGCAAAGCATCCAGCAGTCGTACAAGGACGCTAAACGACTGCTAGGGAAACTAATAAGGCAGTCAAAGAAGACCCACTGGAACAGGCTCTGCTCAGACTTGGATGAGGACATATGGGGGCAAGGATACAGAATAGCGGTGAAGAGCTTAAAGGGCTTCACCCTATGAACTGACCGAAGAAAAAAAAGTAGAGATTGCCTCCCAACTCTTCCCTCTAATCGAGGATGAGTGGTCCAGAGAGGATTATGGGCATTTAGAGGTTCCCCTATTCAGTGTGGAGGAGGTCACAGAGGCGGCTAAAAAATTGAAAACGGGGAAAAGCCCAGGACTAGACGGAATACCAGCGGAAGTCCTGGCAGAGGCAATAAATGTCATTCCGCAAGCCATCACAGATGTGATGAACAACCTATTGGGCTCGGGCAGTTTCCCTGAAGAATGGAAAATTGCGCGCTTGATTCTGATCTGGAAGGGTGGAAGGCAAATTACCGGTGGAAGGGGCAAGTTCCCAGAGGCCAATTTGCCTAATAAACACCTTGGGGAAGTTATATGAAGTCATGATCAGAGGCAGATTGGAGGTACAGATCGAGGAAGGGAAAGGCCTTGCCGAGAGGCAATTTGGGTTTAGGAAGGGCAGATCAACCGTCCAAGTAGTCGAGTTCATACACACCGCAAGAACATGCTGTGCGTTTTAATTACCCTCGATATAAGAAATGCTTTCAACTCGGCTGCTTTGAGCATCATCATCAGTGAGTTGAGGAGGAGAGGGGTGGAAAAATACCTCATAAGGATTATCGAGGACTACTTCGCTGTCCGGAAGATCCAGGTGGGACAGACTATCATAAATGTGTCCACGGAAGTACCAGGGCTCGGTTCTGGGACCGACTCTCTGGAATGTTAGGTACGATGGTGTCCTAAGGCTAAACTTAGGGGATGGGACGCAATCAGTAGCCTTTGCCGACGATCTCGCCCTACTTGTGTGTGCAGACGACACAAGCACACTTGTTCGGAAGGCGAATGTAGCACTTAGGCGGGTAAAAGATTGGTTATCCCAACACAGATTGAGCCTGGCTCCAGAGAAGATAGAGGCAATCATGCTAAAAGGTCATAGAAATAAACAAAACATGACTTTCAATGTATAAGACATGACGGTCCGTCCGGAAAGGACATTAAAATACATGGTAGTTACCCTTGATGTCCGGGGTACTTTTGGAGAGCACATCCGCGCAACATGCTCCAAGGCGGAGAAAGGGGCGGGGGCGCTAACCAGCCTGCTGCCGAATATAGGTGGTCTGAGCAGCTCAAAGAGGATTATCCTATACAATGTCGTCCAGTCAATCCTTCTGTATGCAGCCCCAGTATGGTACAGGGTAATGAGGATCAAAATATATAGAGCAATGCTGGAGAAAGCACAGAGGAGGATGTTCATTAGAGTTGCGGGGGCCTATAAAACCGCCTCAACTAGGACACTCCAGGTTATAACGGGAACTCCACCAATCGAGCTACTAGTCGAAGAAAGGAAGAACAACCACGAAGCTGAGGACGGGCATCTATCGAGTAGTAAGAAACGGGAACGGGACCAAACCATTACAAAATGGTAAAACATATGGGACGAGGAAACAAACGTGGCACAGTGGACAAAGAGGCTGATACCACAGCTTAAGCCCTGGGTTGACTGCGAATTTAGGTATATTGACTATTTCCTAACCCAATTCCTGACTGGCCATGGTTCTTTAAGGCACTACACCAAAGGAATTAGGAAGTCACCTGACGAGAGGTGTATTTACTGCGGGGAAAATGACACAGCGGAACACACTGTACTAAGGTGCCCGAAATGGGAGGAGAATAGGCGCATGGCGAATCTGGAAATCGGTATGAGAATAACAGTAGAAAATACAGTATCGGAAGATTTTGGATTTGGGTGGCTTGAGAGACCGCCTACAATAAAGGCGTGTACCAGTGCTCTAGTAGAGGGAGCAAATAATGACGCGCTATCAAGAAAACACGTACATCATTGCTATTAAAAATTTCAGTACCATTTATTCAAAAAAAGGATGTAGTTGGCTCTGTTCAGTATAGGTAATATTATTACGTGCTTTAATAACTGAAATTATTTGACCCGTTTTACTTTCAAAACGAGTCAAATAATTCTTTACATTTCCCGAAGACAGAGCTGCCCACGTACATGTGGTGGGGAAAGCAGGTGGCACGGGTAGGATGTGTTATACGATAAAAAAGAATAGCCTAGTTGCTTCGCTCTCGCTTGCTCTCATTGCCGACCCAAATGAAACATTTTCTGACACTGTATAATCCCCCTCATGCTCACTAGTAGAGGAAAATGGAGAACGAGAAAAAGACTGATCAAGGAGATTATGGAAACCAAGGAACAAGAGGAGTGCGAATATCAAAATAGGCATAGAGAGTAGTTATGTGGAAAAACTGACCGGCGCTGTAACTTGACGCATGTCCAAATGACGATGCCGGGTTACAGTCGCGACGCACAGGGAGGGGTTTTAACTGGGTTAGAGTCTCGCACTACCCGCCGCGATAGACACTAAGCGGCGGGTGTCATGATGATTTCCCCTCTACCAGAAAAAAAAAAGGGTTTTATTTATGAGAATTTTAATTTTCGGTTAATGTTTTCAACCTCCCAAAATGAGTGGAAATAAAATTCACAAATCCAAACTTAACACGATAAACGTCAACAGTGTCAACATAAAAGTGAGGTTGATTGATTTAAAAAATGGTGATGAGTATACAAATTTGGTTTTGACGGGAAGGCTTGCTTTCGCCTCTGTATAGTTACTATATTCTGCAGCCTAAGGAACAATTTTAGACATGCCCCCCCCCCCCAAAAAAAAAACTGGCTGTACTTTCAAAATGGCGACCATATGTTAAAAAAAATGTTGCCAATGTTGTCTTTGTCATTTAACACAATAACTAAAAAAGATGGACAAAAACTTTTTTACAAAAATCAACGTGTATAAAATTTTCTACAATTTTGTTTCTATACAACATTTTGTTAGGAGTTGCCATTTTCCAGATAAATGAGTCCAAAATCAAGAAAATATTGAAATTCATATATAGGTAAACCATTTAGAGGAAATAACTGTGACAATTATTGTAAGTCGTAAAATATAACTTTATATTATTAACATAACAAAAAATAAAATAAACTGAAAAATAATAATAATAATAATATAATTTGCAGACATTTATCTCGAAAACGGCAACTCCTATCAAAATATTGCATGAAAGTAAAATTGTAGGCAATTGTATTCAAAATGTTTTTTGTGCAGAAAGTTTTTCACTATCTTTTTTAGTTTTTGTGTTAAGAGACGGAAATCATATTTGTAAGAGTTTTTTAAAATCTGGTAGGTAGCCATTTTGTAAATGCAGCCAGTTCTTTTTTGGGGGGGGGGATACGTATAAAAGTGTTCCTTAGGATTTAATCTATAAGAAATAAATTAGACAGAAATGTGGTGACAAAGATTTGTCTCTATCAGTTGATCAGTTGACACTAAAGTTGATTTTTCTTTTCATAATAGACGAAAATGAGGATGATAACGATATCATAAATGAAGCAATAGAGGAAGAAGACTTGGAAGAAATATTCGATGTATCAGGAGAGAGCGATATTGAATTCATTTTTCGAACGCATAGGCATTATTGTAGGATTGTTTACTGCAAGTGGGCGACCCAATAATAAATAATTCACTATAAGTATTAGTTTTCTTTATTTCCGCGAAAACTACTTATTGGTCAGGGTGATGTGACCCAACTGGTAAGCGGTAGTTTGTCTAATATTTTCATATATTTGTGGCTTGAGGGTACTTTGCCGTAACATCTGGCCGCTGCGGGACCTGGCGCGGTTCCCGCGTTATGATGTCCGTAGTTTCTTTTAAATTGAATACTGAGAAATACCTTCTGAAATGCCATGTACATAATTAAATATAATATAAATAAAAGATGATTTAATTGGTAATTGACAATTGGTATTCAAACTCAAATTCCAACGACTGTGGTCATGTAAACCGCTTTCAGAAGTACTTCGTTCTTAAAGTGGAGAGACTATAGGACTGTTCCCTAATTTTTCCCGCTACTTTTCCTTACGTGACTGGCCTAACACTTTAACCGATTTTTGTGGCGCGCGTGACATAACCCCTGATCATATTTTTGTAACTTACTCTGTGCAGGAGCTACAAATGGGATAACACCGATTCCTCCTTCCATATCATTGTTATAAATAGGCGTCACCGTGAATTCATATGGAATGCAGGGTGCTAAATCTCCGATAACGACTGTGTCATACGAGGTGTACAAGTCTACAGGTATACCCTCACGATCCCAGCGGGCCACTCTAAAATATTCCACGCAGTATGCCCATTTTTCTTCTAACTCCCATTCCAACAGAACGCTATTGTTTGCTTGAGGGGTCGCAAACATGTGGGTTACAGTGACATTTGAATCTGAAAGACAAAAACACGAAAAGAGGTCAGTGCGATTTTAAATAATTTCAGTTATACATAAAACAAGCAGACGACTCATCAGGATACCTACTTATTGTTATAGGTAAAACTAAAGACGTAACAATTTTTCTTTTTGTAAAAATAATATCATACAGCATTATCCTCGAGGTTGCACTGCAGCAAAAATATAGTGATATTTAACATTGTGTTCGTTATTTGTTATAATGGAATATCACAAAGTAGCAGGACACTCCACTGATTTTTCAACATAGATTTCTTTTTCACTTTCAATAAAATTGGCTGATATTGGTAATATCCTTGATATACAGTGAGTCCCACTTTCTACGGTATTTTTACTTCCACATCCAGTGGAAGAGTATAGTAACGACAAAAAAATTTTTTAAAATTTTTGTTGTTCAAATAGGCTTAGAATGTTGTCGAGATTTTAAGTTTGAGCGAAAAAGAAATTTCTGTCTGTCAGTCTGTCTGTAACTTTTTTTGTGCGCACGTTTACTCAGGAACCCTTTAAGATATTGACTTGAAATTTGATACACATATGTACTTTAACAAGATCTAGAACTGGATTATATTTTCATCTTGTTCCGTCGAAGGGTTGGGGGGTAAATAGGGGTAAATTTGGGGTAAATAGGTAAATCAAGCAGGTAAAAGTCCATAAAATTGGTATTTAGTATATATAAGAGAAGCTAAGGTCTCAAAAAAAATTTTACCCTCATTACCACCCCCACCCCATTATTAAATGGGATGAAAAAAAATTGTGATTTAGTTTGTGTACAAGAACCAGAAACCTCAAAATATTTTTTTACTTCATCCACCCCCACTACCGCCCCCTATCGCCACCTACTACCGATATGGGGTATCGTTTTATGGGTTTTTGGGGTAGAGGATTTCAAATATCATATTATTAAAGTTCCATAAATAATTATTTTCACATACAAAATGTTTTAGTTGTGAGTGATAGAAAACCTGGATGTGGAAGTAGTGATTTCTTGGGCAGCGGTTTTTTTTTTCGAGGAGGGTAAACCCACACGGACTGTTTATCACTGGAATGGGTCTGAATGTCATACTCTAACTGACTAAAAGCGCTCCTCCTAAGGCTCGTCTGTAAAAATACTTCGAGGGTACTGCACACACTAAAAAAAAATTGCTTAGAGCAAACAAAAATTTTGTTGCGTATATACAAAGCAATTTCTTAGTTGATGTTAATAAATTTTTGTTGCTCCAAACAAAATTGTTTGCAGCAACAAAAATTTATTAACATCAACCAAGAAATTGCTTTGAAGCAACAAAAAATTATTAACATCAACCAAGAAATTGCTTTGTATATACTCCACAAAATTTTTGTTTGCTCCGAACAATTTTTTTTTAGTGTGCAGCCTCCTGGGCTTATTGTCTTAGTTTACACTGTCCATTTTAATATTCCTGTATCACTGACAAGGTGATACAGGTCTGAAGATAGGCAAGTTTTGATAGTTTCCGGGTCTTTATTTTTTCCAAGAATTAAAAAAATGTTCTAAACCTTCTTGGTCGACCCCCATGGACATGGTTAAATTCATGTGTTGGACGCTTTATACCATTTCAACTAACTTTAGAAAAACTATACATCACAAACTTATTTCTTACTGTTTGTACCTACTTGGATATGCTGGCAACTTGGTTTCGAGGACAGTTTCTTCACTCATCAAAGTATGTGAAACTGCAATAACTGTGAAACGGTAATCTTCGCAAGCAGGCAACGTTGTAACATGCACATAAGGAAAAAGAACCTGGAAGATGTTCGTTATAGTGTCGTTCTGAAGGGTCATGTAAATTATGTAGCCTGTAATTTCACAATTCTTGACATCTTGCCAATGCAGTCTACCATCTTCGTCTAGTTGGAGCCCTTCGACAGGATCGGGAACTAAAAAAGTAAAAGTAAAAATAAAAATTGAAAGTATTCACGTATACAGTGAGTTACTGCAAGAGTAAGGAATAAAGGCAGTAACTGTCGGCAATACTTTATTGTGTACCTAGTACGAAAGCGATACATTTTCGGATGATCGATGTTGGAAATTGCTGTAGCAACCACGGAAATTCGGGAATATGTGCATATAATAATAATAAATTTTATTTTCCTTTTATGACAATATGACAATCTTGTATAGGAATAATCAGACTTAATATCTAAAAGAGATAAGAAAAAAAAAGAAGTAAATTATAGAGCACTTTATATATTCAAATATTCTTCTAATTTGTAGAAGGTTTTGCTAATTAAAAATACTTTAAGTTCCTTTCTAAATAGTGAAAGTTTATTGCAATGTTTTATTTAGACAGGGGGGTGATTAAGAACCTAGGTCTTAGAAAACTGGGTTTCCTGAAGAGCACATAAAGATCATCTTTTTGCCTGGTATTTACCTTATGTAGATGATTGTTAAAAACTAATTTACTTTTGTCTTTAAACACAACTAAACATAACTAAAAAATGAAAATTGACCGAAGTGTCAATACATTATAATCCTTAATTACATTTTCACAGTTCTCTTTTGCGAATAGGCCTACCATACATCTTATCACATGCTTTTGGGCTAAAATACATTATTTGATAGGGTGGAAGCCCCACAAAAAAACATACTTTAGCTGAGAATCAACCTCATCAAAATATAAATTCCTTAGTTGAGCCATGTTTAGAATATTTTTTTACATTTTTGAACTGATAAACTGCTGGATGTAATTTGGCTATCCGTAAGTCACAATGGTTTTTCCAGTGTAAGCAACTGTCAATAGTTATGCCCAAAAATTTTACATTGGACGTCCTTGTTGACATATTATCAAGTTGAATATTTCTGTTGTCTATTGTGAAACACATGTTTTCTCAACATTAAAATAAAAAGAATTTTCACTAAACCAGTTACTAAGGTTTTCCAATGAAATATCATATTTCGTCTTTTAAATATTATTAACATTTTTACCTGTTAGTATAATAGATGTGTCTTCTGCGTAAAAAGTAAAATCTGATAAAGTATTCAAACTATCCAGATCATTAATATATAATAAGAATAATATGGGATCTAACACCGACCCTTGTGGCACACCCATATTAATTTTTACAGATGCCGAGGAAAACAGAATCAATTGCATTGTGCGTAATATTGGTAACTGACACATACTGTTTGCGACATGACAAATAACTTTCAAGTCAGTCTAAGGCTACGTCCCTTACCACATACTTAGAAAGTTTGGAGTTAAGTTTTTTGTTATTGATGAAGGCAAATGCCCTGCTTAAATCGCAAAAGATACCAACAAGGCATTCACCTACTTCGACATACGTTATTATCTTTCATAAAACAATTGCATTGCACTATGAGTTGATTTATTATTTAGGAATCCGTGTTGGTTATGTGAAAGTGTATTATTTTCATTTAAAAAAATAAGTGATCCGTTTAAAAAGCAATATTCAACATTTTTTTTAAAACTCTGAAGATATGGTAAATGTTTTGTAATTTTGTAACTCTTGTATATTGTTTTTTATGAACAGGAATAACTTTCTCAATTTTTAAAATTTCTGGCAGAAATTGATAAGTTTACAATATGCACTAAGGGTTTTATTATTTCCATCATTACTCTTTTAATGAGAAATGAGGGTACATAGTCATGTCCTGATGAGTGTTTATTTTTTAGTTCATTTCTCATGATATTGCATATTTCTGGTTCTGAATATGGTTCTAAAAATATTGTGCTATGCTGATAATTTATATTATTACTAAAGCAAGCATTTTCACTATCCTTATATGGTAACATCAGTTTGATTATCAACTAGTTCATTATTTTCTTTAATTATAATGTTCTTGTTTTGTTTCAATTTATTAAACAATTCGGAAACAATATTCCACGCCGATTTTGTGAGGTTGTCAGAGTTATCAATTTTACTTTGATAATATCTTTTTGTATCTTTAACTAAAGTATTGTATTTTTTCTTTTCTTTATTGTAAAAAGAAGTCAATTGGGGTATACATTTTTTAAAACATACAAGTCCTTCAATTTGAAACTCGAACTCTGAACTTCGTTATCAACCCATTTTTTATTTTTGCTTTTATTCACATAATACTTACGTTTAGGAAAATGTTTATTAAAATAAAACAGAAATATATCTAGAAAATAATCAAACGTCATCATCGTTAATGTGATAAATTTCATACCACTTCTCTTTTTGAATATCAGACTGAAAGTTACATAAATTATTATCCTTAAAAGATCTTTTTACATAACACATATTAGAATTTTCACTAGCTTTATGTAGACCGAAGTCAAACAAAATTGTTCTATGATCAGAAATGTTATTATCGACAACAAAAGATGTGCCATTATCAGTAAAGTTACTAAATATATGGTCGATTCCGAATAGATTGGTATCTGTTACTCTAGTAACTAGTACCATATATTAATACTATTACTATATACTATACCATTAAGGTTAAAACAAGTTGTAACAAGTTATAATATGTTTTTAAAATCATTTGAGTTATTGTATGCCATTTCTTCTCTGTCTGTATTACTAATATTGAAATTACTCCTTTCCTGCAAACCAAAGACTCGATGTTACCAGGCCAGATATAGTAGTTTCAGATTGAAATGAAAAGAGAATGTATGCTAGTGAGATTTCTTGATTATCATTTCTACTATGCCTGAATAAAATCCAATTGGTTTTGTCCATATTTAACACTAATGAATCATGTTTAAACCATTATGAAATTGGTGACATTCTAGCAAGTGTCTTTTCTTCTATCATTGCGAAAGTTTTTTTAGAGATAAAGAGGTTTGTATCGTCTGCATACTTTGTTAAAATAGTTGTTTTGTCTGTGATTACTCTTGATAAGTCATTTATGTAAAGTATGAATAGAATCGGATCAAGTACGCTACCTTGTGGCACTCCCACGGTTATACATTCTGGTTCTGAATATTAACACAAGTTTACAAAAAAAAAGAAAGAACTGTTGCCTATTTGAGCAGGTACGGCATTCTTATATATTTTGATGCGCTGAATTCGAATGCGGACTCTGATTGGACGGGTCTCGTCAGAATATTTATATAAATCCGTTTTTATGTTAAAAAAACGTGTTCTTTCGGAAAGAAATTTTTTAAAGTTCATTGAAAACGAGATCGCGACCGGAAAACCTTCCAGCATACTAAATATTTTTCCAATATCCAAGGGGGAAGGGGAGGGGGCGATGGTTTATTGATTCGGGGATACCCGTGGTGTATCTTCGAATCGATAAAATGAATTGTATAGGTGTATATACATGAGATCTTTTAAACTAATTCGGTTGTTGTCGCAGTATTTTTTAAACCTTCTAGTTTTTCCCTAAATGGCAGACAACAGTCTGACCAGCTCCTCCCCAACTGATGTAAATCAAAATCTATGTTTTAGCTGCCAAATACGAAAATCCCAAAGGGAAAAACTATTCGAGGTTAAGAATGCTGGCAGAGAAAGGCCCCTCATCTGTGCTAAAGAAAGGCAAAGTGCACACGATTCCCAGTACTGAAATGCAGTTTTACGTATTTTGAATTCATTTAGCAATGATGATGCTGAGAATAACAGTAATAAGAATGATGAAAATATTCATTTGTATCACAATCCCTGTTATGTGAGTTTTACATCTACAGAAAGAAAATAGGAAAGCTGAAGAAGAGGACAGAGAATGTGCAGACGGCTGCAAAAGCTTCAACAAGGGAAGGACCAGCTAGGTCTCAGCATATTACAAGATCAATGACTGGAAAACTGACATGAAGAAATGCATTTTGTATCAAAAGACAAGTAATGAACGCAACAATAATTGACTTGGGAAACTATGATTACATGCTGCATATCAGGATAAGTAGTATTTGTGATTTGATCGCCAACGAAACGTTGTGTTTTAAACGTCTTGTACAACACAAAAGAAATAAGGAAAACACAAACGTTGAAGAAAAGAACTTTAAAAAGTGCCTTTCTTCCAGATTTGCAAAAAACTTCATATTGATTCACCTGTTGCAAAGGTGCAGTTGCATTACTTTTCTTAACTTTACCATAAATTATTTAAATTTGTTAATGACAATATTTTTTTCATTTTAGGTTTTAGCTTTAGATGATGTATGGAAAAGATAAACTCAACTGGCTACAGATATTAATGTTGAAGTACTACAATCATTCCAGTCGAGAAGGAGTAGTTGCAAAGAGAAATTGGAATGTGAGATTAAAGATTTCTATCAGCTTTTTCAGCCATTAAATAGAGACATACATGAAAGACAAATGCTAGTTACTCCAAAGCAGAAGGGCAAGAAGTTAGCTGCACATATTGCGAAGCCTCAGCTTCCGGCTCTCGAGGATTGTGGATGGAAGATTGAAGAAGACCGTCTGATCCCAATATTTCAGACACTTCAAGCTGTTCCAAAGGCCTGCCCGGAAATGAGCATTTGCGGATGCAAGGGGCAATGCAACACTAAACTGTGCGGTTGCAGGAAGTCTTCTGTCCCTTGTATGAAATTATGCAGTTGCAAAGGCGAATGCCTAAATGTTAATGACATTTTATGTTAATTTCTACTCTTTCTCAATTATATATAGAAAAATGAATGTTATTTTTGTGTGTTTGGATGTGCTCCTTGCCCTCAAGAAAATATAGAATTAGACATTAAATGTCTAATGGTATAAATTTTATACCATGTATCTAGGTCACAGGAGAAGGAATAGGATAAGCGGTTGTATAGTTTTTGACTCCATATTGGCTGCCATTTTGAATAGCTTGAGTTTAAGTATGTTTAAATGTATTCCTCGCCATCAAAGACATATAATTCGATATTTAAATCATGTTTCTAGGTCACAAGGGACGGGAGATATGCTGTTTTATGATTTTTGACGCTATATTCGCCGCCATCTTCAATATCTCACTTCTGGTCTTGTTGGAATGTATTTAAACGTGTTCTTCAACCTCAAATATAGATGATTAGACATTTGAACCACGTTTCCAGGTCACCGGTGATACAATGTCTTATGGCATTTGGTGCCATATTGGACGACATCTTAAATATCTCACTTCCGGTAGACTTTTCAGCTAAGCAACCATAATTTTAGGTTTCAGCGGGATCGAAATTGCTACATAAAATGCTCTTTGCATCGTATTTTTCTGAATATAAGCACGGAAACATAATAATAATAATAATAATAATAATAATAATAATAATAATAATAATAATAATAATAATAATAAATCGTCTTTATTTATTTTACTGTCTTGGCGGAGTTCAGACTAGCTGTTCTACCACTCAACCAAGACAATTCATACAATAAACAATTAACATTTCTAGACAGTACTAGATAAAAAAAAAATACAGAGTAGAGAAATAAGAAAAGAAAAAAAAAATACAAGTGTTCATATTTACAATAGCAAAAATACCGGATCATTGTTTACCTAGATACAACTTTTTTGCCTTGCTTTTAAAAGAAAGTAAGGACAATGGTTTCACTTCCTCTGACAAAGAATTATAAGTGGTTGCAGCTTGATAAGAGAAAGATCGTTGGAATAAGGCAGAAGCATGTTGGGGGATGGTAAGCTGATTTGTAAATCTCAAGTTTCTATTATGTATGTATGATCTCGGAGTTAATTTACATGATAAATAATTAGGAATGCGAGTTGTCAGAACTTTGTGAGTAAAACATACCAAATGGAGATTTCTCCGATTGAACATTTTAAGCCATTTAATATCCCTGATGAATGGAGTTGTATGCTCTCTGCATTGCAGCCCAAAAATAAAACGTATACATGAATTTTGCACTTTTTGTATTCGCGGAAGTGTAAGCGTCTAAACACGGGCCATAAACAATATCACAATAATTAAAGATTGACAGTATTAATGTGTCAAAGAGTCTAATTTTAATATTTCGCGTAAGGCAATGACGGTTAGCATATAAATTTTTTAGTAAGTAATACGATTTTCTGACAAGTGAGTTGACATGGTCTATGAACCTAAGCTGGAAATCTATATTTAATCCTAAGCATTTTATTTTGTCTTGATAGTCCAGCCTCTGTCCATCTACCCGTATGGACACATTGTTTATGGTCCTCTATCTGTCTTTAGGACTTCCAAATAAAATGGCAGATGACTTTGTGCTGTTAATATTGAGACAATGATTTTTTGATATTGTAACTAAATTGCGAATGTCCTCGTTAAGACAAATTTCCATTTGCAGAAATTTTTCAATGTTAGCAGCAAAATATAAATTTGTGTCGTCGGCATACAAATGAGAAGAAAAGTGATGTAAAACTCTTTTAAAATCTGAGGTATATATGATAATTATATTTTTAGTGACTGACAGTCTACTGTTACTGATTACCTGTTGATTTCTATCAGTTAAGTATGACCTAACTAGGGAACATGCGGTGGTATGAAAACCGAAATATTTAAGTTTAGCGCATAGGAGTTGGTGACTTATGGTGTCAAAAGCTTTACTGTAATCTTGTCGGTTTCATCGAACTTCAGACTGTGCGAAGTGTAATATTCCCAACGATTTTGCCTTTTCCTGGTTTGCTGAAATAAATATTGTGATGACTGTGTACTAGAGCTATTAGCAGGGCAAGGAGGTCGACATCTTCTACAATGCAAACGAAATGCCACAAACAGAACAGCTCCAAAGCGGTAGTGGCGATAAGGGTATGTGCATGTTCTGCAGCTTGCATTACCACAAAATTGGCGTCCTCGAATCTCCTCTTTAGCATGGTGATTAAGCGACTTTTATTTAATTCGTTGAACATAAAACGCTCCTGAGACGAAATCTAGACATGGTTCCATTGAAAATTAGCGTAATGGATTCATGAGTGCTTGTTACTTCATTTTGAAAAAAAATATGGTATAGGTTTTGCATTTTTCCGAAAAAAGTCGTATCTATCGACTCGAGAGCGAATTTAGAAAATTCCGTCCATCGGTCAGTCGGTCTGTCGGTTTGTCGGTCTGTCTGCCGGTCACGCTCAGTCCCCCTAATCCGTTATCGGATTTCGATGAAACTTGGTTAATGGTTAATGGGAAGCCTTTAGAAAACCTTAACGCTGGCAGCTCGGCTCCGTTCGGAAACCGGAAGTACCCGATATAGACGTTTCATATTTTTCGGGAAAAATTGAATAACTCGGTAACGGGTAATCGGATCGAGATGTTTCAAAAAAGAAATGGTGCCGCTGGCAACGATCTAGAGATAAGTATACCGGAGACTATGTCGAAAAATAAATGGAAAAAAACTGGTTTTCTCGAAATCGGGCTAGGAAGCACGATAACTGTCCAGGATATTGATCGATTTCGATGAGACTTGGTGGAATCGAAGGTACACTGCCGCAAATGAAGCCTATTTGTTGGCGGCCCGAATTCGTTGACCGCAAGTATTTTTTCCAAGGCCGAATATGATTTTCCAACGAAATTAATAACTCCCGAACCGAAGGTCCGACATTGATTTTCGAAAATGGCGATTGTAGGGCTTGATTATGTCTATTAGGAACATTTGTGAGGAATTTGACAAAACAAAACCGAATCTACAAATCCTGGAAAACTTGACTTTTTTGATAAATTCTGCAAATACCGCACAGTTTCCTAATAAAAATCGAAAATTAAGTATTCCGTCGATCAATCTCTATAACCGGTATAAGGCACGGACCTTTTCGGACAAAAAATGTGAAATAGAGTTTTTTCGAAAAATTAAAAATTAACGAGTTATTTAGAAAGATGCATGACCACGTCCGGTATATCAGAGTGGCAGTCCGCCCGAAAATAAAGTCGTAAGTCTGAAATCACTCTGCTGATGTTTCTGCATTTTATAATTTTCTATTGCTATATTCTTGAGTGAAATTTTGGGAAATTAAGTAATAAAAATATAAATAATTGTCCATAGAATTATTTAAAAAAATATTACAAATTGATAAATTCTCCATGCGATATAGGTGCAAAATAATACTGTAATATTATACTTAAAACATCATAATTCATTTCATTATTTGGTTAAGTAATGGTTAAAGAAACATACGAATGCAAAACAAAACAGGCTTTACTATGAAACAGATTTTGATATCGTGCCTTCTCGAAAAAGTCTCTATTTTGGTAATACACGAAATTATCTATAGGTGTCCAAACCAAAAAAAAAATGAAAATCGTACCGGGGAAAATTCTATCTCTATAAATATTTGACCGATTTTCATTTACTAAATAACAATATAACCCATGCCTTTTCTGTATTTCAAAATGTAGTTAGCCTTTACTTTAGTCAATGCAAAAAGAAAAAAAAAAGAAAAAAAAACATGTCAAAACGTACTGAGTCATCCTCTGCTGAAAAGGTACTGAATCATCCCAACAGGGATAAAAAGCACATCAAAATGTAGTTTAGGTTTTGCATTTTTCCAGCGGACCATCGAAATCCGAAAAAAACATCGAATCGAAATGAAAGTCATATCTATCGACTCGAGAGCGAATTTAGAAAATTCCGTCCGTCGGTCTGTCTGTCGGTCTGTCTGTCTGTCTGTCACGCTCCGACCCCCTAATCCGTTTTCAGATTTCGATGAAACTTGGATGGTTAAAGGGAGGCCTTTAGAGAACCTTAACGCTGGAAGCTTGGCTCCGTTCGGAAACCGGAAGTACCCGATATAGACGTTTCAAGTTTTTCGGGAAAAATTGAATAACTCAGTAACGGGCAGTCGGATCGAGATGTTTCAACAAAAAAAAAATGGTGCCGCTGGCAACGATCTACAGATAAGTATACCGGAGACTATGTCGAAAAACAAATGGAAACTGATTTTTTTTTGCAAAAAACTGGTTTTCTCGAAATCGGGCTATGAAGCACGATAACTGTCCAGGATATCGATCTATTTCGATGTGATTTGGTGGGATCGAAGGTACACAGCCACAAATGAAGCCTATTGCTGGCGGCCCGAATCCGTTGACCGCAAGTATTTTTTCCAAGGCCGAGTATGATTTTCCATAGATATTGATAACTCCCGAACCGAAGGTCCGATTTTGATTTTCAAAAATGGCGATTGTAGGGCTCGATTAAGTCTATTAGGTGACGTTTGTAAGAAATTTGACAAAACAAAAGCGAATCTACAAATCCTGGAAAACTTAATTTTTTTGATAGATTCTACAAATACCCAACAGTTTCCTAATAAAAATAGAAAATTAAGTATTCCGTCGATCAATGTCTATAACCGTTATAAAGCACGGACCTTTTTGGACAAAAAATCTGAAATGGAGTTTTTGGAAAAATTAAAAATAAACGAGTTATTTACAAAGATGCATGACCACAATATAACCGATGCCCTTTCTGTATTTCAGAATGTAGTTAGCCTTTACTTTAGTCAATGCAAAAAGAAAAAAAAAGGTACTGAGTCGGCCCAACAGGGATAAAAAGCATATCAAAATGTAGTTTTTAGCTTGTTAACATAACATAACATTAACGTATTTGCTACAGACGGATGCGAATGAGTCATTAAGATGCCAGCGGACTTGCAGCAGGTGCCCCCCCGTATCTCCAAAATTATCAATCGTATAAAAAAATGTAAAAGAGCAAAGTTGTAGAAAATTTTATGGGGAATGTTTTTAATTTGAAGTGTCATTTCGACAAAATGTGCAATTTTGAATTTAAAGCCATTTTTCTTGTTTTCAGCGCCATTTTTTCAGGATGACGTCGCAAGCGTCGCGATGTCCTGTTCGCAAATTCAGAGAATTATTCAAAACATCAAAATCTACATCCCTGGCAAATTTGAAAACTTTTCAACCTTTAGAAAACAAAATGATTTTTTTCCGTGTATACTGAGCAATCCAATTGCAGCAACTTCTCCATTTTTATGGTGTGGAAGTTAAAATAATAACAGCCAATGGATTATTTTTGGAAAAAGGTTTAAAATACAATTTCAGAGATTATTAATCCTGTTTTAAAAACGAATTCCAAGCTAAATATACACATCGACAGTTGTAAAAAACTGAATAGTCTTACCGCAATTAACTTCTTGCGAATTTACACCATGGAGCACTGCCAAAATTAATAAATACCACATAAACATTGTGATTACTATTTTTTTCTAAAACCTATACGATGCAATCTTTATAAAAAGCTATTTATATAAGTAAAGGCGTCAGCGAGGGTGACACGAATTAATCATTACAGATATACGAGGTACTTAGAGAGATTAATTTGATCTATTTATTTGCGATTAAAATACGGTAGTCCACAAATTTGGAACATTTGTTTATGTGGTGTCCTGCTCTAGTTCTGAAATAGTAAATTTCAATTGCATCTTAATGCTGTTTTTATTTATACCCAGTGTCTCAACAGGGAAATGTTTCAGGAGCTTATACTTGTGGTCAAAATAACATTAACAGTCGAGTTATCTGAGACGAAAAAGGGTTTGAATCTTTGGAAAAAGAACGGCTAATATTCGGCGTACCTTATTTTCAATGTATATTATTAAAAAAATGTTTACCTCGCCACAGGTGGCGCATTATTGAAAAAATTAAGTTTGACTAGAAATACTTTTTCAAATATTTAATATTTAAATTTGGGGGTGGATTTCACCCCTTGATTGTAAGAGCAAGTGTCCGGACCGCATAGAAACTGAAGATGATACTTTTTACTACAATGATAATAATCGTTATTTTTTATCACTAGGCACTGTACTATTATCTAATAAGCAAGTATACAATTTTTTTTTAATAATTTTAATAACATCTACACATGAAAACAGTTGACCCGTATTTTTTATTTTATTTTTTTAATAATGCTTTATATTAATGAATAAACAAACACACCACAGATAGTAGACAACCCCCAAATCCAAAGCCAAGGCTGTGGGTTACACATTTGGAAAAACGCAGACATACATCCACATCCACCGGTGTTGTCAATACCGGGGCTGGGGGTCGAACCCAGAGCGCGGTAGACAGTCGATCAGCATATTCGGTACTCAATTTGTAATATTACCATTCTGTTTAGCAAGTTATCAATCAGTCTTAAAAATATATAAAATATCTTCCTGCTGGGTATTTGAAACAGTGTTAAAAACCGCTGCCCAAGGAATCACTACTTCCACATCCAGATTCTCTATCCAAGTCACTCACAACGAAAAAACTTTGTGTGTCAAAAAAAATTATTTGTGGAACTTTAATAATATAATATTTGAAATCCTCTACCCCAAAAACCCATAAAACGATACCCCACATCGGTAGTGGGGTGGGGGTGGTGATAGGGGGGTGGTAGTGGGAGGCTGGATGAAGTAAAAAAATATTTTGAGGTTTCTGGTTCCTGTACATGCACTAAATCACATTTTTCTTCATCCCCTTTAATAAGGAGGTGGGGGTGGTAATGGGGGTGGCTAGTGCCAAAATTTTTTTGAGACCTCAGCTTCTCTTGTATATACTAAATACCAATTTCATGGACTCTTACCTGCTTGATTTACCCATTTACCCCAAATTTACCCCAATTTACCCCCCAACCCTTCGACGGAACAAGATGAAAATATAATCTAGTTCTAGATCTCGTTAAAGTACATATGTGTACCAAATTTCAAGTCAATATCTCAAACGGTTCCAGAGTAAACGTGCGCACAAAAAAAGTTACAGACAGACAGACCGACAGACAGAAATTTTTTTTTCGCTCAAACTTAAAATCTCGACGTTTCATGACATTTTAAGCCTATTTGGACAATAAAAATTTTTAAAAATTTTTTTGTCGTTACTATGCTTCCACTGGACGTGGAAGTAAAATTAATATTAAAATTTATTTCAGACAGTGCAGTATGCACATTCTTTTTTAGAAATGCAGCGACGTAGCTAGTTACTGTTAAATCTAAAGTGCCCTTGTTTCGGAGGTTATTACGCTATTACGTCACGAGATATCCGGCAAACTGCCTTATTTTACAATAAAACCAATAGTAGTCGGAAAAATTACCTTGAAATTATATTTATAACATATTGGAGAGTCAAACTAGCCTATTATTAATTTTGTCGTTTTCGTTATTGCCTACTAGCCCATTGCTCTTATATCATTAATCAACCCTTAGAAATCATCCCCAAAGTTTGGATTTATTCACTCCTTTTCCTATCAGGTGATTTTAAGGTACCTAAATAAAAATCTTAAATTTGCTATTTTGATAAATATAATCACTAATAGTAATGCGTGGAGAATTACATCTCAAGCCATTGTAGAGTAGTTGCCCTCAGTGCCCTCTAGCAATCAAAAATATAATTATGAATCATTTAAGCTTACTCATCATATATTAAATATAGATTTCTGATATCATTAATGTTTTATTAAATTAACCAATATCAAGTATAAAGATAATATTATCAGATGTCGTACTTAACAAAAAACCCATACAAGGAAAATTTTAATTTTAAAAAACATTATGTGATATCTTGGAGGTTTATCTATAAATAAATTGTATTAGGTACTCATTTATTTGACTTGTATCAAACTACCCTAATCCAGTGTTAAATTAATTATTAAAATTTCGCGTGTATTTATTAATTAAGTTTGGTGCCCTGTTTGAGGTAAATAAACAATTACACATTGCACTGTGGGTTTAGATAAACCGAAGCGATCTTTGAACTTTTTTTCATTTCAATTAAGAAAGTTATCTGGGGAGTTATAATTTTGCGATGCTCTGGAAATTAATGCCATTAACTCTGCAGAATCTTTATCGTCTATCATATCTTCTAATATGTGGAGTAACTCCAAATCTTACATATCAATATTAAGTAATTACAATGTCATTGCTCATTTTGGCCTAAGCTGGGCAACGGAAAATGAACACGGCTTTTGATAGCGTTTTTCCCATAGAATTCGATGATGTATTCGGTTTTGCGAAAAAATGGCAGGAAAATGTGGAAAAGTTAAGATAATGCTTTAGAATTTACAAAGTACTTTCGGAGATATTCACAAGTTAAACTTTTGACTTTAACTTTAGATTATGGTGGTTTCTCTTAGTATTTTTCTCGTAGAATATGATTCTCTACTTCGCTTTGCCGAAAAATAACAGGAATATGCGGAAAAATTAAGACAATGCCCAAAAATTTACAAATTCGAGCCTGCAATATTCAAAATTTAAACTTTTTAAGATCCAGAGTGTATTATGCGAGATTCGGGTGGTTTCTTGTAGTACAAAGCTGGGTAATTCCTGGTGAAAAAGTAATTAGCAATTACAATTCCTTTTTTTTCGTGTAATTGTAATTTTAATTAAGTACTTTTTTTTATTAAAGTAATTTGGAATTGTAATTGCAGGAAAATTGTTAAAGGAATTGTAATTTATAATTATATTATTTGAACTATCTAATTACAAATTACTTCTATAAGTACAATTACTTTTTCCAATTACAATTACTTTCTCCAATTACAATAACTTTCTGCAATTACAATTACTTTTTCCAATTACAGTCACTTTTTTCAATTACAATTACTTTAAGAACATGCGTATGTGGTTTAACAAACAAGAATACCTTAAAGCAGAATTTTACAGTTCCATAGTTTAAAATGAATCTGAAAAGTTTAAAAAAAGTTACTGAATAAAAACAAGTTTTTGCCGTGGTCCGCTGCACACTTATGTTTTTTGTTCCATAAACTTTGAAAAACTAAATGTGTTTACTGTTTATTATTATCATTCTTATTATTATTAGGCATTGTTATAGTGGAGTCGATTTTGTAAATAAAATAGCAAGGTTGGGAAATTTTTTAAGATGGATGCAGACCCGGCGGAAATTGTTTGTCATGGCGAGTATAACAAAACCCCAGAATTTTGCGCTGACGCAAGAGATGGCTTTATTAGGACGACCTTTCTATCAAATCTTGAAACCGTGTTTTATTGGCCGAAAATGGGTTTTTTAGACATTTTAAACTGCAAATTTGAATTTGCAGTTTTATATATATACGAAATAAATTTAAAAAATTAAATTTCGGCTATCTTGATCAGATCTCAACCGATTTGGCTGAAATTTGGAATGGAAGTAGTCTTTATCACACAAAAATTATTTACCAAAGCCAAAATATTAAATAGTTTGGCTGAAATTTCAGTTTTAGTCAAGTTTTCTGAAATGCTCAAATTGAAATATCTCCGGACCTAAAAGACGGATCGAATTTTGCTTTATGGCAAAAGGTAGGTTATTTTATGTACTTTTACATGATATAAGCCAAGAATCACTTTTTTTTTACATTCGGTCGTTTTTTAGTCATTTGCATTATATATATAATATATGTGTACTCAGTGACTATGTGTGCACGCACTGGTATAAAGCAGAAAACAATTGTATTTATTGTTTATAAAACTTTATAAAATATATATATTTTTTATTTGTATAGTCGTGCCTACTGCTTTGACTAGCTATAGATAAATGTATATTATATAATATATGTGTGTGCGTGCTTGTATTTATTTGGATACCGCTTATCTAAAAGGAACCAAGTGAGAAAATGGCAAAAATAAGTTAATAGAACCAAGCGACTAATATCTACTTACAACGTTTGGTTAAATCCCAAAAAGGAACCAAAAATCACTGCGCCATCTATGAGCAAATATTTGGTCCATAACTTGATTTTGAAGTGGAAATTGAAAATTAAGTTTTGAAAAATGTATTTTTAATCCTGTATTTGTTGCAATAAAATATTTGAGTATTATGTTATTTTCAGTAAATACCTCTTTTTGCATTTTTTGATTATTTAACACGTTTTTTTTTATTTTTTATATGGAACCAAGCGACACAATCACAGGGTGTTCTTTTTTTTTTAATTTTTCAATACAGAACCAACTGCCAAAAAAAGACTTTTACACCCGTAAATTTAAGTTTATTCAGTCTATTTTCAAATAGGTTATTATTTCAAACAATGTACAATTTTTAAAGAGAAATTTGTTGAAAAACTCTTATTATTAGATTTGTAGTGCAACTTGCAATATTAAAATGGAATTTTCCTAAAATGCGTAAATGCTGCTTGGTCCTTTTTAGATAAGCGATATCCATTTCTGTATGTGAATCTGTTACAATTTTCATTTTTTTTTATTTTTACGTGACTCAGGTAGGCGCTTTATGTATAATCGAAGGGTAACCGTGGTCTATCTTTTACTTTTCAAAACGAGTATTTTGATATTATACCTCGCCTACCTTTTGCCACAAAGCAAATTTTGATCCGACTTTTAGGTCCGAAGATATTTCGATTTGAAAATTTCAGAAAATTTGACTGAAACTGCAATTTCAGCCAAACTATTTAACATTTTTGGCTGAAATTTGGTTAACAGTGTTTGTGTAATAAAGACTACTTCCATTCCAAATTTCAGCCAAATCGGTTGAGATCTGATCAAGACAGCCGAAATTTGATTTTCTCAGTTTTTTTCGTATATATATTATGAATATCAGGAGGGGGGATGGTCAGATATCTTCCCCAAAATTAAACTGAAGGTTCCTTTAATATTGAGAATAAAAGGATACCATTTTCTTTTCTTAACTAGTTGTTTAAGTGATAAAAAAAAATAAAACAACAAATTTGACCCTTAAAATGCCCAAAATACCCCTTTTCGGCATAGTCTCACCCGTTTTTCGAAATTAAAATTTTAGGGTTTTATTATTCTCATCATTACAAATAATTTCCGCAGGGTCTGCATCCATCTTAAAAATTTTCCCAATCCTTTCCTAAACCGACTCCACTATTAAGTTGCATTTTCTATATATTTATTTAATTTTTCCTGATTACTCTTAAGGTCAAACATTCTAATAACGATTCTAATAAATATTAAAACGCAATATTACACAACACTTTTAATTAAAATTTTTAACTTACGTTTTTGTCTGTTTGGTCACTATAATTTACTTTATCATAAAAGTAATTAGAAAAGTAATTGCTAATTCCTTTTTTAAGACATGTACTTTGTAATTGTAATTAGTTCCTTTTTTAAAAAAATAATTTGTAATTGTAGGTAATTAGTTCCTTTTTTAAAAAAGTAATTTGTAATTGTAATTATTTTTAAATTACAAGTAATTACCCAGCTCTGTGTAGTATTGTAATTTTTCCGTAGGATACGAGGGTCAACTTTTTTTTGTGGGAAATGTTGGGAAAAAGCGTAAAAATTAATAATATGCTTGAAAACTTACAAAATCTAGCCTAAGGTAATCAGAATTTTAACTAAAGATAGAGGTGGTTCTTCATAGTATTTTTCCTTTGGAATCCGATGGTCTACTCTGTTTTGCATTAAAATGCCTTGTAGAAAAGTGAAGAAAATGTTCGTTGACTCACAATATCTAGTCTGCGTCATTCCTAACCACCTTGAACTCAGGTTCAAGATCTTAATAGGCTTCATTTATGTATATTGCAAGCTAGATATTGTGAGTTTTCATTTCTTTTCTTGATTTAATTAGATTTTCCAGGGATTTTTCCGTGAAGATAAGCGAACCTCCTCATTTTACTGGATAATTACAACGAGATAAAGCCACTATAATCTCAAGTTAATAATATTAGTTCTTAATGTTTTACTTGGGAATGACTAGACAGACTAGATTTTGTGAGTTTTAAAACACTTTCTTAATTTTTTCGCATGTTCCTAACATGTTCCTGCAAAAGAGTGTAGACCCTCGTATCCCACGGGAAAAATACTACAAGAAACCACCTGAATTTCGCGTAATAAGCTCTGAATCTCAAAAAGTTTAAATTTCGAACATTTAGTCCAATAATTATAAGAATTTCCATCACAAAAAATTTTATCTGAGATTTTCCTTCAATAACTATTAGTGGAGGGGTTATACATCACAAAACCTCAAAAAAAACCCTTCGGTAAAAAAAGCCTTATTTTACTGATAACTCGTTAACCGTTGGAGATATAAAAAAATTGCTCATCATAAAAAAGACTAATTTCCTATTGTAACTTTGTTGTATATGCCATAGTTTTCGAGAAGATCGATATTGAAAAAAATTCCACAATTTGTATTTTTAATGCGCGCGAATTTTCGTTTATTTGAAATTTTTTGCGCGATTATTTGAAGGTTAACAAAAGAAATTTATATGACCATACTTTACAGACAGATCAAATTCATTTGAGTATTTTTATAATGGTTAAAAAAATAATTTACAGGTTGCCATGCTTTAATTTATTGCCATAAGCTTGTCGACAAATAATGTCGACTCTTCAAGGGTGATGGGCCTAAACACTTCAAAGGTTATAAATATACTTGTCTGGGAAGGTACTTAAAAATGGAAAAGGAGGTACTTATCTTTCTTTTGCCTGTCTTGGGTTGTTTGTTTATTTACTCTTTTCGTTTCTTAATACACAGCACTGGTCACTAAACTGTATTAGTTGTTTTCAAATATCAATTCTATTTCAACTTTGTTCTTTTGATATGAGGTATCAATTTACGCGGAAATTCTTGGGCTACAATTCACCAAGTTTTATCAAATTTGACGGAGTTTTTCGCGGTACAACCGACTCTCTAATCGAGTATAAGCTCCTATTGAAGACACCTATTGAAATTACTGTACAATGAAAGTGTTAAAAATTGTTTTTAAAAATTATCCCAATGTACATTTTCTAAAGACCAATAAATTATCTATCTATCTATTTATCTATAATTAATAAAGTAGATTTTTTTTCATTTTCTCCTAACTATCATTTTGATTGTAGTACTTCAGTAGTGGTTTGTACCAAATTTTTTCGGTTAAACCTAGGAGAGAATATCTTCTAAAGATTAGCTCTGAAAATTGAGAATTTTGCGGAAGGGCCAATTTTGTTTAACTTTGCCTTTCTTAAAAAGATTACACTCTTTTGCGTCCCATAATAATTATCTAGCGCCTTATTCGATTTCGAAATACCGTGCGTGTAATTTCCCATTAGGCATGTACATTCACGTAGCGCGAGAGATTTGACAACACCGTCAGCCGTAAATTCGTCCGTCGATGGAGCATTCCAGCTCTGTTATTTCATTTCAGCCAGCTGGCACGCGCGATGTTGTAATTCTTCTCCCCATGCCTAGCCCGCGACTACACACACGGTATCAACTATTGAAAGTAGAAGGCTAAGTTAACGTTTCTTTGTTCACGTTGACAAAGAAATTGTAACTTACTAAGGGTTACTGCTAATCTAAAAGGCGCAAGTAGGCTCTAGCTCTAATTGAGAAAATATCGTGGAAAATAATATTTGGAAAATAGTTGACTCCACTGCTGAGCAAGAAATTTCCTGTACTTTAGTGAAAGATATACACTGTGGTCAACCTGTAAGGAAGAAAGTCATATTTGGGTTGTAAATTATACTATTTCTTGGGAAGAAACCTGTTGTACATTTTGTGAAAAATATACCTACAGGGTATCTACCAAACTACCCTTTAAAAATCAAGAAAGTGCTCTAGCTTTTAAACTGGGGTCGCAAAAGGGCGCTTGGTGTTCTTTCAAATTTGAGACTATTTTGGCATTTGTTTGTTAATGTTACAAAAAAAAAAAAAACGTTAACTTAACCCTCCACTTTCAATAGTTGATAACTAGAAAGCAAACGGGGCGCTAGCTGATTATTTTGGGGTAAAATATATTCTGTATGCTATTCAGTGGGTATAAATAAAGTTCTTCTAGCTATCTAAATTAGATACTATCTGATTAAAATGAATATAGATACTTGTAATTCCTTGTAAGCATGTAATTTTGTTTCGTTTATTTATTATAACAATATATCTAATCTTGTTTAAGGCTATCTTATTAATGCTTAAGATTAAAACCAGGGGCGTGCCTGCGTCCATAGCTATCTGATCTTCGACTTTTTTCCCACTTCATTGAATTTGTTTGTTTTTCTTTTACCCACACAGCACATTCTGGTTGTGGCATGACAAATCAAAAGTACATAAAATAAATAGAAACATGGATGTACTTTACAGGACATCTTAAAACATCTTCAAGACAGGTCATTTTAGTATGTCCCAAGATACCCTTTTAATGGAAGCCAATGGGCTATCTTGAATTGGTTTCGTTTTAACATTAACTAAGAACTGATATCGAGATTAAGAATGGGCATCCGACGAAGAGCCTTAAGCTCCTTAACATGTAATTTGGTATGTTTTTCTCTAATATATTCAAATAAGGCACCATATCGATTTCCGACGGACCAAATAAAATACCACAAATACAAAGCAGCTACCACTGATATCAGTTAAATTTATTTCTCTGTACCAAATAACAATTACTGTTAGTGGCTGTATGATGTATTTTAAACCTGTAAACTTTGCGTTTTGTTGTTTTTTTGTTTAGTTCAGTTTTATTTTAGAGTCTTTATTCCAGATTGCTACCTCCTTAAGAGAACTGCACGCACGCTGCAACGACATTACACCACTAGTGGTCTACGTCGCGTAACTTTGCAGAAGTTTTACCAGTTCAAACTGGACGATAGTCCACTGACAAACAACATAACACAAACAAGCTAAATACGTACTCTTCGCCAATTTACTGAGCTTTTATATAATTGTTACACATTCTATAGGATACTCTTCGCAGTTTTCTTGTAAATAATGTTAGTTTTTGGACTTCCTAAATTTTGTGATACCATCTTTGTTGTGAAAAAAATTATATGAAAAAAAAATGAAGAAAAAAATATCCAACCTGTGTGGGATTCGAACACACGATCTTTGAATTGTAAGGCAAAACTTTAGCCACTGCACCACCACATACTGCTACAAAAACTGATTGTTTGTGAAATATATCTTTCGACAATCATACATATTTCAACTCGTTAGGTATATTTTTATGAAATATATATTAGTAAAATGCATAAACAAAAAAAATATTATGGAGATAACATTTCGCAAGATTTCTATTTAAGTACAAGCGACAAAAATTAAGAAAATATGTTTCTTTTAAATTAAATAATTAATAACTTTTTTATTTATTGATCGATTTTCTTCAAAAAAAATAGAGTTCTTCCTCTAGCTAACACTAACTTGCTTTCCAAATTTCAATACAATCGGACTTTTCTTTCTTAAGTTATCGTGCTTACAAGAAACGTGACGGACGGACGGACAGACGGACGGACGGACAGACGGACGGACGGACATTTTGAAAGTTGTTCAGAATTCGTTCACTAACACAATGATATGAAACTTTTTTTCTCTACGAGCGATATTCACGATTTTAGAAATGTGCCGATCAAATACAATATACTCTTCGTTTTTGCGAAGAGTATAATAAGAGAGCATAATGCGCCAATTCGAATTAAACATAAACTACAATACTAGTCTATTTTTGAGTTATGTGTTTACGTATTTATTAAAAAGAATAAGTTTAACCGCAATAAAAAATGTGCATAATATATACACTAGACATAGGGTTGCCAGGCCTAAAATTCGAAAAGCCGGACTTTACTTATAAATTTAGCCGGACATTTGGTATAAAAAGCCGAACAGCATTCGTTCGCTGTAAAAAAATAACCAAAATACAAAATCAGTCTTTTAATATTTTTATTAAACTTGATTAATTTAAAAATAAACATTTGTTACATAGGAACAGAAAAAGTCATCGCAAAACAATAAAATGTATCTACAGAAAAACGACTAAAAAGGAAAAAAAATTTAAAAATCACGTTTTACAGCCTTAGGCAAAAAGCCAAACAAAAACCGGTCAGGTCGGACGTGTTAATTTTTAGCCGGACGAAACCGTAAAAAGCTAAACATGTCCGGCTAAAGCCGGACGCCTGGCAACCCTAACTAGACAAAACAAGGATTTTCACATTCCACATAGTAATTATTTGATTACATATAAATCTCCAGGTGTTTTGGGACTAAATGCATTCAGTCGCTTACCTATAAATATAACAAAGTGCACAAAGCTTAATTTATTTAAGAAATCTCTTATTGAATTTTTAATAGATCAATATTATAATTTCATTGACTATCTGTGTTAAATGTTGAAATTTTATTAGTTTTAAGTTTCTTATTTAATTGTTCCGTGACTATTCCTACACAATTGTTATGTAATTGTCTTAAAGGAAAATAAATCTATCTATCTATCTATCTAAGCAGTGGCACAGGTTTGTATTTGCAGCTACTTACTGTCTGAACTTTGGTTATTTTAAAGTATAGACAAAATGGAGTCATAGTTTTATTTGGCATAAGCCGTAAGAAAAAAGAACAAAAACCGATAAGTCGCTACGACTTACCGGTCAGATCCTTCGGTTATAGTGATGTCGTATATTTTTAGTCGCACTTACAAACCTTCGTCTGTTTTTGGAGCGGCGGTGGCCGGCCGTTTAGGTGCAGGCAATATTCAAAGACAAGTGCAAGAAAAGTTGGCAAGCCACCGCACCAAACCGTGTAGGAATTGTTTATTTAGACATCTGTGTTTCAAAAATTAACAGGTCAGAAATTTCTCATTAACCAATTCTTTATTACAATCATTTAAATTTTTTAAATATTCATGAATTGGACTTGCCGATTTCAAAAATTGTTAAATATAGGTTAAAATGCAAAAAAAACTTCTGAGTAACCCTCCGTAGGTTTATTTGGTGCCCAGAAAACAGAAAATTTCTTAGTCAGAAATTTTCGCCTCAGTTTACCCTCTCCAGGTAGCCTGAAAAGAGCTATAATTTTTTTTCTTTTATATGTGTGAAAAATGTTTTCATGACATAAATACACTAAATTTTATTAGATTTAAACATTTTTTCAAATGATTAACAATTTTGTTCATTTTAGGCATAATAACCCCTATAATAAGGGCTTGTGTGGCCCTTAATTTAATGCTTTCATCAAATACTGACCCTAATGAAATTCCATTTACGATGATACGATTTTCATTTTTATAATTAATTATTTTCTATTTATTTGCTTTCATTATGATTATAGAATATTATTTAGGTATTAAGCAAATCACAACTTACTTGCTTTTTTATTTATTTTGAAATTACCTTCTTTATGTATATTGTTGCCCTAATCTGGGCACGCTAATATACTTTTAGGTAAATACTTTAAAACACTCATCATTGCAGAACCAATCAAAACAACTATTCTTCTAACTAATACTGACGAAGTACTGAATTACATGATAGGTTTCTTGGCATTTTAAATTAAATAATATATTAAAAATACTTAAATCATTTATTTAAATGCAGTCATTCCCATTTTTTTTTTAATATGAAATTATCTACTTTCTGTATATTGGTAGCTTAATGTGGTCACGATTTGATTTGCTTAATACTTAAATAATATTCTCAAATACGATTTTAATAGTGTCGTTTCCTTCAACAAAATTTACAAAATATTGTTATATGATCAAAAGTTATATTAAATATACACTGCATATATCATATTAAAAAAAGTTCTAATCATCTCATGCAAGAAAAAATTGGTTTTGAAAATAAAAAGGCGGTAAATGATGACGTATCTGATGATCATTCAATTCTCTGTTGATTTGTTGTTTACATTTACATTGTGTGTTTAATATTTGTATATAATGGAACCTAATTTTGTGAAAGGTACTTCAGAGAACTTACTCATAGTGGATTTTTATATGATACACGAGTTTTATGTAGACAATTTGAACTATTTAAGTGCCGAATCCCGAAATGATAAAAATTTGAGGTCAGTATTTCTTTAAAATACAATGACACGTCCATTCTAACTTTAATCTGTTAGTCCAGTCAACAGAGTGCTAAAATGAACAAAATCTCTAATTTGAGTGGTAATGGACGGATTTTAATAAAACCTTGTGCAATATGTTTGTAATGACGTTAATAAAAAAGTTGAAAAAATGATTAGAGTAGGAAATGATCATGGGTTCCGTAACTTGTAGAATTGGGTCAAAAATGAACAAGAAACAATAAATATACCTTTTTTGGCCCAAAATAAGATGTTTTTACTCTTATGATTTTTTTCGAGAAATGCATATCTTCGGAGATATGGCCAGTCGAAAAGTGGGGGAGGTGAAATGTAAAAGTTAAAAAAATACCTGAAAAAATTCAAGTGAATATATCATCGAAATATAAGACTTTTTCTTATTTGCAACTTTTCTGTAAAGTGCGTTTTCACCGAATTATTCCGGAAAAACATGAAAAACTACCCCTTTCTTTGAAATTGTAGCACTTTAAAAATATGTAATTTAAAAATTTGAAAAATCAAACGTATGCATTGAAGCCTTCTAAACATTTTTTGTCTCTTGGAATGTTTTTGTAATTGCTAATTTTCCGAGTTACAGGCAGTTTTTCATGATAACTAATGTACCACATTTTTTGCACATTAAAAAATACATAAATTTAAAAATTATATTGAACTTTTAAAAATGGTATAACTATATAGGTTTCATATTTTTTTATAATAATATACATAAATGACGTTCATTTTTCGAATTTTGTGAAAAAAATATGGTACATTATTTATTGTGAAAAACTGCCTGTAACTCGGAAAATTAGCAAGTTCCAAAAAAATTCTAAGAGGTCTCAATGCATACGTCTGAATTTTTTCAAATTTTTAAATTACAAGTTTTTATAGCGCTACAATTTCAAAAATAGAGGTAGTTTTTCATGTTTTTCTGGAATAACTCGGTGAAAACGCACTTTACAGACAAGTTGTAAATAAAAAATGTCTTGTATTTCGATAACATACTCACCTGAATTTTTTCCGATTTTTTTTCAACTTTTACATTTCCCCTCCCCCACTTTTAGGAATCTACAAAAATATGCATTTTTCGAAAAAATTCACAAGAGTAGAAACATCTTATTTTGAGCCAAAAAAGGTAAATTTATTGTTATTCATTTTTGACCTAATTCTACAAGTTACGGAACCCATGATAAACGGGATGTTTTCTACCCCTTCCGATCATTTTCTAGTCTAATCTTTTTTCAACTCTTTTATTAGCGTCATTACAAATACATTGCACAAAGTTTCATCAAAATCCATTCATTAGCACTGACTGGACTATATGCTAACAGCAAACGACGCCCGTCGATTATTCCTTTATCTAACTGCGCATGCGCTGACGCGGCGAATTATTTTTTAGTTACACCGTTCGCCTCGAAGAAATAACAACTATGAAAAATTATTTGAAAAAATGTTTAAATCTAATAAAATCTAGTATATTAATGTCATGAAAACATTTTTATACACATAAATTAAAAAAAGTCACAACCATTTCAAGCTACTTAAATGAGGCAAAAATTTCTGACCAAGATATTTTCTGTTTTTTGGACCCCAAATGAACCTATGAACAGCTACTCAGAAATATTTTTGCATTTAAACCTATATTTAGCAATTTTTGAAGTCGACAAGTCTAATTCTTGAAAATTTAAAAATACTAAATGATTACGTTCAAAAATTGGTTCCTATCAATCTCCTCAGAATTATGATTTGTTATGTATTCCATCAGAAAAACGTTTCGAATTACTTACTTCTTAATGTTATGTCCATTAGAGAACATTACAACACCTTTTTATTACAAGAAAACAAATTGTAATAAATATAATATAATAATTAAATTTTTCTCAGCCTTTATCGTTTACAGGAAATATGACCGATGCGTGTAAAATAAATCAAAATAACAACTCCCAAGTAACAATTTTAGTTTTAATATGCTCTATAAGATATTCTGAAAGCTTATTTATTAGACTACTTATAAATATAAACGGTCTGGAAGGACTCTATAAAACTGACTTAAAACTCTTATAAGAGTACAGGGGCCCACCTAGAGAAAGACCCACGTGTCCCACGTGCCTCTTTTTAAAGTTACTATTAAAGCTTTCAAGTTTTAGTGAATCATCTAAATCTTTACTCGTAGAATATTTGAAGAGTATTATAAAACTATATTTAGTTTAGTATAAGCACTATATTCAAATTTAAAAGGCACACACAAATGCACTGAGAAAACGTTTTATATTTAATGAACATAATAGCAAATTAATCTATTGACACACTGACATCATCCACACAATATATAGTTATAAAATTATTATAAAATGAACATATGCCCAAGTAGCACAGAATTCTTTAAAATATCTTTAAGAAGTTCTATTTATTGCCCGCGAGGATATCTTGTATTTATGTACTCTAGAAGTCCTTCCGAAATCAAAATGAGAAATCTTTATATGTGCTCAACTTTTATGCACTGGGGAAATGTAAACTGGGCATTATATGGGAATCAACTTTTGTTAACCCACAGACATCTACTAGAAGTTCTAAAAGGGAATTACCTTACAGCTCAATTTTCTAAGTATTATAGAAATCAAATAAAGTATAAAAAGAGAAATAGTATTATTATTTAGTATTAGTATTACAGAATACTTGTAGACATCTTCTAGAAGTTCTAAAAGGGAATTACCATACAGCTCAATTTTCTATGTATTACAGAGATCAAATAAAGTATTAAAATGGAAATATTATTATTATCGCTAATAGAACATCTATAGAAATCGCAAGAAGAAATTCTTTTAATGCATAAAATTTGTTTGCTTACCACGTAGTTTGTTACAGAAATTATTCCTAGATGACGCCACGTACAAACCACTGAGTCATGCATTATCTTATATTCATGAATTTATAGAACATTAATAACATTACTGCAACGTTCAAGTTCAAATTCTCTCAAGGATCATCGATTTATTTAGATGAATCTTTATAACGATCTCTAATCTTTGGTTTGGTTTGGGCCTGATGTCTCATACTGAGATTTTGATTAACCAACATTTCACCAGCTGCCGCTGGCAATTCTATAAGAAGTGTGTGTTGGTACATCTAATAGAAATCCTATAAAGATGTTTTCAGTACCGTTTATATTGGTAAGCGATAAAATACCCGAAAGATTACTACAGGAATTAAATCTGTTTGCAGGATCGATGCGGTACATCTAACAGAAATCCTATAAAGATGTCCTCGGGACCATTTATATTGGCAAGCGCTGAGATATCCTAAAGATTACAATGGGAATTCTATAGGTATGCAAAAGGCTGCTCACAGTATTCTATACTAATAGCTTTTTTCGATTACCATGGGAAGTACTATTTAATACTGATATGCTGACATTTGCCCATCTTAGGGAACTCCTTACAGACCTCTAGAAGATATTTACTAATTCTAAAATTTTTATCCTTGGGATATCTTGAGGAATTAATTGTGCTACTTGGGTGGTGAATGCTGAGAGAGAGTATTTACAAATAAAGTATTGGGAGTCCTCACAGTGGCCTAAAATGTTCAACGAGACTAGGTTTACTGAAAAACATGGTTAGATAGTTTTTAAAAATTCACGCGCCCTCTAAAAACACAAATTAAAAAAAATATATGGATAATTAATTTTTCTTTTCGGCGACTTAAAACCTTCACAAAATCAAAATTTGGAATCTCCCCAATATGGCTAACCCGTATACATTGCTTGGTTGCTCGAAGTAATGTCGGTTGTAAGCATAAACCCTACTAGTTGTAAATAATTTTACTTCTAACGTGTTTTGTCTTAATATGTCTATTAAATTACCAATTGCTCTTTAAGTACGTCGATTTGTTCCTGTAGAAATATATTTTATTTTGGTTATAAAATATTTTTTAAAACTTCTAGGCTATTTCAACACTTATTCTAAACCCTTTAAGTAATTAACGCAACCGCTTTATGACGCCTGTAAAACTGAACCTAAAAATTCGGTTTGATTTTAATATTTTACCACATCTGTAGAAAGTTATTGGTAGTACCGCTTGCCATGTCGCAATGTCGGTCGATAATGGAAATTGCCTGCCCTCTTCCCGACAACCTTGTCTTTGGATTTGGGGGTTGTCTACTATGTGTGTTGTGTTTATTCATCTACATATACACGGCATCCACAAATACATGAAATGCCAACAAATATTTCTTAATACAGCTTTAAAACTACCTATTTTAAAACACTATAGTCCGGGCAAAGAGAAACTAAATCCTTGTATGGTTAAGCCTGACTTATTATAGGTTTCTGCCCATTTCATTAAAACTCTAATAAGTTGTATTTATGAAGGTTCGACTCGAAACTTAGTGATCTCAAAGCATATTAGATTTATAGGCCAGCATAAACAAGATAATTTTATAAAGCGATTATAAAACCTCAACATTTCCTAAATTCTTCAATAAAACTCGATCCTCCTAAGTTGGACTTAACAACTAGAGAGTTTTATTGAAGGCTTGACAAATACCTTGATAAATTATTCATAGACCAATAAAGACTACGGGATAATATAGTATTAATATATATTATTTTTAAAACTTTCTTTAGGACAAGACTATCTTTAAGTGCATTTAATGACAAATGCACTTGTATCTGGTATAAATCACTGGTTTATGAGGTGGTCATTATAAAGCACTGATAAAACCTAAATAAACCTAAAAGGAATTTAAATTGATACTTGGGCTGTTAAGTAACTATATTCGTTCGTCTTGTGTATTAATATTTAAAATTGTGGCAACGAAAGAGGTCAGTGACATAAAGAGATATTTAAAGCGAAATTATTTTGTTCACTCATTTACGTAATAGAGGACAGCAAGTTGGCTGCTACCTGCACCTGTAAAAGGTAATTCGCAGATAAATGTGGAAAGCAAGTATTTAGTATAACCTAGTGTCCACGATGGCTCGGCCCCTCAAGGCTCAAAACGTCCCGGGCGTCGGACATGTCGTGAAGAGACGCTGGAAGCCGAGCGACGTGATGGCCTTGAGGCCTGCCAAGGTGGGGTTCGCTGGTGATGCCTAAACTCTGTACTGCGGTCGGCGCCGCAGGTTCGTTGGTAAACACGGCGAAGTCCCCAAGGAGCTCTGCCCAGGGGTGAATTGGTAGTGGATTTGTCATATCCATTTCCCCTATCGAAGCTCTTTACTAATATGATATGACCTTGAGAAATTCTGTAAGTAGACACAGCCGGATGACCTGGAAATAGCTGTGCCTAGTGGTTCAAATAACTCAGTCCTCGGCGGAGTGCCCTATGACTGAAGGTCACGTGCAAGGTACACTCCACCTGTCTCTCCCTAACTGAAAATTTAGATCTGCCGGGTAGTCTGGCTTTAACGCGGGTTGTCTGTATGTTTCGCATTCTAGGTACACTCGAGTGAAGACCCCTGTCAACTCAACAACCGAAGTTGTCGTTCGGAGGTACTTCGCTCTTGTACACCAAATTTACTCCCGACGTGGCACGCTTCCCACGAAGGCACTGACTACAAGGGCGTTGCAGTCGGTTAACCCTCGGGAGAACCACCAATATATGCACCTCGTGAAGAGAGGTGAGGCTATGGAAGATGAAATGGAGCACTGGGAATTGGAATGGTTCAGGTCCCGGTTTGTTTCAAAATACTTCCTGGCTTTCGTTCTTTCGTCCTCTTCGTCCTATGTCCACCAAGCTGGTCCTGAGATCGACGTTCTTCGCCAAAAGGCACCTGGGCCAACCTTAGAAAAGGCTATAGCCGTACTGCTATGAGCAGTCAACGATTTCTTTGTTAAATTGATTTGGTGTGTATTCTATGTACACACCAAATCTCGAGAGGTCTTTAAATACTGTCCCTAAAATGATTTGAAAGTGTAAAATATAAAGAATGACTTGATATTCGAGCAATTAACTAATATTGAAAAAAAAACAAAAGCGACGTGCACGTATGGCTGCTCGAAGTCAATGACAGTGACAGGGGCTGGTTCGCCAATATTCTTGGCTAACGATGTCGGTCTCGGATGACTGGGGCCGGGCAGGACTATTGCCCTTTACCCCAATACATCGCTGTAGACCGGGGACCAGCCTCGTGCAGGGCGGGCGAGCTTACTTTACGTCGGCCCCACTCACAAATGTGAGCGGTGCAGACGATTTCGGCCCACCTCCCTGGGTCCTGGCTCGTTGGACCTTGCTGGCTAAGGCCTCTTCTGGCGTTCTTCTGTCTTCGTCTTCTTTTCTTCGCCAGCTTGTTTGCCCCCCGGGGGGTAGTCATCGGTCTGTTGGGTGTTTTGGGTTTGTGGCGGGAGTGACTGCCGGTACACAAGATGCCAAGAGGCATCCTGTCATCCGGATCATCGGTAGGGTAAGGATGAGCTGTGTGGCTCGAGGAAGGGCAGACCTAACTGCTTTGGTAGCATTTTTGGTCTGCCCGGAGCTAGGGGGACTACGGGTACTGGACGGTTGTTTGTCCGGTACCCGCAGGGTCTTGGGTGGGTGGTTGGGTATCGTCATGTCTCTTCCGTGGGGGTGGATCGTCGGTTGGTGGTATGCTTCTCATACTCACCCGTTATCCAGGAGCTGCACCTTCGGCCGCTTGTGCCTCGGAGCATCTGCTGGGTCATAGTCAGTTGCCTCCCTGACTAGTGGGTTCCCATGCTCCTCGGCAAGGGCGTACATCTTTCTGGCTCTCTGCTTGATGATCTCAGTGACCGGGGTGTATTCCAGGTCCCTGTAGATGTCCTCGTTGCGGATGAACCAGGGTGCATCGACTGCCGTTCTGAGGGCGACGTTCTCCACTCTCTGGATCTGATGGAGGTAGCTCTTTGCTTGGTAGCCCCAAGCTACCGAAGCATACGTCAGCTGAGGCCGGATGAGGGACCTGATAAGCGTGAGCTTGTTCCTCAGGTTGAGTCTGCTCTGTCTACCCGTCATCGGGTAGATTAGGGCTCTCGTCCTCCTGGCCTTCTTGACGATGGCCTCCGTGTTCAGTCTCCATGTTAGGCCTTTGTCCATGACCACGCCAAGGTAGTTGACGGAGTCGTGCCATTGGATGTCCTCTCCAAACATGGAAACGTGACCTGTGGGGTTTTGTTTTCTTACCTTCTTGAAGAGTACCGCCTTGCTCTTCTCGGCGTTGACGGCTACCTTCCATCTGTTGCACCAGTCCTCTAGGAGGGTGGCCGCCTCCTGGAGGTTTCTGGTGGCTAGCCTGGCACTCCAGGATCTGGCAGTCAGGGCTGTGTCATCGGCGTAGAGGGCCATGGAGGTCCTCTCCGTCCGGGGTAGATCGGATGTGAAGATGGAGAACAAGTGGGGGGACAGCACTGAGCCTTGGGGGACTCCTGCCTCCATTGTTCTGTACGTGGACACCTTGTCCACGATCTTCACCCTCATCTGTCTCCTGTGGAGGTACGATCTCACTAGCTTGACGAGTGCAATGGGGTAACCCATACTCATCATTTTGGCTAGGAGACCGTCGTGCCAGACCCTGTCGAAGGCTTTGGCAACGTCCAGGAACAGCACTGCCGTGACCTGTCTTTGGTTGAACCCCTTCGTGACCTCCTCGGTGAGGCGGAGCACTTGGAGTTCGGTGGAGTGCCCTGTCCTGAAGGCGAACTGCTCATCTGGGAGGACTTCCAGCTCTTCTGTCTTCTCGGCTATCCTCTTGAGTATAACTCGTTCGGCTACCTTACTCATCGCTGGGAGTAGACTGATGGGCCTGTAAGAGGAGGGAAACGTTAGGTTCTTACCTGGCTTTGGGATGACTATGACGTCGGCCTTTTTCCACCTGGATGGGAAGTGTCTCAACCTCAACATTGCGTTGATGATGTTGACCATCGCCGCTACTCCTTTCCGGGGCAGCTTCTTGAGGGCGATGTTCCCAATGCCATCACATCCTGGAGCTTTCCTGGGTTTTAGGCTCCTTAGGATCTCCTTGACCTCCTCTGGGGTGGTCGGGGGGATGTGGTCTTCATCTGGCAGACGGTTCATCCTACGTACCCTGCGTCTCACGTCGTCCTCCCAGTCCTCGTCCTCATCATCGAGTTGGTTTTCCCTACACTGCAGTTCCAAGCTGTCGGCAAATGCCTCGGCTTTTTCCTGGCGAGTGTAGACAACACCATTCTCTCCGTGGATCGGGGGCATGGGAGTCCGACGGTTCCGCAGGGCCCGTTGGGTGGTCCAGATGCTCCTGTCCTGTGTGTCCAGGGATTCCAGGTGGCGTTGCCACCCTTCTTGTCGGTGTTCCTGAAGGGCGGCCTTGACTCTCCGGCTCAGGGTGTTGTAATGTCTCCTGTCCTCCGGGAGTCGGGTTCTCTGGGCCCGTCTCTTGGCACTTCGTCTGTCCCTTATCAGCTGCCTGGTTTCCTCTGGGAGGTTTGCCAGGGGAGCTGGTGCTCGCCTCGTTTCCGTCTCGGTGGTACTTACCCTTAGTGCCGCCTGGATCTGGTCCTCCAGGGAGGCGATGGCCCTCTCCACGTCTGCCTCGGTCTCGAGTCTGGGAATGTGTGCGATGTTCCTCTGCAGTTCTGCACGGAACACTTCCCAGTCCGTCCTCCTTTTGACGAAAGTTGTCGTGTTCTCACCGTCCTTTTCTCCTAGTTCTAGGAGAATAGGGTTGTGCTCGGTGGAACCTTCCATCATGGCGGTGATTTCGGCTTCGAGGGTCATCTCCTTCAGCATCGCAATGTCCAGCACATCCGGCCTGGTTACACCATTGTCATGGGTCGGTGCCTCCGGCCCAAGGACCAGCAGGTTGCCATCCTGTCGTCCCAGAAATCGCAGTAGCTCTCGTCCTCGAGTGTTTGTGATCCTACTGTGCCATTCCGGGGATTTGGCGTTGAAGTCGCCGATAGCAACCGTCTGGGTCCCTGGGGGGAGGACCGAGTCCAGGTCTGCGTCTCGCAGCATGTTGTGGGGTGGCTGGTAGCAGGAGACCACTCTGATGTCGCCATTTCGTGCCGTGGGCACTACTACGGCTGTGGCCTCCAGGTTCTCCATCTCCGGGAGCAGGATCGGATGGTGTGCGATGCTCGTCTTAACTAGCAGGGCTACTCCTCTCATTACCCTTCTGTGGGGCCTCGTCCAGTCCTTCCTGTATACGTGGTAGCCTGGGAAGTTGACAGCCTGGTCTGGTCGCAGCTTCGTTTCCTGCAGTGCCATGATGTCTATGTCGCCCCTGGCTAGGAGCTCCTCCACCTCGAGCCTGCGTCCTAGCAGTCCATTGACATTCCATGAGGCGATCTGCAGGAAGCCTGGTTTAACCTGAAAAGACATTATAGGTTAGAAAATTTTGGCATTTGTGCAAAAAATGCGCTCATTGCTGAGCACATTTGTTGCATCTGGGCCAGCACCGCAGTGAGGTTTTGGGCCTCAGAGGGTGCTTGTTGTTTCTTGACGGGGCTGGTGGTCTGCCCCGTCGTGCCCTGTGCCATCCTGGCGTAGCTGATACCACTGGTGGTTGGCGTCCTCGCTACTGGCCTCTGTGCTGCTTTGGGTGCCTGCTTCTGGGAGGGCCCAGCTGTCTTCTTGGGGTACTTTGGGCACCCCCTGTAACTCGCTGGGTGTGCCCCCTGGCAGTTGGCACACTTGGCTGGCACGTCCCTGGGTTTTTTGCACTCTCCCGAGTGGTGTGGGTCTCCGCATTTGACGCACTTGGCTTGGGCGGTACACCTGCCTTGTGCGTGTCCAAACCTCTGACAGCGGTGGCACTGCGTGACGGCTTGAGCGGCTTTCTGTCTCTCGGTGCGGACTACCAGGGAACAGCATCGGTTTACAGCGAGGATCTTCTCCTCGCTGAGGGGCACCTGAACTAGGACCAGTGGGATCTCCTTCTTCGTCCGTCTGGATGTCATCCTCTGGACGGAGGTAGGGTTGAATCCTTGGTCCTGGAGGTCCTCTTTCACCTCGTCAGAGCTGACGCCACTAGGGATGCCTCGAATCACTACTCGAAGCAGCCTGTCCTCGGGCAGTGAGTATGTATGATATTCACACTTTTCGAGTGTGAACATCCTGGTCATCCTTCTGTAGTCGTCAGCCGTTTGTGGGGTGATTGCGATGCCCTCACCGACTACCTTGGCCTTCGTATATTGGATTTTGGCCTGCTTTAGTCTTTGGCTGACTGCAGACCAGGTGTCCTGTCTCCTTAGGACCACAGGTGGGATTTTGGGGGCCGTCTCTGTGGCCACCTCCTGCTCGGGGGTGGCTTGCTTAGTGGAGGGGGCATCCTGGCTGGTGCTCGGTTGGACCTGATTTTCGGGCTGGGCCGCCTTTTTCGCCCTTGTCCTGGTGACAAGGGTGAATTCGCCGTCACTGTCGGCTTCGGCTGCCTTCCTTTTGGGGGCCTCTTTAGGTGCGGGTTGCACCTCGGGGGTCTGGACCTGGGGCTGTGGCTGCACCAGGGGGGCCTGGGGCTGAGGTTTTGCCTGGGGCACAGTCTGGGTTTGGGGGGGCTTCTCAGCTCGTATGGCTGCCAGTAATTCAGCGTGCTGAATTTGTTGCGCCTCGTGCTGGATTCGCTGCGCTTCGAGCTGTTTGGCCACATCCGCACGGAGTTGGGCCATCCTCTGGTTCATGTCACACAGCTGGAATCTCAGAGACTCGTTCTCCTGTGTGAGCCTTGCAATCATTGCCTTTAGCGCCTCCCTGCTCTCGTCCATGACTTCCATGGGCTGCGGGCTGCCTCCAGGAGGGGCTCCGTCCTGTCCGGCCATACTGTCCTCCACAGTATATGGTTCCTGTATTTTTTGTCCTGTCTCACCTAAAAGAAATACCTGAAAAGAAATGATTAGCGGGATAGGAGGGAAAGGAAAAATAAACTTTGTCCCCAGGCGGGGGACTTTATTTATCTTTTACACTAGTGCCTTGAAAAAGACAACTAGTGTTTCTCCTCTTCTCACTACACGCCTGTTGTAACGCTTGCACGCTACGCTTCGCACTGTGGGGCTGCCACTTCACTGTTCGCTGCACTGACTGAAACTCACTACTCACTAGGTGGTCTGCTCGCTTCGGTGTCCGGGTGAACTGTGTATGAGGGGCTGGTTCAGCTTAAAGCGTTTATTTTATCTGTTTGGGTCGCTCCAATCACTGAGCTAGGAATGTGCAACTTAGGTGGGCGGAGCCTAACCGGGCTGCGCTGTTTGACATAAATAGCACTGTCAATGCGATTTTTCGACAGAGGAGGTCAAGGAGATCCTAAGGAGCCTAAAACCCAGGAAAGCTCCAGGATGTGATGGCATTGGGAACATCGCCCTCAAGAAGCTGCCCCGGAAAGGAGTAGCGGCGATGGTCAACATCATCAACGCAATGTTGAGGTTGAGACACTTCCCATCCAGGTGGAAAAAGGCCGACGTCATAGTCATCCCAAAGCCAGGTAAGAACCTAACGTTTCCCTCCTCTTACAGGCCCATCAGTCTACTCCCAGCGATGAGTAAGGTAGCCGAACGAGTTATACTCAAGAGGATAGCCGAGAAGACAGAAGAGCTGGAAGTCCTCCCAGATGAGCAGTTCGCCTTCAGGACAGGGCACTCCACCGAACTCCAAGTGCTCCGCCTCACCGAGGAGGTCACGAAGGGGTTCAACCAAAGACAGGTCACGGCAGCGCTGTTCCTGGACGTTGCCAAAGCCTTCGACAGGGTCTGGCACGACGGTCTCCTAGCCAAAATGATGAGTATGGGTTACCCCATTGCACTCGTCAAGCTAGTGAGATCGTACCTCCACAGAAGACAGATGAGGGTGAAGATCGTGGACAAGGTGTCCACGTACAGAACAATGGAGGCAGGAGTCCCCCAAGGCTCAGTGCTGTCCCCCCACTTGTTCTCCATCTTCACATCCGATCTACCCCGGACGGAGAGGACCTCCATGGCCCTCTACGCCGATGACACAGCCCTGACTGCCAGATCCTGGAGTGCCAGGCTAGCCACCAGAAACCTCCAGGAGGCGGCCACCCTCCTAGAGGACTGGTGCAACAGATGGAAGGTAGCCGTCAACGCCGAGAAGAGCAAGGCGGTACTCTTCAAGAAGGTAAGAAAACAAAACCCCACAGGTCACGTTTCCATGTTTGGAGAGGACATCCAATGGCACGACTCCGTCAACTACCTTGGCGTGGTCATGGACAAAGGCCTAACATGGAGACTGAACACGGAGGCCATCGTCAAGAAGGCCAGGAGGACGAGAGCCCTAATCTACCCGATGACGGGTAGACAGAGCAGACTCAACCTGAGGAACAAGCTCACGCTTATCAGGTCCCTCATCCGGCCTCAGCTGACGTATGCTTCGGTAGCTTGGGGCTACCAAGCAAAGAGCTACCTCCATCAGATCCAGAGAGTGGAGAACGTCGCCCTCAGAACGGCAGTCGATGCACCCTGGTTCATCCGCAACGAGGACATCTACAGGGACCTGGAATACACCCCGGTCACTGAGATCATCAAGCAGAGAGCCAGAAAGATGTACGCCCTTGCCGAGGAGCATGGGAACCCACTAGTCAGGGAGGCAACTGACTATGACCCAGCAGATGCTCCGAGGCACAAGCGGCCGAAGGTGCAGCTCCTGGATAACGGGTGAGTATGAGAAGCATACCACCAACCGACGATCCACCCCCACGGAAGAGACATGACGATACCCAACCACCCACCCAAGACCCTGCGGGTACCGGACAAACAACCGTCCAGTACCCGTAGTCCCCCTAGCTCCGGGCAGACCAAAAATGCTACCAAAGCAGTTAGGTCTGCCCTTCCTCGAGCTACACAGCTCATCCTTACCCTACCGGTGATCCGGATGACAGGATGCCTCTTGGCATCTTGTGTACCGGCAGTCACTCCCGCCACAAACCCAAAACACCCAACAGACCGATGACTACCCCCCGGGGGGCAAACAAGCTGGCGAAGAAAAGAAGACGAAGACAGAAGAACGCCAGAAGAGGCCTTAGCCAGCAAGGTCCAACGAGCCAGGACCCAGGGAGGTGGGCCGAAATCGTCTGCACCGCTCACATTTGTGAGTGGGGCCGACGTAAAGTAAGCTCGCCCGCCCTGCACGAGGCTGGTCCCCGGTCTACAGCGATGTATTGGGGTAAAGGGCAATAGTCCTGCCCGGCCCCAGTCATCCGAGACCGACATCTTTAGCCAAGAATATTGGCGATTTTTCGACAGTAGTTGGAGAGTGCACATCTCGGAGCATATGAATGAATATTTTAGGTTAGGATTTTAGCAGTAGGCAGGTAATATTCAGCCAGAGTGCGGATATTACTTAGCGGAAAACTGAAGTATGCATATGTGTTTACGGAATCCTAATTATTTTAGAGATAGTAATTTATTGCAGAAGACAATCAATTATATTTAGTTTTAGTTTAATTTATGTTAAGTTTTTAAGGTTTTTTTTCTGAGCCTTGGGCCCGATGACACTAGAGTCACTACTAGTAGTTCTAGCTGCTATTGAGCTTTTGCAAGAGCTCTAGAAGGCATATTGCAGCTGACCAGAAATCTAAATAGTAATTGCAGCCATTTGACTGTTTAATCATGTTACGGCAACATTATGGCGGTAAAAATATTTGGAAATAAAAGGCTTTGACATACCAGAGCCAAATTTCAGCTAGACGCCGGTTACTCCAGCATTTTCGCGGACAAAATTCAGCTGTAATGGTCCACACTATGCTATTGGGATGATCTAAGCATTGAGTTGAAAAGCACGTTTGTGTCTTTGCCTAATTAAGATGTAATTCAGAGCGAATGAACCAGTCAAAAACTTTCAATATTAACCTATTAGTAAGATAAGATACAACGAACACTCGTCATTCTTCAGCAGTTTATTTATTTGTTTCTTAATTAATTTTAATCATAAGTAATACCATAAGAGGTTTTGATTTTATCGGAAAAATTTTTATTTACACGACGCGCGATGGCTTGGTTATCATGATAATAAATATAATGAGAGCCAATTTTCGTAAAAGACGCGAGACACTGGTGGAGTGTTTCTCACATTTTGCTCGAGATATATTTTCAAATCGACATCAAAGATTAAGTGTAAATAAAAATTTATCCGATTCAAAAGAGAAACTTCGAGTGGTACTTGGCGTGACAACCCCTCGAGTATGTAATTATAGAGATAATAAATTAACAATTAACAGAAAATTTATTTGGGAATGGTAAAATTACACAGGCCCACGATAAAAAGTCATGCCGTCCAGGATAGACCATTATATCCTGATATTTTGGGGATCACTGAATCCGAAGACAATGTTAGATTTGCTCCATCGCGTCAGCTCTTTTCTTTAACCTCAAAAATAGGCAGAAAACGGTAAAAATTACCTAAATCGTTTGTAAAAAAAAAAAAAGAAAAGGTTACTTTATGTTTTCTGAATCCTAATGCGATGTCAAATTTGCCAAATCAGGTGACCGTTTCTCCACAATCAAAAAATACATGCAGATAAACGCTTCAAGTTGCAATTTATAATCTGAGACTCAAAAATCATATAGTTTGAAGCTGGGCCTTTGTTCTATTTTAATTTTACCCACTTGAATGGTGCTAATATACAGGGCGTTTGGTAAGGCGATGCCAAAAAATGCCACGGTTTTTCTTTATATATTGCCGATTTTGTACTTTTTTAAAAATCTCCCTATTTCATCACTTATTTAAGTATTACTTACTAAATTTAACTTTTTATATTCAGAAATATTTTTTTATTTATCCGAAATACATAAACTTCCAACAAAAAAAAAGACATTTATTTAAAGAAAATTGTAATGGTAATTAAAAGTGTCGATTTTCGAAGTCTTACAAAATTTTTTAAAAGAGTCATTTAGATATTACGATTACTTTTAAACATTCTCTATTGTATTCTCTTTAAGTGGCAATATCATACATACCTTCAAGTTTTACCAGTCACTAAAAATAGACAAAAGACTATCAATCGGAAATAATTCTTCATTTAATCAAAAATGAAATATGGGCGTAATTTCAACAAATACAAAGCCCTGATTTCAAAAAACTTTATTTAAAATAAAAATTATTATTTGAGAACAAATTTATTATTTTCGGTGTTCAAAAATGGGTCCCATTATTACTAATGTATTTCCTCGTCAGTCTTCTAATTTCGACAGTAGTTGTCCTTAATCTTATTTCTTGTCGCAGTTACAGAGCGGCACGCTCTATTTTTGCTACTAGTTGAACACGGCTTTGTATTTCCTCATTGTACACAAGTTCCTTCATCATACCTCATACGTAATAGTCCAGTGGCACTAAATATGGAGACCTTTCAGGCCACAGAATGACTTCCAATCCACCGACAGAAAATATGTTTCTAAGAATTGGTGGACTGACTGTGGTAGTGAGATGGGCATCCGTCGTTTGGGAAAATCATACGGTGGCAAAGGTTAATTGGCAAATTTTCTAGAAGAGGAGGAATATCGTTCTGCAAGAAGTCAAGTAAGCCTCTCCGTTCAGGTTATCTGATAGGTAATGAGTCCCAATGACATGTCCAGCAATTACATCCATCCAAACATTGACGCTAAACTTATTCTGAAAGGAAGTTTGTTTCTTCATTTGCGGGTTTTCGTCCTTGTCCGCCCAATAATGGAGATTTTGAAAATTGGCTATGCCTTCACGGGAGTATTTTGATTCATCCGTCCATAGAGTAGATTTTAAGTAATGGGGGTCCTCAATATCAGCATTCAATAAAAAGCGACAAACTGCTATTCTTCGTACAGGGTCGCCCTCTTCGAGGCCCTGAAGTATAATGGTAAGTATAATGTTTCTTTTCTGAATTTATTACTGACCATGTCTTCCAAATTGACAATCCAAGTTGCTGTGCCACTTCTCTAACGCTTGTTGTGGGATCTGCAGCAAATGCGGCTAGAATATTTTCATCTTCGGGGTGATGGCGTGCAGGTCTTGCAGCAGGTTCATGTTGATGTAAATTACCTGTTCCACCATTCGGCAACAAGTGTTGCTGAATACACGCGGATCCTTTACAGTCTGGCTTATTTCTAGCAGCGAAAGCATATGCCAAATTATGACAACTTGCCGCCATGTTTTCTATCAACCAAGAATAACCCGAACGACGGCCATCACGTTCATTTTCAATGCTTTATTAATTATATCTATAAAATAACGTTTTGATTTACTAACTTCATATTTTAATAAGCTTTAATAACCTTACCACCGATTGTGCTTCTCGAAATTACAAAATGTTTGTATGTATATATTTCAGATTAATTTAATTATACCTAAAATTTAGACATTTCTGGAGATCCCCTTGTTTTTATGAATATTTTATATAAGTTTACAGAAAAAATTCGTGCGCTCATAACCCTCTTGATTGACCATATATGCAATTATGATGTTCATATAATTTTAAGAATTAACGAAGTATACTGTAAGTATGATTGACGTCCATTTTATCTAACAACACCTGCTTAAAGTCAAAAATGACCATAATAGTGTTCTTGTTTTATCTTATACGTAAAAGTCAAGATTTAGTCACGGTGAAGTAGATACATCACCCCTTTCGCCATAAGAGCCATTTCATAACTATTTACTAATAAAGCAGCCACAAAAATCAAAAAGAGAGCCAAATGAGTTGCATATGCATTATGGCCATTTTGCTCCACTTGCGTTTTGATGACCAAAATATTATTACTTTTTTGTCACCATTACGTTTTCAAAACGTAATAATTCAGTTCTAATAATAGCCACTGTAACCAAATAGCCATCCTTTTTAGCTACTCTAACATGATGATGACTAAAATACAACTCCTTGTGCTACTTGGGTATGTAGTGCCAAAAATATATTGCCCAATGGCTGTCATCTGGCTCTATCGTCAGCCAAATTTCTGCAGCTAAAATAACACAGGTCGACAAAAAAAAATTGCTCCAAAGACTAAACCTATCATTCCTTATGTATTTCTATATGCTGAATCCGAATTTTCAGTTTAAAAAAATTTTTACCGCGTAGATTTCGAGTAAATTCCAGTTTTTATCGTCAAAATACGGTTGCTTGATAATAAAAACCGGGATTTACTTGAAATCTACGCGGTAGAAAATTTTTTTAATTGAAAATTCGGATTCATACAAAAATACTTAAGGCATGACAGGTTTAGTCCTTGGAGCAGAATTTTTTTTTGTCGACCTGTGTAATTTAGCAGCATTTTCAAAGCTAGAAAATATTGTAACACTCTGACTGTTACAGCGCTATCACAACATTATTGTAAAGTTGCAGTGGTAGCTGCTATAGCTAATGAACTTCTTGTACTACTTGTTATTACTAAAAATGACCTAAGCTTATTTACAAATCCGTAAATGTTATAATCAATGAACAGAACATGATCGATCGATAATTCAAATATGTGTTTAAAAATGATTTTTGCCAGAAATTCTAGAAATAGAAGGGAATTAATTATCTCCTGAAGTGCACTTACTTAAAATGTATAAGTTATTTAAGTAGGTACCAGTTTTTTGTAGTACTCAATCTTAAGTTCTTTTTCTAAACCAAGACAAAACAAATTTATCTGATAACAAAATGTGTTATCACATATCTGAGTATACAAACAATTTGTTAGGTTATGTTTGTTTATTCAGCATAACATAATAAAATGAAACTATGTCTACAACTGTAATTCTAGAGGAACAGGAATGTCAAAACGTAGTACCTAATAAACAAATCTTGCTGGAAATTACTTTATTAATATTATGATTTAGTTATTTAATCTCCCTGTTGGGGATTATGGACGGTCACAAGGGTTATATCTCGCCTTACTTAGCGGGTTAACGTTCCAGGGTATTCTCAGGTGGTAAACTACCGACTGTTAGAGATGCTTGGTCACCTATCCAAATGCCGGACTCGGTCAGCGTTGCTTACTCTACTCACTGGATGTCGGGTGACCGTACCTCTGTAGATACATAACAGTTTAAGAGAATATTATTTTGGTATTAATAAAATCACAACTTACACACTTTTTTATTTGTTATGAAGTTACCTAATTTCTGTATATTCTTGCCCTAATCTGGGCACGCTAATATGCTAGTTAGGTAAATACTTTAAAGAGAACCAATCAAAACAACTATTCTTCTAGCTAATACTGACGAAGTATTAAATTACAGGATAGGTTTCTTAGCATTTTAAAGCAAAAAATATATTGAAAATACTTAAATTATTTATTTAATTTCAATCATTCACACTTCTTCATTTAATATGAAATTATCTATATTCTGTATAGTGGTACCTTAATCTGATCACGCTAACATACTACATAGGGAAACAATTCTAATCATTGGAGAACTAATCAAAACTAGTACTCTTCTAGCTAATACTGACGAAGTATTGAATTACATCATATAATTCCTAGCATTTTAAGGCAAAAAATATGTTGAAAATACTTAAATCTTATTGAAATATTCAGCCATTCACAACAATTATTGATCCTTACATTCTATTTCAACTATAGAAAAGCTGTACAAGTTTTTTCGAACTCGTTAGTTCTCATCAGTAGAGTATAGAAACATTCATTCATTATTTATAAGCCTTTTCTTGATTTATTTTACAATTAATTAATCTTTTATTTATTTGCTGTCATCATGATTAGAGAATATTATTTAGGTATAAAGCATATCACAACTTACACACTTTTTATTTATTATGAAGTTACCTAATTTCTGTATATTGTTGCCCTAATCTGGGCACGCTAATATGCTAGTTAGGTAAATACTTTAAAACACCCATTATTAGAGAACCAATAATCACTTCTAGCTAATACTGTCGAAGTATTGAATTACATGATAGTATTCGTAGTATTTTAAAGCAAAAAAGTATATTGAAAATATTTAAATTATTTATATAATTTCAATGATTCACACTTTTCCATTTAATATGAAATTATCTACTTTCTGGTCACGCTTATATACTACATAGGGAAACAATTTAAAACACTAATCATTGGAGAACCAATCAAAACAGCCACTCTTCTAACTAATACTGACGAAGTATTGAATTATATGATATAATTCCTAGCATTTTAAAGCAAAAAAATATATTGAAAATACTTAAATCTTTATTGAAACTCAGCCATTCACAACAGTTATTGATCCTTACATGTTATTTCAACTCTAATTTCATAATAAATAAAAAACTGTGTAAGTTGTGATTTGCTTAATACCGAAATAATATTCTCTAATCATGATGAAAGCAAATAAATAAAAAATAATTATGATGATATAAGTAAGAACACTTTACTTTGTTTTCTACATTAATTTATTGTAACATAACACGTTACTGCAGTTTCGGCACATTAACGTGCCATTTTTAAATGTCATTTTTGAATCAACGTATCATTATGATTAACTATCACCATATAACGCTTCCTGTATCGGCTTTTTTTAAGTAATTAATTGTATAACGATTTTAACAATTTTGATTAACAAAAAAATATATAACAATAATATAGCATTTAAACTCTCTCTTACAGTACTTTTTCTTCTCCTAGGTGTATGTAATACGTTATAAAGTTTATGACATACTTTGAGTTCACTTCGACCGTCTCTTGATATTTCGATAATTTGATTTTTTCTACATGTTTAAATGATAATGTAGAAAGTTTACGTTTTCCGTTATACATGATTTACTTTGAATATTTCCCTGTGTAATTTCTTTTTCTGCGACTATTATAAAAATGGTACTTTTCTTCAATATTTTTTGTGTTTTTAATAATGAAAAAAGTAAAAAGCGTGATAAAAATAACACACATTTAAGAATTTTTTTTTGAGAATTCATAAATAGCAAAAAGAAATAATGAATGAAGAATTAAAAGAAAATCTATCTAAAAAAATATTAATTTTAAATCTTGTATTATTTTGATAAGGAACCTAGTTCTGGTTATAGTAGAAATAGTACAGTCGAATTGATTTAATTTAATTTTTTTCGGCGACAACATTCCACCTGAAATTTTATTGTTGATTTTTATGTATTATGACCTCCTGATTACGACAAAAATATTTGCACCCAAGAATGCCTTGTGCGTCAAAAGATATATGTACTTTTTGACGCGCATTCACGGATTTTCAACTTATCTGCTTAATATGTCTTGTACTAGTAATCGAATGGGAATTTTAAAAATACTGGCTCATTTGAAATAAAATTCTTCAAAAATATAGACCTGTCCGATATGTATTGGTCAATCCGTCGTCTTGGAAAAAAAATAGAAAACATCAAAAATAGCCGAAACAATCAAAATTGAATATCTTTTCGATAAGAAGGAGTAATTTCACCAAAGTTGGCAAAAATAAAACTCATTTATGGTCAAATATAATGCACTAATCCCGGACACCGATGTCAAATAGAACGGTCAAAGATGGCGGATGAAATAAAATTTTTAATTCTTCGTCAATTATCAAGGAGGCACTGTACGTCATTTTTTTTTTATTGTACGTTATTCTATGTACTTTTAGGGGATAGAGTTCATTATTTTTAATTTTCAAGTTACAATAGTTGGTGAAGATATTGACCTTTTGGTTATAAGGACTCAACTAGCATGGAATCGTCGTAAAAAATCTATTTTTCGAACCTAAGATTATAGTACAGTACCTAGAGGTAAAAAATATGCAAAACTTCGGAATAATGTCATATTGAACAGATTTCGTTTATTTTTGGCAGTATAATAGTAAATGCTTCACAGAAAAGTTTCTATATTGTGCGGGGGCTTGCTAATTTATAGGGGGTGGCACTTAAAAAATATATATATTTATTGGAGCTGAAGTAGAATCAAATTTTAAGACGAAAAGGTTCTATGCAATTTTTCACATAAATTGATAGTTTTTAAGTTATAACGTCTTCAAAATTGCGATTTCAGCTTGAAAAAAAAAAAGGTATTTCCAGACGGCTTTCGTCAAGTATCTCGAAAAGTATTACTTTTTCGAAAAAATGTTACAGACCAATTACAGAAAGTACAAACTGGGAATTAATTATATATTTTGTTTATTGATGTAGGATTAATAATTTTGGAGATATTTCAGTTTACATTTGGCATCCAGTGTTCATAAGATAATTATTTAGAGTGAGAGTTAAATATCTCAGAAACTGTGACATCTATGTCAAGGATGCTAATAGGTATAATAATAGGTTATTAATGAAGCTTTCAACTGTTTTTTTATTTGTTTCTGTAGCATAAAAAACAAAGAAGTTATGACCGAAGTAATGTGCGTCTACACATTTTTTTAATAACAACGTCGCCATTTTGTTACTGTAATTAGCCAGTAATTAAAAAAAAAAGGAATTTCAAACACTGTTTCTCATTAATATATAGCATGACGTAGATGCTCAAATTTTTTGGTTTGTATACAGCACTTGCTTTAGAAAAAAATACAGTTTAAACTATAAAGGTATTTTCGATAAAACGTAATTTTTTTTTCCAAATATCTCAATAAATATTAGTTTTATTGAAAAATGGGTAGAGACCAAAAATAAAGTTCATAAACTGATAATGAATTTTGCTTGTTTATTTATTTACATAGATTTAACAGTTTCGGAGATATGAAAGTTTACAAATGGCGTCCGAACGTTTATAAGACGAAAAATGCAGTGTAAGTGTTAAATATCTCATAAATTGTGACATCTATGGCACGCATGCTAAGAAATTAAATTAAAAACAATTAATTGCGCTTTCAAATTATTTTTTACTCATTCCTCTAGCATAAGAAATAAAGAAATTGTGCACATTTATAGTTTTTTATATAAAAAAAGTCGCCATTTTGTTACTCTAATTAGCCAGTAATTTAAAAAAATTATCTCAAATACAGTTTTTCGTTAAGATGTAGCATTACCTAGATGCTCACATTCTTTTGTTCATTTAAAGCACTTGCTTTAGGAAAAAATGCATTTTAAACTTTAAAGGTAATTTCGAAACACTTGGATACCAAATATAAACTTAAATATCTCCAAAATTATTGATCCTACATCAATAAACAAAAAATATAATTAATTCCCAGTTTGTACTTTCTGTAATTGGTCTATAACTTTTTTTCGATAAAGCAATACTTTTCGAGATACTTGACGAAAGCCGTTTGGAAATACCTTTTTTTTAAGCTAAAATCGCAATTTTGAAGTCTTTATAACTTAAAAACTATCAATTTATGTGAAAAATTGCATAGAACCTTTTCTTCTTAAAATTTAATTCTATTTCAGCTCCGATAAATATATATATTTTCAAGTGAGAGGGGGTGGCACAATATAAAAACTTTTCTGTGAAACATTTACTATTATACTGCAAAAAATGAACGAAATCCGTTCAATATGACAGTATTCCGAAGTTAAAACCTCTAGTTACTGTACTATTAATAAAATAATTGACAAACATTATGATGAAAATATATTTGTCTGCAATCCCACCTACTGAAGAGGTAATAGAAAAACACTGTTTAAGACTATATTTTCAAGTCCACAAATGGTTAGGTTCTGAGAAAGATCCGTTACAATTCGGGTGGCTTAAAACTGAGAATGGCTTAATGCCTGATGTTATGAGTGAAAGTAATGCTTTTCATAAAAATTTATTAAGTGATATTTCTTGTAAATGTAAGAAAGGCTGCAAAAATAATCAGTGTAGCTGTATAAAACTGAATATGTAATGTTCTATTCTATGTGTCTATTGTAAAGGAAATAATTGTGCCAATGCTTCTTCTACCTTTGATGAATCGGCTGTCGATGAGGAATGCGGTGAAATTATGGCATATGACGGTAACGAAACTATTATAGTATATTTCATTTTGTTTCGATGAATGAAAAATGAGAGTCAAAGAAAATAAATTTTTGAAAATTGTAAAAACGCACTTTTTTTAATTAAAAAAAAATGAACTCTATCCCCTAAAAGTACATAAAATAACGTACGATCGAAAAAAAAAAGAGACGTACAATGCCTCCTTGATAATTGATGAAGAATTAAAAATTTTATTTCGTCCGCCATGTTTGACCGTTCTATTTAACATATGGTATGTTATAAGTTTGACGCGAATGTTTGTGTGTCTGTCTGTCTGTGGCTTTATATCTCTTCAACGGGTGATCCGATTTTGATGCACTTTTTTTATTTGAAAGAGTATTTTGTCGAGAAGGTTTTTGCCATGTTAGATTTTGATGTTTGGTCGCCATCTTGATTACAAGCTTTTATTTAACTTGCCTTGTTCTTGTGGGTCAAATCATGCAAATAAATTTTAAAATAGTTAACCCCAACCGATTGAGCTGAAATTTTGCATACACGTTTAGTTTGGATGACAATGCATGGTTAGCTAAGTGACGTCATTACAAATCCAATATGGCGGACTCCCAAAGATGGCGGACCAGTTATTTTTTATGCACCCCCATGATATGGGTATCAAATGAAAGGGTTTGCTCAGAAGAATACGAAAATAAAATGACGTCACACTAAATTCAATAAGGCGGACGCCCCAAGATGGCGGACACATTTTTTTAGTTTTAACACTATGATTTAATCGTATAGTGTATTCACTCATACATTGCATTCTAAGAAATGGTGAAGGATTCGGTTTAAATTATAAGTTTTATATTGGATAGGAATGACGCAATGAATATACACTTCTCTAAGATATTAACGCACCACCAAAAAATAACCAAAAGTTTGAAGTAAATTTTTAACCTCCGACCCAAAAAGAGTTTGACGCGTATGTTTATATGTTTGTCTGTCTGTGGCTTCATATCTCTTCAACGGGTGATCCGGTTTTGATGCACTTTTTTTTATTTGAAAGAGCATTTTGTCGAGAAGGTTTTAGGCCATATTAGATTTTGATGATTGGTCGCCATCATGAATTCGCCATGTTGAACTTCTCTACAAATTGTCCGATTTAAGTAAAATTGAAAATGTGCAGACAATTATGGTAGCCGAATATGATTTCGGCCTCATTTTGATTCGGTCATATGAAACTGGTACGATTAGATACATTGATCGGGGGGTTTTTAAAAATTTTCAATTTTTAACCCCCGACCCAAAAAGAGACTGACTCGTATGTTTATATGTCTGTCTGTCTGTCTGTCTGTGGCTTTATATCTCTTCAACGGGAGATCCGATTTTGATGCAGTTTTCATTAAAATTAAATATAACACATAAAGATATTTATAATAGAACCGGTCTTGTGGACCGTGTGCGACTAGTAGAATACAAAATTGGATCGCGTCGGCTTAAAGGTTAAACAGTTCTGTGTGGGACTCGTGATATAATAATACGCTATGATGTTTAGTTTAAAAAGTATAAAACAAAATTAAATTACAAATTTAAAAAACTCCCGACACAAAAATATCGACTAAATAACTAATATAAAAAAAAAATAAAAATAAATTAACATAACTTTAAAAATTATGAAATAATTTTGATTCCATATATGAACTCTTATGATTTATTTAAATCCAGCTTACATTTTCTTTATGTCCTCAAGATTTGCTTTCTTATACGCATGAATATGTCGGGCGCTGCTGTAAAGACGAACTACTAAATAGTTATATTCAAAACAGCAGCTCCCGATATAAGTTGTGTATTTTTTTTATATTAGTTATTTAATAGATATTTTTGTATCGGGGTTTTTTTTAAATTTGTAATTTAATTTTATTGCCAACTTTGGTGAAATTACTCCTCTTTATAGAAAAGATATTTTGATTTTCACTATTTTTGGTGTTTTCTATTTTTTCCAAGATGGCGGATTGAGCAATACATATCGGACAGGTCTATTTTTTTTAATTTTATTTCAAATTAGCCAGTATTTTTAAAATTCCCATCCGATTACTAGTACAAGATATGTTAAGCAGCTAAGTAGAAAATCCATGAAAGCGCGTCAAAAAGTGCATATAACTTTTGACGCACCAGGAATTTTTGAGCGTAAATATTTTTTTCGTAATCAGGAGGTCATAATACATAAGAATCAACAATAAAATTTCAGGTGGAATGTTGTCGCCGAGAAAAATCAATTCAACTGCACTAAAAGAAGGTCCAGTTTTTGGTTTTTCGCTCATATCTCTAAAACGGTTAGCCCTAACCAAAAAGTGGCTATACGCAAAATTAAAACTGACTAAATTTTCTACAATAATGTTTCTATTAATTTTTTTCGTATCTGTTATGGTTCAGTAATGAATTGTATATCTTTTGACTGTATCCTAACTTTATTATAAATTTATTATAAATTGAAAATAAATTTTAATAATCATCGTAGAAAAAAAATTCTTGTACAGATATCCGTTTCACAGCATATTGTCAGAAATGTCTTTGCGTCTGTAAGTGTGTGTGTGTGTGTGTGCGTATATATCTATGTGTGCGTATATACCGTTTCTTGTAAAAACGATAACTTCTGTTAGACTTAAAATATTTGATTTCAATTTGGAACATATGTAAAACAGCATATTACCATAATCCCCATTGAAATTGGGCAATATCTGTAATACATGGTAATAACCAGAAGCCTACAAACTCTCATTCGTAAAATACGTTTTATTTTAATTTCAGAGCAGAATATCACTAAACATACAAAAATAAGAAGATGTATAAGATTGTACGTGGTCCAACCATGTCACTTCCCCTCCCCCTTATCAGATTTGGGACTGACAGCTAAGCTGGAGAGGACAGAAGTGACTTTTTGGTTTTAATCACACTACAAAAATAGCAAAAATTAAAAAAATTTTATAGAATAGAGCATAACAAAAAACTTAAATGTAATGGAAAGTCAAAGAAAATGTAACATTAAATGCACTGCTCTAAGCGGCGAATGGCGTATTGAACATCGATCTACGAATACGAATACAATTTAAAATTTAATTTTAATAGGCTGAATGTCTTTCCGACACATTGACCCTATACCAGTGAACTCTACAACAAGTAGGATATTTACTTAAACCCGTCGATGACAAAAAACATCAAACTTCGGCCATACTTTGTACCTGCCGCGGCGTTCGATAGAAAGCAAAACATGCGGCACTTTGAGCCTAACCTTTTATGCCAATTAAGGAAATGTAAACATCTCCTATATATTCTTTCCCAACTAAGTTCCTTGCCCTATCACTGACCATTGACAAATAATAGTACTGTATCTTTGCAAGTTATAATGCAACAAATATTACTAAATTACCTAGGATCACTCTAAAATTTTGCATGGACTTTTCCACATATAAGACTAGAACTCCATTTTATTTTCCGCCTGTTGTGGTGAATCACCCTGTAGAAGAGAAGCTCAGATCTAAAAAATTTCTTGGCACTAGCCACCCCCATTACCACCCCCAACCTATTATTAAAGGGGGTGAAAAAAAAATTTGATTTAGTATGATTACAAGAACCAAAGCCCTCAAAATTTTGAAATGAAATGAAATTAACTTTTTTCTACATTATTTTCAATATATAGCCACAATGTTTTATTTAGATTTCCATCTATTAAAATACCCAAATACTTAATTTCTTCAACCTGTTTAGGCTTATAATTACTTATCTCAACATAAAAATTTGTTGAATTTTTCTTCATACTACAGCGTCTTACCAGACGTTTTGTGATCAAAGCATTACCACAGAAGAGCTATACCAGAAGTGTCACTATCGGCGGAACGTTTGATGTGGTGGCATTCGGCCATCTTGTCGGTGGTATTATTGTCAACCTATAATTAAGCACTTTTCTAAATTCACCGCTGGGCGCACCGGTAGATAAAATTCGAAGCTGATTGGCTATGTTTTTCAAAATATCCAATCATATAATGTTATTGCTTACCGGTGCGCTCCACCGATGAATTTAGAAACCTGCGGAATTATAGGTTGACAATAATATCACCGACATATGACATATGCGCATAAAAATTCAATATTGGCGGGAAGGCCAGAGAGTCGTTTTTGGTATAGGTCTTCTGTGGCATTACTCTAGTTGGCCTCCGTTTGCTGTATAGTACGTCTTACCAATGCTGTTTCCCATCAGTTCGTTGGTGACATCGGCCCAATGTTTTGTCTCTCATCATCTGATTTTCCCTGAAGTATAAACCGTTCCATACTATCCTATCTCCGGTTGATGTGCCCAAAAATAGATTTCAGAGAATACGATGATGAAAGGTCGCTTTCGGAAACATATTTCTTCAACAATCTAGCTATTAGTGCGATGGGCTGTCCAGAAAATTCGTAGGAAAGATCTGCAGACCTTCCTTCGTCTCGTAAGTATCTATCTGTCTGCTGCTAAAGAAAGATGGAGAAAAATAGAGTGTCCGATCTTTGTGTCTTTTTGTGATATTCTAGCAAGCGATACGTTTTTCAAAAGTTCTAGAAATGTGAAGCAAAGAAATCGAGCAATTATTGTCCATTGACTTAAAGTCACCTGTTTACCTAAACAAATATAAATTGGGCACTTTGTGAAAATACCGTCTTTTAAGTTGAAATTGATTAGATAGCCAAATGGTTTAATTATTTGTTTGGCACGTTTTTTGTCAAGGGATCTTATCAGAGATCTTGATTTAACAATATTAACGCGGATATTTTGAGTTCTAATCTGCAGAAGTGGAGTGTAGAATGTCCTCTAAGATAATGTGAAAGTGCCTGAATATAGGTACCTACCGCCAGAGATTTCTTGAATGGGGAATAACTTAGCGTTTGCATCATAGTATATATTTCTGATGGGGTCTGTATATATTTTAAAACTCCAAACAGCATCAGCAAGTGGTATCTTGCTTTTGAATGAGTTTCTGTAATAATCATAGTAAATGTCTTCATTTAAGGAACTCAGTCGAAGTCTAGCACGTCATCTGCTCTACTCGATTTTAAAAACGAACAAACGGGCGACAAAATTGTCACTTGTGGTAAATTACATATAACAAGGGTATATAAACATTGGAAACGATTATGTGCTCATTTAAAACAATAAAATAGCCTCACCCAATCAACATGGTCACGTGATTTAATGTCAATTTTATGTCAACTTTATCATATGACGTGAAAATGACGTGAAAGATGAAGGCCTAATGTCATAGCCGATACACAGAGTGCTAATATTTCAGAGTGTGATTTCTTAGGTTATTTTATGAAGGAAAGTTCATATGAACATATGTCCGCAACGGCTTTTATTTTTTGCTACAGAGTGTAAAATTTTTTTTAATCGTTATTTTTTAATATCTCAGAAATTATTTTAGATATTATTTTCAATTTTGGTATGTGTTAATGGGACATAAAACCACATATTAGTTATTTTATTGTTCCACCAGTGGTGTCCCTGCAAACAGGACCTCTGATATTTTATACCGAAGAAGTGGTACCCCACTGACATTTTCCATGTTGATATATATATTTTTTTTATTAAATTGATCATTTCTACATGAAAGCGGTGTCTCGCATTTTTATCTTGATTAAAACAATTAAATTAAAATTGCTTCATTTAGGCCCGGTAGGTACTTTTATCTCCCGTTAAGTTTATGCTAAAAATAATTTCCCTGTATACAATTGTGTCAATAATTGTTTCCATGGGATCTATCTATAGAATAGACTTAACTGGAGACGAAAGTACCGGAGCTTAGCAGTATTGACACATAAATCTAGTTATCCTGGAACAAATGACGTTTTTAGAAATGCATTTTCAAAACAACGTTTGTTGGCATAAAACAAGTTGTTGGTGTTCAAAACCATCTCATCGTTTTATATCTTCGATTTTTAGTTTTTTTTTTTTTTTTTTTTTCAGAATCTCAGAATGTTACACTAAATCCGCAGTTTGAGTCACAAATTATGTTCACAGACGAAGCAAATTTTTCTAGAAATGCTATTCAAAATTTCCATAATAATCATGTGTGGGTGGACGAAAACTCAGAAAGCTATAACCGAAACCCATTTACAAGAGTAATTTTCTGTTAATAATCTTATAGGCCCTTTTTTTCTGCCAAGACACCTTAATGGACAATCTTACTAGCATTTTCTCCAAGAAGAACTACCTGTGTTGCTTGAAGATGTACCACTTGCGTTAAGCAATCAAATGTGGTACATGCAAGATGGAGCTGATGTTCATTTCAATGTAATTGTTAGCGACACTTTAAGATTTATGCCCATCAATTAAAGAACAATTATTATAATAATTATAGATCATTACTGTGGAGCTTTGTCGCTGATATAATAAAATTTTAAAGTGTGGTTATGTGCCGTCTATTAGGAATACTACATTAATGCAGTGATAAGATGTAAATCTTCTCTATGCGATTTTAAATAAACCAAGAATGTAAGATTACTTTAATTTTTTTTATTACATTTGTGATATAAAACAGTTTTATATAAAAAATACCGGGAGTTATTTCAGTTGGACTCTATCGCCGCTGGGGCTGGTAGAGTTTGGATTGCGATAGGTATAGGTTGTGACGGTCCTGCGGTATTTACTATGCTTATGCGAAACAAGTACATCCTGTCGGGCTGAAGCGAGTCGATATGTAAAGGAATGTTCGGTCTTGAAGTTGAATCCGTGATTGAAATGGTCGCATTCATAAATGGCGAGCCATCTACGATAATTGAACTAATAGGACATCGATTGGTTTGGTACGGTGGCAATGCCCAAGTCATGTCAACGTACGAAATCCCTGGTCTGACTTCTACCAACCTTGGCAAATGTAAACCTGAAAAAAAATTTCTTTTTTAAATGTCAAAAAAAAGAGAGGTAGTAAATGGAAAGAAAATGAGAGGAAAGGAGAAGGAAGATGAAGATGAAGAGAAAGAGGAAGAAGAAGAGGAAGAGGAAGATGAAAAGTATATTATCTAGGAATGAAAGAAAAGTGGTTGTTTTCTAGCGAATGTGAAAATTTACACAAGCTTGAAAACGCAATTTTCTTACGCGCTGAATGTGTTATTCTTTTCACGTACTTAACCCAATAGCGCCTATTGTATGATTTATCATACGGAGGTTAGGTTGTCTCTAATGAAGTATAAACAAATCGAGTGTGATAAATTCAGTGATTTTATTCATCTAAAGTGTTATTTGCATATATAGACAATAAGCTTAGGACAAAAATTGGAGTTCGTCTAGTGATTTCAAAGACATCGGACGCGTTTAAGTTCGGTGCCAGTAATCTGGCCTAAATCCCGATTAAAAGCCGACACAATAGGACGAAATTACGCTGATGTGATAAGTGATAAATAATACCCAAAGTGATATGTAAAATAACATTACAACAGTTAAGTTATATAGCTAATATTTAATTAATGTGGGTGATTAGAATATCTCAGTGCATAAAAAGTGGAGAATAACCCGAGAGCCTCTAGGAAACCATAAATCAATCAACACTAAGGCTAAAGATAAGTCTACACTCGACTATACCACTTTACTTAAACTTATACCTATATGCTTTAAATGCTTGATAGTTCCTAGACAATAAATTAAAATAAGGGCACTAAATATTTTTCTTTCAGCAAAAATATACAAACCAAACTATTACAAAAATACAAATAATTAATAGCCAAAACCGAATTTCTTTCAGCCAATCAAGAGAATTGCGCACGATATAATAATGGTGATAATAATAACCCGAAATAATTAGTAATGCATCGCTATTAAAGTGTGATTGGATAGATCTGGTAAGCAGAGAGATAAGGGAAAGGATCAAGAAGGTTAAAGCAAAAAGGACAGCAGAAAACATACTGAAGAAAACGCTAACACTGAACAGCACCAAACTAAAAATAGGGAGACCATGTTACCCGTGGAAAACAACAATCGAGAGGATCATAAACAAACTGGGAAAGAAAAACGAGGGGAAAATGAAAAAAACCATGCGTCATGTGGCTCTCGCTGCTGACAACAAGCATGACTCAAATCCAACCCAGCATCGGAAATCGAGGAATCAGAAGACTCAGAAAAAGAAGATTCGAAGAAGCAGAAACAAAAAAGAGGAGCATAAACAGTAATAAACACTTCTCAATAAGACACAACACATATTTCACACAGATTCAGAAGAGGCAGATACCCAGAACCAAAAGCACAAAAAAGGGAGCTTAAACGCTCCCTCACGACACAATGCGGTAAACGCATCTCACAAATACCTACACGTCCCATCCCATATTCCTTTACCATGCGCCATGTGGTACTCACTGCTGGCAACAAGCATGACCTTAGTCCAACCCAGCGTGGACGTAGCAGGCCCAGCTGTATATCTGGGAGTGGCAGCAATGCCTACCGCACGCTGGTAAATCAATCAATCAATCAATAAGCTTAGGACAAAAATTCGATAGTTTTATACTTGAGTAAGTTATAATTGAGCGTTCTATAATCAGTAAATTTCTACGCAGCAGAAAATGAGCTCATAATAAGATTATGTTTCACAATTTTCATTTGGAAGTAGTTTATTTGATTTTTATTCATGTAATAATTCTTTATACATATTATAGGATATAATTATACCATTTTACAGTCATATCAATTCTTTCTGTAATTGCAGCAGCGGAAAAAACTTTTCGTATGATATATCATACGATAGGCAGATGGCGGTATGAATGTTAGTTTTGTTTCAGAACTTCTTTTTCATTGAATGAGGCTATGGAGCCTTATTTTGGCTATAACAATATGAAGCAATTTATAAAGGGAAAGCCTATTCGCTATGACATTAAATTTAGGTGCCTCACAACCCCCCAGGAGTATTTATTGAAATTCAACCTATACTACACGGGCAGTGGGGATAAAATCAAGGGTAAAACTTTGGGATCCAGTGTCACCGAGAAACTTTATATGAGATATATTCCCCCGCATTCGACCATATATTTGGATAATTTTTTCAACTCCTTACCATTACTTGAACTTCTGCAAAATAATGAAATTCAATGTATTGGTACCATCTGCTCTGACCGTATAGAGAAAGCTCCTTCAAAGGAGCTGCAAAAAGAAAAACGAGGGACTTCTCATATTCTGATTGACTCTAATAGTGGTATTCAACTCACCAGATGGTATGACAATAGTCAAGTGAATAACACAACACAACCAACATCAAAAACAAAGACATTTGTTTGACAAAAGGCACGTGCAAAAGATGATCTAAACAACAAAGGAAGCAAGTTGATGTGGATCAACCGACACTTATAAGTCTCTATAACCAAGGAATGGGAGGTGTGGATATGTTCGATAAAATGAGAGAACTATCGTATACGAATCAGATCTCGCAAATGGTATTGGGGAATGATTTGCTTTTGCTTGAATGGATCGGTAATCAACATGTGGCTTCTTTATCGTTTTGTCTATCCAAAAGTGTCCCTTCTGCAGTTTTTGAGGAGAATAATTGTTCTCACAACTTTAACTGCCCCTGAATATTTAGCTGGCCCCAAACCAAAATGTAGTAGAAATATATTGAAAGAGGCCAGGTATGATAAAACTGATCACTTGATTGATAAAATTTCTATACAAAGACGTTGTGGTTATTGCACAAAATTTTCTTGTGTCAAATGTAACACAGGATTACATACAGACATATGCTTTCGAAGATATCATACCCCTTCTATGTGATATATTCTGCTATTTTCTCTTAAATTTATTGAATATTTTGTATTATAATAAATAATATTTTTTAATAATATTTTACATGTATATTCCTATGGTACGTCAAAAAAATCGGTGAAAATGCACAGCAATAAATAAAATGTGATTTGGGGGAACTGACAAGCCCTAAATGAAGGTCAATCAATATTTTTTTCAAAAGTTTTCCAAAAAAAATTACTCGGGCACTATTGGGTTAATGGAAATCAAGTCAAAAATACTAAATTATGTGATCTATGAGTAAATTATAATAGTTATTCAAAAATTTGCCTATTAATACATTATCTGCACTTGCATAGCTATATTTTGAATATCTGAGACCAAACTGCATGGCTGTTATACTATGCACTGCACGTTTTACTCGCAGCTCTAGGTTTTCGCGGATTATAATGGGAGTTGCGTAAACAGTATTTTCTAAATAAGGACAAAGGAAAAAATCCAGGGCACTTAGGTCAGGTGGCCTTTGAGGACATCGTACAGGACCATTCGTTGCAATGAAATATTCTCTGAACTTCTCTTAAAGGTAATTAATCACTATTTTAAAGTTATGGGCTTTAGATCCCATGTTATATAAGGTTTCTTGTTTGTCTAATCGTTTTTTTAATGACATGAAACTAATTGCATCCTGTATCTAATTGAAATTAATCTAGAAATTAGTAGGTATTATTTGTAACTTACTATGTGCAGGTGTCTCATATATAACATAACCAATTCCTCCCTCGGCCTCGGTATTATAGATAGGCGTAACTGTAAACTCAAAGGTTGTACAAGGTGCTAATTCATCGAGAAGGACACTATCATAAGAGGTGTATGTGTCTACGGGTACACTTTCACCATCCCAATGAACCACTCGGAAAAATTGTACACAATGTGCATATTCTGGGTCTAATTCCCATTCCAAGTAGACACTATTTTCGGTTTGTGGAGTCGCCTTTATATGGGTTACAGTGACATTTGTACCTGAAACAAGAACATGAAAATAAGTCTAATAGCTTCAGTCCCACCTCACGTTAAAGCGCTGGGGTCAATACAGTCGGTCTGTTATTTGACCCACGAATAATTCCTATGAGATTCACTTCTTTATACTATAGAGGGGCTTACTTCAATCATTAATTGGTATTTTCCACAAAAATATCGTGTCCGCTACGACCAAAATTTAGGAAAAATGACAGTCAAAATAGGTTTTTTTTTCAATTCCTCCTTTTCCTGTTAGTTCTACCCTAAAATTAGGTGTTACCAATTTTGTAAAATATGAGAAAAGTGAAGACTTTTATTTAAACTACTTTTCTCTATTAATATTTTACGATATACATCCTTTAGAATGGTGAATATTTGTGCTTCGCTGCACATTTTTGTAATTTTCTATATCCGCGTTACTCTTACGTATTAATTAGCTATTATTAATATTATAGATCATAAAATTTCCCAAATCTTTTGATTAAAAAATTTTCCTCCACAGTCAAACAAATTACAGCAGTTCGAAATTTGAAATAGATTGTTTAATTTTTGAAAAATGTTTGCTCCGTTGTTTGTATCTCATTCATTAATTAATTTTCTATAATCGATGAAACTGACTTACGATATTGTTATTTCTATAAAAGAATGAATTTTATTCGAATTTTTCGAGTTATCACTAATCTGTCAATACAACAGTTTTATTTATCGTATGTAATATCACTAGTGCTTAAAATTTTATCGAAAATTTTTTCGAAAGCGTGTTGCCTGGTAATATAAAGAGTGCAAATTGGCAGCTTATTATCTGATTAAATCCCGACCGCTTTAGCGGGAGGGATTTAATCTTTGATAATAAACTGCCAATTTGCACGAGTTATATTAACTAGGGGCGACTTAGCTTGAGAAAAAATTTTTAGATAAAATTTAAAGCACGAGTGGTATTTGAGGAGAATATTTCACGAATAAATAATTCATTAAGTACATCTTCAATATTTGTTTTCTCATTAACTGCCTTCAGACGTTTTCTTGTCACTTTTTGGAGTTTACTGACCTTTATTTTCAATTTCATCATTAATTTGATATACAGAAATATTTCCAAACCGACTCATATTGTCAAAACAACAAATCTCAAACAAACGCAGTAGAAACAACGGAGATTCGCTATATTTTAAAATAATCTAGTGACGTTTCCATGGCAACTAGTAAATAAAACGAGTTGAAACCTTAGATATTATAATATATAGACTGGCTTAACACCTTTCAGGCGTTTCTGAGGTGCAATACGACGAGGAACGATAGAGAGAGCACTACTTTAGTACCGATGTCTCGCCCAAATAAAATATACACCCATGGTTCCGAGATTGACATAGAGAGCGCCATCTAGCGCTACAAGTTATATTCCATAATAAATAAATGTTCATCGACTCATATTTACGTATTTAATCATTACTTTTAACTTACGAAGTTTATGAATTATGTTGAGGTTTGCTTTGTTAAGCAAAGAGAATTTTAAATACAACAAATTATAATGTTTGATGCACAGCTTTGATTCAACGAGTTACTTTTTGGTAGATTACCATATGTAAGTACTATACATTTTTAGTTTGTTCCAGAGCGAATGTGTACTTCACATTTATAATAAATGATTTGCTTACCTTTGTAACTACGTTATTGAGCTATTGAAAGCTGTGCTTGACTTGTTCCTGTATTATGAGCTATATTAAGTACAATCTTTGTGTGTAATTGTTACCTGATTGAACACTAGGAAAAGTGAAATAGTTACAGATAGGCAAAGGTTACAGCCTATATATTTCAGACAAGATTCGCTTTGGAATTGAGGTGTGTTTTTGTTTGCTACTACATAATACAATATTACAATTTACAAGGTAAGTACGTTAACAATTAATAATAAGCTAGAGAAGATATTTATAGATAAAACTTAAAAGCTCGAGTTGCCCTATTTGCCAAAAATATTTCACGACAAAAACGTCAAAAAATTTTCGCATATTTGCCGCTGCAGCGACCTAAAAAATTAGAGCGATAAATTTTGCATGTTGGTCCTGTGACAAGCCGATCTAGCTTGAATTACCACTAATAATGACGTTTGATTGGTGCAATGTTTTGAAAAAACGGGCTCTCATTGGCTATAGCGTTAATGAGTGAAATAATCGTATGTAATATCACTAGTGCTTGAAATTTTATCGGTAAAATTTTTTCGAAAGCGTTGTTGCCTGGTAATATAAAGAGTGCAAATTGACAGTTTATTATCTGATTAAATCCCGACCGCTTTAGCGGGAGGGATTTAATCTTTGATAATAAACTGTCAATTTGCACGAGTTATATTAACCTTATGGCAACTTAGCTTGAGAAAAAATTTATAGATAAAATTTAGAAGCACGAGTGGTATTTGTAGAGAATATTTCACGAATAAATAATTTATTAAGTACATCTTCTATATTATGTTCAGTAATTAATTGCCTTCAGACGTTTCCTTGTTACTTTTTAGAGATTATTCACCTTTATCTTCAATTTCATCATTTACGTCACATAAGAATGAATTTCCAAAGCGACTCATGTAATAAAAAACAAGGTAGGTTTAAATTATGACAATCAAGAAAAACAATATATGTTAAACCATAGGTACTGTAACTTATTAGATTAGTCATCACAACAAAGCACGCTTCGACCAATCACATTACGGGTATAATCACACAAATTGCATATTACCAATCTATCGCTATTACGTTCTAAGGCTGCGGCTCAGATGGTATGGTACCGCCATCTAGTAACGCTAGCTTAACTTAACTGGCCTAAACAGTGAATTGAATTATTATATTAAAGTGTTTATTAATATATATTTATGTATTTAATCCTTGTTTCTAACTTGAGAAGTTTAATAGTTAAGTTAAAGTTTACTTGTTTAAGTAGACAGACTTTAAGTACAACGAATTATAATGTACATAGTGGTACTGCAGAGTTTTGATTTTCCAAATAAGTGTTAGCTGCTTTGTGGTAATTGATGAATTATCATACGTGAGTACCTACATTTGTGTATTTATCTTGAAATAACTGATTTGTCTGCTTCGTAGATATTTATATTTAATTTTAGTCGTGAAAATTATTTTGTAATTACGTTAGGTATTAAGCCATTGAAAGCTGTGTATAACTTGTCCCGAACCTATAAAAGTTCTACACAGCATTGGCTTTTTAGGTTATTAATACCTACAATACTACAATTTACAATTTACGTTAACAATTAGTAATAAGCTAGAGAAGATATTTATAGATAACATTTAAAAGCACGATTTGTCCTATTTGATGAAGACATTTCACGACACAAAACGTCAAAAAATGTTCGCAATATTTGCCGCTGCAGCGACCTAAAAAATTAGAGCGATAAGTTTTGCATGTTGGTACTGTCAAAAGCCGATCTAGCTTGAATTATCACTAATAATGACGTTTGATTGGTGCAATGTTGTGAAAAAACGGGCTCTCATTGGCTACAGCGTTAATGAGTGAAATAATCGCTAATACTTTTCGATTTACACCTGCCTAAAAATATGAAAATTTATGCTTCACTGTAAATTATTGCAATTGGTTATTATCAATATTGTAGATCATAAAGTTTACCAAAATATTTGTTTAAAAAATTTTATTGCAGTATCAATTGTTTACAAGTTACAGCAACTCGAAAGTTTAATAATTACTTCCACATCCAGTGGAAGTATAGTAACGACAAAAAAAAATTTAAAAATTTTTATTGCTCAAATAGGCTTATAATGCCACGAAACATCGAGATTTTAAGTTTGAGCGAAAAAAAAATTGTCTGTCGGTCTGTCTGTAACTTTTTTTGTGCGCACGTTTACTCTGGAACCGTTTGAGATATTGACTTGAAATTTGGTACACGTATGTACTTTAACGAGATCTAGAACTAGATTATATTTTCATCTTGTTCCGTCGAAGGGTTGGGGGGTAAATTGGGGTAAATTTGGGGAAAATAGGTAAATCAAGCAGGTAAGAGTCCATAAAATTGGTATTTAGTATATACAAGAGAAGCTAAGGTCTCAAAAAAAATGTTGGCATTAACCACCCACCATTACCACCCCCACCCCATTATTAAAGGGGATGAAAAAAATGTGATTTAGAGAACAAGAACCAGACACCTCAAAACGTTTTTTTTTTACTTCATCCACCCCCACTACCACCCCCTATCACCACCCCCACCCCGCTACCGATGTGGGGTATCGTTTTATGGGTTTTTAGGGCAGAGAATTTCAAATATATTATTAAAGTTCCATAAACAACTATTTCCACATACAAAATTTTTTCGTTGTGAGTGACTTGGATAAAAATGTGAATGTGGAAGTAGTGATTCCTTGGGCAGCGGTTTTTTTTGAATTTCGAGCTGCTGTAATTTTACTTCCACATCCAGTGGAAGTATAGTAACGACAAAAAATTTTTTAAAAATTTTTATTGTTCAAATAGGCTTAGAATGTCGAGATTTTAGGTTTAAGTTTGAGCAAAAAAAAAAATTTCTGTCATGTCTGTCGGTCTGTCTGTAACTTTTTTTGTGCGCACGTTTACTCTGGAATCGTTTGAGATATTGACTTGAAATTTGGTACACATATGTACTTTAACGAGATCTAGAACTAGATTATATTTTCGTCTTGTTCCGTTTAAGGGTTGGGGGGTAAATTGGAATAAATTTGGGGTAAATAGGTAAATCAAGCAGGTAAGAGTCCATAAAATTGGCATTTAGTATATACAAGAGAAGCTAAGGTCTCAAAAAAAATTTTGGCATTAGCCACCCCCATCACCGCCCCCACCCTATTATTAAAGGGGATGGAAAAAAAATTGTGAATTAGTGTGTGTACAAGAACCTCAATATATTTTTTTACTTCATCCACCCCCCACTACCATCCCCTACACCACCCCCACCCCATTATTTTATGGATTTTTGGGGTAGAGGATTTCAAATATTATATTATTAAAGTTCCATAAACGATTATTTCCACATATAAAATTTTTTTGTTGTGAGTGACTTGAATAGAAAATCTGGATGTGGAAGTAGTGATTCCTTGGGGAGCGGTTTTTTTAAAACACTTCACCGTGGAAAAAAATTCGATAAACACACGTTTAGGAAAATTTTATGATCTGCAATATTAAATTTCGAGCGGCTGTAATTTCAAAACAGTTCACTGTGGAAAAAAATTCTATAAACAAAAGTTTAGGAAAATTTTATGATCTACAATATTGATAATACCCAATTACTACAAAGGAGCAACGACTCGGACAGAGATAATTGCAAAAATGTGCATCGAAGCACAAATTTTCACCATTCTAACGGCTGTAAATTGTAAAATATTAATAATGCAGAAAAATAATAATAATAATAATAATAATAATAGTTTAAATAAAAGTTGTAGCTTTTTTATTTTCTACAATATTGGCAATACCTAATATTAGGGTAGAACTAATAGGAAAGGAGGTAATTGAGAAAAACCTAATTTCACTGTCATTTATTCCTAAAAATGTACAGAGTGGCCAAATATTATTTTTCAACTAAGAACTTTTTAAATTGAATTCTCTGAATTTTTTCAAATATTTTTCGACGATGTGATAAAGGAATGAAAAACGAACATTTTTTTGTAAATACTTTCCTGTGGCTAATTGCAACCATTTTCGTTTTATTGAGCAATAAGTACAATATCCGAGAATAAACTTTAAGAATAGAGTTTTCTTCAAATAATTCATTAGAAAACCTGGGTATCTAGCAGGTCATTTACTGGGTCCATTTCTTCAAATCCATTGAAGTGGGTAGGTATTATTTAAGTGGTCTCTAACTGCATTTAAATAATGTGGTAGAGCACCATCTTGCTGAAACCACATCCCATTTCGAATCCTTTCAGAAATATTCACCAATAATTGCGGCAGATAGTTTTCAAGAAAATGAAGATAAATAACTCCAGTCAATCTACCATCAAAAAAATGTGGCCCTATTTCATGTTCTCTAATAATAATAATAATAAAGCTTTATTTTCATGAGACTCGCTTACACAAGTATAGAATATTGTCAATAGAAACAAATATAAAATCGCTTTATCAACAGTAAAGGACTTAAAATATACAAAAATAAAATAGCCACACATACAAGTGAGTGAAATACATGTTAAAAATTAATTATTAAAATCAGCAGTAAAATATTCAGTGACAGAGTAGAAACTAAACCTTATTAATAAATTCCTTACAGCGGCCTTAAATTCATTTAATCTTTCAAGATTTTTAATATTAGCAGGGGGCTTATTAAAAAGTTTTATACCCATTATAGTGGGGCCATTAGCAACCAGAGACAATCGATGATGCGAAATACTTATGTTAAAATTCATCCTAAGCCCATAACGAGAACTTCCATCTCGAGCTTGTATGAAATTCTCTGGATTAGATTTCACAAAAACTAATGAGATAAATATATATAGGGAAGATACTGTTAGTATATTTAATTGCTTAAATAGTCCTCTACAAGATGCAGTGATAGGTCTAAATAACATCGTGCGAATAATTTTTGTCTGCATTATGAAGATTTCATTAACTCTAGAGCAATTTCCCCAGCATATAATACCATAATTAATAGACGAGTGTATATGTGCAAAATAATATGACTTCAAAATGTCTAGGTTAACTTTACTTCTCATTTGCCATAATACGAAGCAATGTGTAGCTAATTTTTTCAACAAAAAATCAGTTTGAATGTTCCAGGTTAAATGGGCGTCAAGATGTAATCCTAAAAACTTAACAGAGTTATTTTGCTGAATGCTTATATTATCAGTTTTTACAAGAAGACTTTGGTTGATTTCTTTAGCGGAAAACAACAATAATTCGGTTTTTGAATTATTTAATGATAAACCATTGTTAGAACAAAATGTTGTCATATTATTTACAGCAACATTTGCATATAAGCTTAGTTCAGCCATACTTGGTGCAGAGACAGCAGTAGATGTGTCATCAGCAAATAGAGACACAAATGCATTATCAAAATGATCAACAATGTCGTTTATGAAAATTATAAAGAGCAATGGTCCCAGCACACTCCCTTGGGGGACGCCCATGGTGACCAAGCTAGTATCGGATTCATAAGCAACACCGCTGCTCCTTATAACAACTTCCTGTGTCCTATCCATCAAATATGACTTCAGCCAGTTCAAAGCAGCATTTTTTATTCCATATTTATCTAGTTTCATTAACAGCAACTCCAGATTTACTGTATCAAAGGCACGTTTTAAGTAAAAAAATATACATGCAGTATTATTTTTTGCGTCGATGTTATTTAAAATAAAAAACCGCTGCCCAAGGAATCACTACTTCCACATCCAGATTCTCTATCCAAGTCACTCACAACGAAAAAACTTTGTATGTGAAAATAATTGTTTATGGAACTTTAATAATATAATATTTGAAATCCTCTATCCCAAAAACCCATAAAACGATACCCCACATCGGTAGTGGGGTGGGGTGGTAGTTGGGGGTGGATGAAGTAAAAAAATATTTTGAGGTTTTTGGTTCCTGTACATGCACTAAATCACATTTTTTTTTCATCCCCTTTAATAAGGAGGTGGGGGTGGTAATGGGGGTGGCGAATGCCAAAAATTTTTTTGAGACCTCAGCTTCTCTTGTATATACTAAATACCAATTTCATGGACTCTTACCTGCTTGATTTACCCATTTACCCCAAATTTACCACAATTTACCCCCCAACCCTTCGACGGAACAAGATGAAAATATAATCTAGTTCTAGATCTCGTTAAAGTACATATGTATACCAAATTTCAAGTCAATATCTCTAACGGTTCCAGAGTAAACGTGCGCACAAAAAAAAAGTTAGAGACAGACAGACAGACCGACAGACAGACCGACAGACAGAAATTTTTTTTTCGCTCAAACTTAAAATCTCGACGTTTCGTGACATTTTAAGCCTATTTGGACAATAAAAATTTTGAAAAATTTTTTTGTCGTTACTATACTTCCACTGGACGTGGAAGTAATTATATAATGACAGAACAGCATGCTGGGTAGAAAGGCCTCCCCTAAAGCCAAATTGTCTCCCAGTTAGTACATTTTCATCTTCTAAATAAACTATAAGCCTACTATGATAAGATTTTTGAAAAGGCAGATAAAAGAGCCGATACCTCTATAATTTGATATTAAATTTGTGTCACCTTTTTTGTGGATCGGTATTATCAGAGATTTTTTTAATATAGTGGGAAATATGCCTTCTTGAAATGAGAGATTTATTAGTAAAGTAAGGGGTTCAATTATATAATCAGCAACTTTAGCTAATAATGAGCTAGGAATACCATCAAAGCCGGCAGAGTGCTTTGAAGAAATGGATATTATTAATTTATGGACTTCTTCATAGGTAATAGGTGATACATTAAATGTTGAATCTTTAACAATCATATTATTTAAAGGATTATTAACCGACATATTTTCAGTTAAGGTTTGAATAGAATTAATAAAATAATCATTAAAAGCGCCAACCGCTGCCTGAGGATCAGAAATTTCGCGACCATCAGTATCAAAAAGCGATGGTGGAAGTGATTTTTTCTTCTTAAGATTACTTTCGTTGTTGATTATTTGCCATGCTGTTTTAGATTTATTGTGGGAGGATGAGAATAGAGATTCATAATAGCCGTTTTTTGCTTCCAAAATTTGTTTTTGATGGTTTTTCTTTAGAATATTGTATCGAATTAATAATTCATGATTTGTTAATTTAAAGGTTTTAAAAATTTCCCTTTCTAATTTACCTTGTTCTATAAGATGGTTATTAATCCATGGTTTATGAGATTTAGATTTCCTGTTTGTCCTGTCGATTTCCTAATAATTCCCCCCAAACGTTTATAGACCATCTGTGCTGCTTATCAACTTGCCTAAAAAAGTGAGGATTTTCCGAAGCATAATAATGGAAATTGTGCCTATTAACAAATCCATTTTTATGAAAAGTTGCCTCTTCAGTGAATAAAACATTATGAAAGAAGATGACGTCTTGTATTTTTTCTCTGGCCCCATTACAAAAATTTTGAAAATCGTCATCAGATAATTCCTGGTGCATTGAATATGATATTCCTACTAACAAGCATACTTCTCTCTGACTAATATGAGGATTTTTCAACTGTTGCCAGCATTTTCTTAATTCACAACACGTTTTATTCTTTCACTTTTTTTATATCAGATATTTCCAGTTTCCCCAAATCTATCGAGAAGGTTTTGGAAGTTGCTAAAATCAGGAATCCTTTCTTTCAGGATACCTTTGCTTATAAATTCTACTGACAAGCAAACAATTTCTATCCGACTCCCCCCAAAACAAAAGAAGTCATGTCTACTAGTTCTGCTTTATTAAAATTCATTTTGTAAAACTCGAAATATTTTAAATTTAATACAAATGATAACTGACGGCTAATAAGTGCGATAAATGTTCATTTGTATAAGACAATTTATACCAAACTAAGCAAAAAAAAATTGCAAAAGGACTATACAGTAAGGGACCAGTGAACTACTATTTACCCATTTCAATGGATTGAAAGAAATGGTAGCACTAAGTGGCCTCTTTTCAAAATTGCATAAAGACGTCTCTCAATCAAAATGGGCAACATGTGGAGCACTTATTATAATATTTTTCTAATGAATTATTTGAAGAAATCTCCGTTTTTTGCACTTATTGCTCAATAAGACGAAAATGGTTGCAATTAGCCATAGGGAAGGACTTACAAAAAATATTCGTTTTTCAGTTCTACTTCACATCGCCATTTGAAAAAAATGAGAAAATCGTTGAAGTTAATATTATTATTGTAATATGTTGCACCCCTTAAAATTTAAGGTTATGTTACTAAAAAGTAGGCAGACTTCAACAGATCGAATGTCTGAATGAATGTAGTGTATTTGCACCTACTCGAAAAAGAACCTACCAGAAGATTCCAAAGTGACATCTGGAATTCTCTAGAGAATGGTGGCGTCATCACAGAACAATCGAGATCTGTCATTTTTAGGTATAAAAGACCAACCGCATTCTCGGCGAGTAGTTCAGAAAGTTCAGAAAGTATAGAAAGTGAGGTTAAGAGTTCAAAGATAAACAAAGTAATAAACATTGTGATTTTAGTCAGTAAAGTGTATAGTGTATTTAAATTAATAATAGTATTGTGAAGTATCCAGTAAATATTTAATAAAGTGTGTTAGTGGACATCTCTTGTTATAATTTTTGGAACCCACGGAATTTGCAAGGGGTAGTTTCCTAAGGGTGGAAACACGTTACAATTGGTGTCAGAAAGCGGAATTTTATAACAAGAGGAGCTTTGAAGTTGTGCTGGAGTGTTCGAGAAGTATTCTCGCGGTTTAGTGCTAACACAGGACTAATTTACTGGACATTGTTCAAGGGTTATTTGTGGACAGAAAAATAGTGTTAAGTATTAAACCCTTTAAACTAAGTAGTGATAGAGACACTGAAAAAGACTAATTTTTTTGTGTTAGTGCGTGGAAATTACTAGAACTTTTCTATTTGGACATTAGTGGAGATTAGTAAATTCTCTAAACTGGATAGTGACAAAAGACTCTGAATAAGACTTTTTCGTGCTATTTCGAGATTTGTCTGGAAAGTTCTATTACCGATATTGACGTGACAGTTAAATTTATTTTATTTTAACATAATCTTATGCCTATAAAAACTAGAAGTATGGCATCCGATAAACAAATACAGGACTTATTCGAACAATTCCAAAAAAATGATGGCGCAGCAACGGCAGGAAGACAAAGAAGAAAGGAACGAATTAAAGAAAATGATGGAAGATCAGGAAATAAGACGTCAGAAAGAAAAAGAGGATGAAGAAACAAGACGTCAGAAAGAAAAAGAGGATGAAGAAACAAGACGTCAGAAAGAAAAAGAGGATGAAGAAACAAGACGTCAGAAAGAAAAAGAGGATGAAGAAACAAGACGCCAAGAAGAAAAAGCCGAATTGAGAGAAATTATGGAAGACCTGAAGATACGACAGCAAGAGGAGAAAGAAGAACAAGAAAAACGCCAGGAAGAATTAAGGAAAATTCTGAATGAACAAATGAAAATACAACAGGACGCTATCATTTCCACTACTGAGGAACTAAAGAAAGAAATCAAAGATGATATGGGTAGCGTAAAGTCTGAAGTTTCTGAAGTCAAGACGGAAGTCAGTCATGTAAAAGAGGAAGTGAGTGACATCAGAGGAAAAATGAGCGAGTTCGAAGGAGAAGTGGAGCGACTTAAACGACAATTAAGAGAGAAAGGAGGCCAGCTAGTAACATCATCGGGTCCTCGATTAAAACCTCCCTCCTTTGACGGCCAAAGCTCATGGACAACGTACAAGAGACAATTCGAGGCAGCAGCATCGGCGAATAACTGGGATAACGAGGAAAAGGCTATGGCATTAGTTCTGGCGTTAAGGGGCCAGGCCTCAGAATTACTTCAGACTATCCCAGTGGAGAAACAGAGGGACTTCAAAGTCTTGGAAGCTGCATTGGACTTGAGGTATGGCGATCAACACCTTGCCCAATTATACCAGGCTCAGCTGAAATCCCGGATGCAAAAAGCTGGGGAAAGTTTACAAGAATTTGAAGCTGCGATAGAGAGACTGGCGCACCTGGCGTATCCAAGTGCACCTAAAGAATTCCAGGAACAATTAGCCGTGGGGGCCTTTTTAGATGGTATAAGGGACGAAGAGGTCAGGCGAGTTTTGAGGCTGACGAGACACCAAAGTAGTAGCGAAGCTTTGGTGCGTGCACTTGAAGTAGAAGCCGCCTACAGAGATACTCCAAGGTCGAGAGTGCGAGCTGTGACTCTCGAAGAATCGCAACCAGAAATGAATCAGAACCCTATGTTGACTGAGATGCAGAAAATGTTTACCAAACTATTCGATAAATTGGATGGCCTAGGAAAGCAGGATAAACAGCAAAATAAAGGAAAGCCGAGTGGTGGTATTAAATGTTACAACTGCGGCAAGATGGGCCATATGAAACGAGACTGTCGACAGCAGAACTCGGAGAGTCGAGTAAATGCTGTAAATGTTGAAGAAAAGCAGGAAAACTAAAGATAGCCAGCACCAAGGGGGCTGTGTTGGCTAGGGAATGCGGTGCCCCCAGAGAAATAAAGATTTCCCAGCTTCAAAGAATTCCAAGCAGTCTGTTGTTGCAAGGATATGTGAATGGAAGAAAATGCGTGTTTACTATTGACACCGGTGCTACGTCATCAATAGTGCGGCCAGGGTTTATATCAGGCTTGCAGATTAACAAGAAGCAAAATGGAGTAATTATTCGGACAGCCACGGGGGACAGGGCTGCGGTCCATGGAGAGGTTAGCTTGGAACTGCAGGTTGGACGGTTGAGGTTCAATTACAAGGTCATTGTGGCTGACATTATGGATGATTTCATTTTGGGTCTAGACATCATGGGAGAGCAGGGATTCATTGTTGACGTAGGGGAGCGAGTCTTAAAAATTGGAAATGAGGAATTTATTCTGGCAACCGCAGACGACCAATTCCATAAAGCGAGATTGTTAACAACACAGACGACCAAGATTCCTGCTCATTCAGAACAAATGATCGATGCTGCCGTAGAAGGAAATCTTGGAGGGTACCGTGTTGGCCTAGTTGAAGATGACGAATCGATTAAGTCCCTACCCAATATTATTGTGGCGAGAACTTTAACCCGGACTAAAGACAAAATCCCAATTAGAGTCGTTAATTTAAATTCCCACTCGGTGGCAATTAAGGAAGGCAAACCGATTGGCTCCTATGAACCGGTCACATGGGTAGCGAGGTGCGAGGAAGAAACAGAGGGAAGTTCATCTATGAAATTAGACCAGGAAGTTTTGACCTTGTTGAGTACCCAGTTGGAGCATTTATCTGAGGATGAACGAAGGGAGGCAATCAAGTTCCTGGAAAAGGAAAGTTCAGTATTTGCCAAGAATACAGAGGCCCTTACAAAAACAGACATAGTCCAGCATCGGATAAATACTGGCGACTCACCAGCTATTCGACAACTACCTAGGAGGCTTCCATTAGCGAAACAAGAGGATGCCTCGGCAATGATAAACAAGATGCTGCAAGACGGAGTCATTGAGGAGTCAACGAGTCCCTGGTCATCGCCAGTAGTTTTGGTTGCCAAGAAGGACGGAATATTAAGATTTTGTGTCGATTATCGAAAATTAAATGATGTCACGAAGAAAGACAGTTACCCATTACCACGAATTGACGACACGTTAAGCACGTTGGCAGGCTCACGATGGTTTTCTACGTTAGACCTTAGGAGTGGATACTGGCAGGTGGGGCTTCATCCTGATGATAAGGAGAAGACAGCGTTTTCAGCAGGCAGTGGTCTTTATCAATTTACCGTGATGCCTTTTGGACTTTGCAATGCGCCAGCTACTTTTGAAAGATTGATGGAATTCGTACTGCGAGGGCTAACCTGGAGGACGTGCCTGGTTTACCTTGACGACGTGCTTGTTATGGGACAGGACTTTACAGAACATTTGAAAAATCTTCAAGAAGTATTTGGGCGAGTCAGGAATGCCCACCTGAAGTTGAACCCGAAGAAGTGCCTGCTATTCCAGAAAGAAGTCAAATTTCTTGGTCACGTGGTGTCTTCGGATGGAATACAAACAGACCCCGACAAAATTTCTGCTGTACGAGATTGGCCAAGACCATCTAACGTTCATGAAGTACGGAGCGCTCTTGGCCTCTGCACTTATTACAGGCGCTTTGTGGAAGGGTTTGCAGAAATTGCGAAGCCATTACACCGGCTGACGGAAGAGAAAGTACAGTACCAATGGACACCGGAATGTGAAACGGCATGGAGAAAATTGAAGGCAGCTCTGTGCACTGGTCCTGTGCTAGCGTACCCACAACGGGAAGGACTTTTTATTTTAGACACGGATGCCAGCAATTTTTCGGTCGGTTGTGTACTGTCTCAAATCCAGAATGGGCAGGAAAGAGTGATCGAGTACTTCAGCAAGGTGCTGTCCAAACCAGAAAGAAATTATTGTGTAACCCGGAAAGAGTTACTGTCCATCGTAAAATCAGTGGACCATTTTCATAAATATCTTTATGGAAGACATTTCAAGATTCGGACCGACCATGCTGCATTAAAATGGCTGTTGCAGTTGAAAACCCCTGAAGGTCAACTGGCTCGTTGGATAGAACGGTTGCAACAGTATGATTTCAAAATAGAACATCGACCTGGAAGATCTCATAAGAACGCAGACGCTTTATCTAGAAGACCATGCAAGGAAGATTGCAAGCACTGCCGCCACGTTGAGAAATTGCAGGGTACGGTGGCTGTCAACACTATTAAAATAGAGGTTCCGGACGATTGGACAACCGAAGCCCTGAGACAAGAACAACTGAATGACACAGAAATTGGGGCTATATTGAGAGCAAAGGAGAAAGGAATTCGACCAGCGTGGAAGGATGTTTCGGATAAGGCAGTTGGATTGAAGGCTTTGTGGGCCCAATGGGATTCACTTAAAGTCATGAACGGGCTGCTAAAGAGAGCTTGGGAAAGCCCGGATGGCAGGGAAGTTGTTATGCGTCTAGTGATTCCCAGGTGTCGAGTACCGAAAGTACTTCAGGAAGTGCATAATGGAGCATCCGGTGGGCACTTCGGCGTTAATAAGACCCTGAATAAAGTACGAGAACGATTTTATTGGGTAAATAGTCGTCAAGATGTGAAAGCTTGGTGTCGCAATTGCAAAATTTGTGCAGCCAGTAAGGGACCACAGACTAGAAGTAGAGGTGCAATGAAGCAGTATAACGTCGGAGCTCCTTTCGAGAGGATCGCGATCGATATAGCCGGCCCATTCCCAGTAACCAAGGATGGGAACAAGTACATACTGGTTGCAATGGACTATTTTAGTAAGTGGCCAGAGGCCTATGCAATTCCAAACCAAGAAGCAGTCACTGTCGCCAAAGTCTTGGTAGATAATTTGATATGTCGGTTTGGTGTACCCCTGGAGCTGCACTCAGATCAAGGGAGGAACTTTGAGTCAGGGGTGTTTCAGCAAATCTGCAAGTTATTGGGGATACACAAAACACGGACAACAGCCCTTCACCCGCAATCAGATGGAATGGTGGAACGACATAACAAGACCATGAAAGAACATCTTTCTAAAGTGGTTCATAAGAATCAACGCGATTGGGATCTCCACATACCGTTCTTCCTCATGGCATACAGAGCTGCTATCCACGAGTCTACGAAACAAACACCAGCCCGTGTAGTATTCGGACATGAGATCAGACTGCCGTGTGATTTGATTTTCGGAACACCAGACGGAGAACAGCTTCCTGTGAACAGCTATGTGGATGAAATGAGTGAACGGCTAAGAAATGTTCATGAGCTGGTTAGAGACCAAATCACCATAGCCAGTGACCGAATGAAGGCTCGATACGACCGTAAGGGTAGTTCAGAAGGGTTCCAGGCAGGAGATCTGGTTTGGCTGTACAACCCACAGCGGAAGAAAGGGAAGTCACCGAAACTTCAACCTCCTTGGGAAGGACCTTATACTGTTATTACCCGAATTAATGATGTCGTCTATCGTATTCAACGAAACAAAAAGTCCAAGATGAAGATCGTACACTTGGATAGACTGGCGAAGTATGTGAAAGAGGCTGAATTGCCTGACCGGGACGTTCAGGCTTAAGGAGGGGGCAGTGTAATATGTTGCACCCCTTAAAATTTAAGGTTATGTTACTAAAAAGTAGGCAGACTTCAACAGATCGAATGTCTGAATGAATGTAGTGTATTTGCACCTACTCGAAAAAGAACCTACCAGAAGATTCCAAAGTGACATCTGGAATTCTCTAGAGAATGGTGGCGTCATCACAGAACAATCGAGATCTGTCATTTTTAGGTATAAAAGACCAACCGCATTCTCGGCGAGTAGTTCAGAAAGTTTAGAAAGTATAGAAAGTGAGGTTAAGAGTTCAAAGATAAACAAAGTAATAAACATTGTGATTTTAGTCAGTAAAGTGTATAGTGTATTTAAATTAATAATAGTATTGTGAAGTATCCAGTAAATATTTAATAAAGTGTGTTAGTGGACATCTCTTGTTATAATTTTTGGAACCCACGGAATTTGCAAGGGGTAGTTTCCTAAGGGTGGAAACACGTTACATTATGTTATATTAATGTTTGAAAAAAAAATGTAAGTTGACATAAATGTAAAAGTCAAAATTTAGACTTCATAATTTGTATTTAGGCTTTATTTTGGATTATAAACAACTTTGCTTTATAAACATTTCGTCCAAAATAATAAATAAAGGTACTTCTCTCTTGAGGCATTTTGATGTTTTCTTAATTTATTGACACCCTGTACATCTGATCTAAGAATTTTATATGGTAAATTCATTTTTTCGACAAGCAGAATTTTTTTATAAAGAATGAATTTTCGTCGTAAAATCAATAATAGAGATGTTTTGCCTCTTGTCAACTCCATCCTGGGACACACTGTATATATCAATTTTTAAAGATGGCTTTTGGCCACTTTTGGGTGCCCCCTGGCCAACAGAGCACTAGTTCATATAAAATTTAAACAATATATGTCCCAAAATTAATATTTTCTGTGCACAGCATGTACTCAGGATCATTTCAAACCAATCACGCATTACACTCATTGCAGTCTAATATAACTTAGTTAATGCAAAGGACCCCCACAAACCTTATGAAAAATGACTTTCAGTCGAATTTTCTGAAACTTGGATATGTTGTAGCTTTTGTTTTTCTGAGCAAAATTTCTCATGGGCACAAGTCTCTGTTATGACTGCTTTGCAAGTTATGAGACCTTGACGTCATAATAAGCATACAAATTTGGCGGAGCGAAGATAGCAATCTTTTTAGCAATCCTCCATATTTTTCTTTCTCTTACGTCGTATCAGTGGCGGCTCATGATATTGTCTGCAGAGGAGGCTTGATATTTTGAAAGACAGTTAGAGAAATTTCTACAAATGAAAGATATTAATTTGGAAGATTGCAAGATATGTTGCTTCTTCCAAAGGGAGGCTCAGCCTCCCCTGCCTCCCCTGACGAGCCGCCACTGCGTCGTATAAATTACACAGCCCCACAAAAAAAATAAAAGTCCTGTCCCAGAGACGTGAATACATAGATTTTGTGTATTTTTTTATGCTGAATCCGAATCCGCAGGCAAAAATATGGGTTACTCAGGTAGTTTTTTAGTAAAACGCAAAAACATCCCCTAAAATAGAGTGATACGGTAAAGTTTTACAATGAAATGCAACAATTTGTAAATACTTTAAGAAAACATTTTAAAATAAGATTTTGAGCATTACAGAGAAATATATAAAATATATAATTAAATCCATACCCACCCCTACGAGGGGGTTAATTCCATCCAAGACCAAATAACGAATGTTATAGCGCAAAACAATGTGAAAAGTCATACCCTCGTAGTTTGTAATTCCAAATATACAAATGTAGGTTGACAGAAAATATATCTAAAAAATATCATATAATCTTATTTTTAAGGGGCTTGAAACCACCTCTGCAGACCTAGGTATTTCTTACCTCTTTGAGTCACATATTTTTAATTCTATGGCTTGGTCTAAATTTTGTTACCGCGGGTTTTTGGGGTCGCTGATTACGAATCTGAAGTCCGAATCCGAAAATTCCTGAATAAAAGATGGCGGATGTAAAAATCAGAACATTCAAAATTTGAAGATTATGGCTGAAACTTGCTATTCGGGGGTTTTTGGAGTCGCTGATCACGATTCTCCGTAGATGCCTATTTAGTAAAAATTATAAAAAAAATTTTTTTTTTCGCGCCACATTTTAAATATCCTGCGGAAACATATTATATTTAGTTGACATTTTGGGCATCTATTTCCATACACTCTAATCAGAATAATTACTTGTAAATCAATTTCCGCAATAGTTACCAACTTAAATCTATCTTTATTATCTTAAATACTTTAAACAAACGTTAATGTATCAAACTGACATGTCAAACGGGATAAACGTCATTTTGACAGAAGTCAAACTTACATGTCAAACGGGGTAAACATAACTTTGACAGATGTTAAACTGACAGCTACCCCCCCCCCCCCCCCCCGCCTGGATAGACGTGGTCATAAGATTAATAATGATAATGTACTATTCGCCATTCAAATTTTCCACACAGCTCATGTAACTCGTTAGAAAAGGGATACTTTCAAGCTCTATATCATAATTTCTCACGATATTGGAATTTTGGAGTGGTATTTGGAGATTGAGTCCTGCTTGTAGTAAAACTAATGTATACCAAAAATGACTTGATTTGGTGTTCTATAGGGTGTTTTATAAGCAAAGTTGTAAAAATCACCACTAATAAAGTACCTTTATTTTTCAAAATATGAAAAAATTCCACTAAGAAAAGTTATTTAGAATGCAATTTTATACCTCCATATCAAATTTCAGGAATTTAAAATTATTTTTTTGAAACTTCCCATTTTTTGCGAATTAAGAGTTGAATTGATAAATGTGTATCCACTGCTTTTCTCATAGCCTACTTTTAGCTTCTACATAACTTTAAATATTAATTCACAAAAAATAATTTCTATGCAGTTTTGATTGAATGGTTCAAAATAAAATTCTAATTTATTGAAAAAAAGTTTCAAAAAAATAATTTTATATTCCTGAAATTTGGTATAGTGGTGTAAAATTCCATTCTAAATAACTTTTCTAAGTGGAATTTTTTCATATTTTGAAAAATAAAGGTTCTTTATTAGTGGTGATTTTTACAACTTTGCTTATAAAACACCCTGTAGAACACCAAATCAAGTCATTTTTGATATACTTTAGTTTTACAACAAGCAGGACTCAGTCCCCAAATACCATTGCAAAATTCCAAAATTTTTGGTCCAATATACCTCTTGTTACATCTATACTGGGACACACTGTATTTGGCTCCAAATCGTCTCTATTTCATTCGTCCTCACTTTCACATTTAATCGAGACTGCACACTGCAAGTCGAATTTATATTCCTTGTTTCTCATTTTTAGACATTTGCTTATTTTTACTCAAATGACTCAATTTTTTTAAACATTCATAAGGTATTTCTTTGGGTGCTTTTGTACTTTTTAATCCGGCATAATATGGGTCCGCCATTTTGGATTTAAGAATTTGCGAATTAACACCCCAAAATCGTGATCAGCGACTCCAAAAACCTCCGAGTAACAAGTTTCAGCCATAATCTTCAAATTTTGAACGCTTTTCCGATTTTTACATCCGCCATATTGGATCCGCCATCTTTTATTCAGGAATTTCTGGATTCGGACTTCAGATTCGTAATCAGCGACCCCAAAAACTCGCGGTAACAAAATTTAGATCAAACCAGAATAGAAAAATATGTAACTCAAAGGGGTAAGAAATACCTAGGTCTGCAGAGGTGGTTTCAAGCCCCTTAAAAATAAAACTATATTATATTTTTTAGGTAGGTATATTGTCTGTCAACCTACATTTGTATATTTGGAATTACAAACTACGAGGCTATGGCTTATCACATTGTTTTACACTATATCATTCGTTATTTGATCTTCGGGGTGGAATTAACCCCCTCGTAGAGGTCGGTATGGATTTAATTTGCATATATTTCTTTCTAATGCTCAACATCTTATTTTAAAATGTTTTCTTAAAGTATTTACAAATTGTTGCATTTCATTATAAAGCTTTACCGTATCACTCTATTTTAGGGGATGTTTTTGCCTTTTACTAAAAAACTATCTCGGTAACCTATATTTTTGGCTGCGGATTCGGATAAAGCATAAAAAAATATACACAAAATCTATGTATTCTCGTCTCTGGTACAGAACTTTTATTTTTTTTTGTGGGGCTGTGTTATTTTCAGTGGAAAAATAGCTTTATACACATATTTCAAGAAATCAGAACAAAATCCGATATAGATAGGGGCTGACGGGGTAGCAATCCACATAAAGTAAATTATTCTTTTTGTAACTTTTTGAATACCCTTTGTGCATTAACCATTTTCGGTGTAATAATAGCTATACACATTATATTTCAGGAAAACATAACAAAATCCGATATAAGTAGGGGCTGACGGACAGCAATCCACAAAAACTAAAATATTCTTTTTGTAACTTTTTTAATATCGTTTGTGCATTAACCGTATTTGGTGGAATAATAGCTCTATAGATATACTTCAAAAAAACATAACAAAATCTGATTTAGGTAAGGGCTGACTGAGTAGCAATCCACAAAAAGTCAAATATAACTGAAACTTTTCCAATATCGTTTGTGCATTAACCACTTTTAGTGGAAAATTAAGTAAGGTAAATGTGCGAAAAGCTGACACTGTTCTTTATTGTGACACAAATATTGTGTCCTAATAAAATAAGAATATTTATTAGAATATTCAACATTTAACAACTGAAACGCGATCCGTGATTATAATTCTTATGTTGCCACTACCAGAATCAGTGCTACCAATCTTATAATAATTTAGTTTTGACACTAATGGCGACTTGCTTCCTTGCCGCGCGTTTTTCAGAAGATTACACTAAGACAAGTGAAAATTTGAGTCGACTTCAGGTAAGTTTTTGGCAAGAATATGTTACATAGTGCATATTTAGGAATTGTAACCTATCTATATAGGTCAAATTTAAATAAAAATACTAAAAATTGTTATTTATAGATGTTAACCTAAAATATAAGGACGTGTCAAAATTATGGACACATATTTTTCTTAAATCCTAAATCTGACACAGGGTGTCAAAATTAGAGACACCACTTAATATTATTAGTTCTATGTTCTATCACTTGTCTTTCTCTTTTGCATTATTTAGTTCATTTCAACTTCTGAAAAAAATAATCATAATATTGGGTCCTAATTTTGACACAGGGTGTCAGAATTAGGTTCACTGGTGTCACATTTCGTAGCAAACATAAAAATATACTCCTTTTCAGAATGTCTGCTAAAAAAAACTGCAAAAACACTCTAGAAGTTTTGCAGTCTGCCATTCAGGCAGTAAAAAATAGCATGCCAATAAAAACTGCCAGTAGAGAATATCAAATACCAAAAACAACTTTGCATTATAAAGTTCATGGAAAATATCCAGTTGAATGCACTGCAGGAGCTCCAACTGTTTTAACTAATGATGAAGAATCAACACTAGTTAAATGGGTTATCCAAATTGCCCAAGTTGGTTTTCCAATTACTAGAGAGCAGCTTATAACTAGTGTGAAGATGCTTCTAAAAAAAGAAAAAGAGCTAACAACTCCTTTAAAGATGATACCCCAGGAAGACACTGGTATGAAGGGTTCCTTCGCCGCCACCCAGTTATAAGTCAACGCATGACACAAAACCTTGTTAGTTCAAGAGCTGCTATAACTGAGACAAAGATCAGAAATTGGTTCACTGAGATCAAGAACTATTTAACTGAAAACAACTTACTATACGTTACCAATGATCCACGACGGGTATTTAATACAGATGAAACCGCTTTTTTCCTATGCCCAAAGGGAAAAAAAGCACTTGCAAAAAAAGGCAGCAAAACCGTATATAATTACTCAAGTAATGACGAAAAAGAATGCATCACCACTCTTATTACAGGTAATATATTTGTTTAAAATTTCAGATGATGTGATTTAACTTTTTTTCTTTTTTTCAGGCAATGCAGCAGGAAATTTGGCCCCACCCATGGTTATGTTTGCATATGAGAGAATTCCTCAAGGTATTGTAGCATCTATGCCAGATGATTGGGGACTTGGAAAATCTGAATCCGGTTGGATGACTGGGGAAAGTTTTTTCGAATTCGTGTGTAACATATTTCATCCCTGGTTAGTTAAAAATGCGATTCCTTTGCCAGTAATATTTTATGTAGATGGACATAAATCTCACTTGACAATGAACCTTAGCAATTTTTGTTCAGAAAATGGCATCATTTTAGTTAGCCTATTACCTAACTCCACCCACATGATGCAGCCTATGGATGTGGGTATATTCCATCCATTAAAAAATGGTTGGAAAAAAGCCATTGACAGATATAGAATAGACAAAAATAAACAGAAAATAAGAAAAGAAAACTTTGCTCCACTCGTTGATAAGGTCATCAAAGAAGTCATTACAGAGCAAATGTTGAAAAATGCTTTTCAAACCTGTGGTTTATATCCATTTAATGCAGATGCCTTAAACTATAAGAAATTAATTGCAGCTCGTGATAGTGAAAAACAAAACAATGAAATTCAGAAAGAGCCTATTTTAAAAACAAATTTTAATGAAGAAAATCTCTTATTCGTGGAAACTTTCTTCGACAAAAATAAGCTAGATAAGTTTCAAGACTGTTTTAACAAGCACGAGGAATGGAAGGGGGATATTGAAGACAGATCGTTGTATACTGTATGGAAAAGTTTGAAGCAGCACATAAAAGGAGTGGAACAAAAAAGTCAGGAGCACCCGTTAACAATAATATCGCTCTTGAGCAACTTGGCGACAAAGTCATACTTTTAAATGATGACTTGGCTACTACATCTGATGATGTTATGCTACTAGAAGCTGAATGGCTTGAAGAAGTGCTAAGTAATCAGCAAACACCTCGGCAAACAGAAAATAATTTGAAAATTGGTGAAGCTTCGTTATGTAATAGTGAGCAATTACTCAAGCAAGAGTGTCGAAATAAACGTTTATGACCACCAGAATGAGGAAATACATCTAAAGCCTTGTGGAAATAAAAATGATGATACAGAGATGGAAAACAACAATAAAACGAATAAGGCATCTGAAATAAATTGTAATGAGAGCTTAGACAAAACTAGTAAAAACATCACTATATTACAAAACATCACATTGGAGAATGAGACATATTTTGAAAGTGATAAAAACCCAAACGAAATAGAAAATAGGAAGATCTCGGCAATGAATCCTAAAACTGATATATTCACTAATGCAACAGAAATTTTAAACCCAAACGAAATCATAAATGATCAAAGTATATGTTTTAAAAGTACACAAAACACTCAGATGGAAAATGTGACTGGATGTAGGCAGAATGAGAATATATTGAAGGAAACATGTAACACTCCTTTGAAGAATTGTCAAGAACAAGTAAGTCCAGAGGTTGAAAGTGGAAAGCTACCATTTGTAGTACCATCACCATTTAAAACTATATTGTTTTGGCCAGATACAGAAAAATCTGATAAGAGGAAGAAAATTAATGTAAAGATCCCAAGTGTTGCTACTTCAGAACAGTGGAGAGCATATTACAAAAGCAAGCAAGAAGAAAAAGAAAAAAAAGAACAAGAAAAGGAAAATCGAAAGAGGCAAAGAGAAGCAAATAAATTAAAAGCTAATCAGAATGGAAATGCAAAGAAAAGGAAAATAAATGAAAGCAGAAAGGGAAAAAAAAATTCAACTGAAACCAAAGAACAAGAAATGTTAATATCTGCTGAATCATCAAATATTGACACCTCACTGAGCCTTTCTATGGATAATGATGAGAACAGAAATAAAAATTTTGAGGTGGGAGATTATGTCATTGTAGACTACAATGGTACAAAATATCCTGGAATCGTTGAAGATCTAACAAGCAGTCAGGGATTTGTTAGTGTAATGGCAGACAGTGGGAATAAATGGAAATGGCCAAACAAGAAAGATGCTATATGGTATGATTTTGAGGATATCATTCAAAAAATTAAAAAACCTGTTTTATCCAACAACAGGGGTGTTTATACTGTTAGTGAATTGGAGCCTTTCCAAGATTACGAATTATTTTAATGAACTGAATACCTACCAAATTGTTATTTTTTAAATACCTGCAAAAATATATATTTTTAAATACTTACCTTCTTTTAGTTTTTTTGCATTTTAATATGGAAAATACATTAGTGTCATAATTAGGTACACTAACTATCATAATTTTGGTCAGTGTCAGCATAGGGTACAATCATGTATCAAAATTATGTACAACTAGTGAACTAGTGTGTCATATTTATGTACATATACAAGTTTGATTAAAAATATTATTTAAAATTAATCTTAAAGAGTTATTGTTATTTAACTTGATTTAGACGTAAAGAAATTATATGTAGTGAACTAGGTGGAAAATTAAATAACATTAGTACGATATAAAAAAAAACAATGAATCATCCAAGTGGCGCCACTGCTTAAACTGTCAGAATTTGGTACGTTTACCTTATGTACCATACTTCAAGAATGCAAGTGAATGCAAGCCACAAAAACTAAAATATTATTTTTGTAACTTTTTTAATATAGTTTGTGCATTAACCATTTTCGGTGGAATAATAGCTATATAGCCCCGGATTTTGAAATATACGATTATAGCTATTATTCGACCGAAGATGGTTAATATACAAACGAGATTAAAAAAGTTACTAAGAGAATACTATAGTTTTTGTTTACTGCTACTCCGTCAGCCCCTACCTATATCGGATTATGTTGTTTTTTTGATATATATATGTATATATCTATTATTCCACCGAAAATGGTTAATGCATATTAAAAAGTTACAAAAAGAGTATTTTACTTTTTGTGCTGCCCCCCCTATTTATATTGAATTTTGTTCTGTTTTCTTAAAATAAATGTATAAAGCTATTCCTCCACTGAAAATAATTTATACTTACGACGTAAAAGAAAGAAAAATATGGAGGACTACTAAAAAAATTGCTATCTTCACCCCGCCAAATTTTTATGCATAAAGCTATTCCTCCACTGAAAATAATTTATACTTACGACGTAAAAGAAAGAAAAATATGGAGGACTACTAAAAAAATTGCTATCTTCACCCCGCCAAATTTTTATGCTTATTGTGACGTTCAAGCCCTCATAATTTAAAAAGCAGTCACAGCCGAGACTTGTGCCCATGAGAACTTTTGCTCAGAAAAACAAAACCTACGACATGTCCAAATTTCAGAAAATTCGACTGAGAGCCAATTTCCATAAGGCTTGTGGGCAGTCCTTTTAGTTTCTTACCCATTCTTGCTCAACATAATTAACATTACCTGGCATTGCTGGTACCTGGGCTGTAAGGTAGGTCGGTTCGCTCGCCATGACGTTCGCAACTGCCACAACCCTAAACTCGAATAACTCGCACATAGGCAAACTAAAAATATGAACATATGGAAAGAGAGAATCCCAAAGTCTCGTTTCTCCCCCTGAAACGGGAGTCATGTATATTAAGTACATGGTAATCACACAATTTGTGCTATCCTGCCAATGTAGTCTGGAATCTGCATCTAGCCGTAGACCCTCCACGGGATCTGGAACTGAAAAAGGACACAAGTTTTATCTAGATTTACGTTTGTAAGCAAAAGAACGCATTTCATACTTTTTGTATAATGTGGCCTACCGAGAATAGTCCAACCTTGTTCTGTGCCTTTTTAAATTAAAGAAGGGAATATGACTGGTCAATTTTTGTTGCCGGGTGGCCCATTATTTAAGTATCTTAACCCTCTTAACTTAATCTTGGTGTGTAGTACACCCAGAAACAAAAATGAACAGGTGCAGGCATTTTTTCTTTCTTTATATCAAAAGGCACAAAACCAGGTTGGATGCCCTCCTGTATAAAAATATAAACACGAACACTACTGTATGATTACTAAATGGCACTGTATGATGGTCAACCACACCACACACTGGCATTCTCCTACTGCAACACAATGCAATATATGTTAAAATTCAAATTAAAATAATAAATAAATTAATTCTCCCTCTGCACACTTTTAAATTGCGAATCACAAAATACTAATTAATAATCATATTCGTATGTTCATATGGTCCATATACATATTTTAATATACAGATTCGGCAATTGCAGTTCGTGATATGTAAACGTGATCAGCGCAAGTAAACCACACCTTGTTGTGGATCAACGCAGAGCATTGGTATTCGTTCATACCACCACCTGAAAGACCGCGTCAATGATCCCAGGCATTCTGCTTTCAATAGCCAATAGTATATTGAAATTTATTCCCTATATCACGAATTATATTTGCCGAATCTGTATACAAAGTTTTAACATGTGCACAGGCTATTCATCTAGTAAAAAATGGATGAAGCCAGTGAGATTATTGTGTAAATGACAGAAAAAATATATTCGGATACCTAGTATATTCAGATTATAGTCCAGTGTTTTACAGTTTTTCGCTCAGAATTCCTTCGTACAAAACCGACTGACGTGAAATTTGGATAGTAATTAGGGAATAGTAATTAAGGAATAGCACAAGGAACAAAAGTTCTATAGTGCCGATGTGTGCTTTTACTCTGGGGGTGGATGCCACCCTTTCTCGCGGGTGGAGATAATTACATTCAAAATAGCTACAGAAATCAATAGGGGAATAAATTCTAAGCAAAAAATGTTCTATAAAGCTTTTTCGATGAGTCAATACTTTTTGAGTTAATCGTGATTGAAAATAATAATTTTTCATCTAAAAAATGCATGTTTTAGACGATTTTTCGCGAATAACTCGAATACCTTACGTTTTATCAAAAGAATTATTATAAGCAAAAATGGAGCTTATGAAATAACAAATCGATTGCTATTTATTTCTGTAGATGTACTACGAATCGAGTTATGGCTCGTTGAAGATGACTTTTTGTTCGCCGAAAACAGAATTCGAACCTTTCAACGTCAAATAACGGAAAAACGGAACATTTTTGGAGGAAAAGATATAAGCCATTTTTGAAAGTACATGAAGAGACCTTTAAAATAGTAAAAGTCGTTAGCATAATAACTCACGGAGTTATGATGAAAATAAAATGGTTGTCTAGTTTTTTCGGAGAAAAAATCAGCAATGAAACCAATGACTTCACCGCAAGAATTAAAATTGAACATAATCCAATTACAATTTACTTTATTTAAGTACTAACAATATGTTCTAGAAGTTTGACTGATTTGGGATGACTAGATTTGAAAGAAAGTTTGATTCAAGTTTTAAATGATTTTTGAAATTTCTTAAAAAATTTATTTTTTTCACAATAATTCAAAAACCAACGAGGAGTGCGAGGACCACCTTCCCCGAGTCCTTTAAACTCAAAAATCTCAAAAACGAAGGGTTTAAGGAAGTTCAATCCTTGTAGCTCTTAAAATTCGGTGCAAAATTATTTTTGGAGCGATTGGATAGCTTAAAAATTGAGGAAGTTATCGTTGAATAACCAATCGATTTTTTTTTGGTGAAATTTTCGGAGCATGTAAATTGTTTTATTCCCGACAATTTTGGAGCATTTATAAATATATGTAGAGCTGCAGAGCTGGAAGAAATTTCAGAAGACGGAAGGTACTGCACAATATTACTGTATGGAGCTGCTAAAGAGATACAGTTAAAAAAAATTGAGCCGTGTCGAAGACATCAGCATTTCTCGAGCAGATGCGCTATGAGTCCTTTATTAAAACCCAATAGTGCCTATTGTATGATTTATCATACAGAGGTTAGGTTGTCTCTAATGAAGTGTAAACGAATCGAGTGTGATAAATTCAGTGATTTTACTCATCTAAAGTGTTATTTTCATATATAGACAATAAGCTTAGGACAAAAATTCGATTGTTTTATACTTAAATAAGTTATAACCGAGCGTTCTATAACCAGTAAATTTCTACGCAGCAGAAAATGAGCTCACGGTATGGTTATGTTTCACAATTTTCATTTGGATGTAATTTATTTGACTTTTATTCATGTAATAATTATTTATACATATTATAGAATGTACTTAAACGATTTCATATTCACATCAATTCTTTCTGTAATTGCAGCAGCGGAAAAAACCTTCCGTATGATATATCATACAGTAGGCAGATGGCGGTATGAATGTTAGTTTTGTTTCAGAACTTCTTTTTCATTGGATGAGGCTATGGAGCCTTATTTTGGCCGTAACAATATGGAGCAATTTATAAAGGGAACGCCAATTCGCTATGGCTTTAAATTTTGGTGCCTCACAACCCCCCTGGGGTACTTATTTTAAAATCAAGGCTAAAACTTTAGAATCCAGTGTCACCGAGAAACTTTATTTCCCCGCATTCGACCATATATTTGGATAATTTTTTCAACTCCTTACCATTACTTGAACTTCTGCAAAATAATGAAATTCAATGTATTGGTACCATCCGCTCTGTCCGTATAGAGAAAGCGCCTTTAAAAGAGCTGCAAAAAGAAAAACTTCTCGTACTCTGATTGACTCTAATAGTGGTATTCAACTCACCAGATGGCATGACAATAGTCAAGTGAATATCGCAACCAACATCAAAAACAAAGATATTTGTTTGACAAATTCAAGTGCAGAAGATGGTCTAAACAACAAAGGAAGCAAGTTGATGTGGATCAACCGACGCTTATAAGTCTCTATAACCAAATATTGGGAGGTGTGGATATGTTCGATAAAATGAGAGGACTCTATCTTATACGAATCAGATCTTGCAAATGGTATTGGGCAATGATTCGCTTTTGCTTGAATGGATCGGTAGTCAACATGTTGCTTCTTTATCGTTTTGTCTATCCAAAAGTGTCCCTTCTGCAGATTTTGAGGAGAATTGTTCTCACAACTTTAACTGCCCCTGAACATATAGCTGGCCCCAAACCAAAATGTAGTAGGAATATATTTAAAGAGGTCAAGTATGACAAAACTGATCACCTGATTGACAAAACTGCTACACAAAGACGTTGTGGGTATTGTGACAAATGTACAAAATTTTCTTTTGTCAAATGTAACATAAGATTACATCCAGACATATGCTTTCGAAGATATCATGCCCCTTCTATCTGCTACTTTCTCTTAAATTTATTGAATATTTTGTATCATAATAAATAATTTTTTTTAATAATATTCTATATGCATATTCCTCAAAAAAATTGGTGAAAATGCAGAGGAATAAATAAAATGTGGTTTGGGGGGTACTGACAAGCCCTAAATGAAGGTCAATTAATATTTTTTTCAAAAGTTTTCAAAAAAAAATTACTCGGGCACTATTGGGTTAAGGCTACCACTAAAAACAGTGCTGTGAAATTATCCTTGTTCCGATAGTTGATGCTTTTAATGAGCACATTAAGATGGTTTATTTACAAATCCAACCGTGGCTAGGAAAAAAATATTCGTCCAACTGATTGGGGATGGATTAATAATGAAGGATCTTTACTACCAATCAAAATGCTGAATATGCCTGCACCGGAAGAACTCCTCAAAATGATATTTTGTAATTGCAAAAAAGGATGCGGCGGAGCTTGTAGCTGCCGGAAAGTTGGACTTTTTTGTAACGCAATATGCGGAGCATGCCAAAATTTCCTCCAATTACAGACCAAGAGGAGGAAGTCGATAGTGATGCTAGTTCTTCTGATGATCGACAGATTTTCAATAATAAAACATGGTATTATAATGTAAATAAAAAATTTTATTTTTCGCCTTTAAACTCATTCAATAATTTCAGTTTTTAATTTTAAGTAAATATGGTAGTTAATTTTATCATGAGGGCGGTTTGTAATGGATGAAACGTTGCAATAAATCATAAAATGTATTACAAACAGTGACGAGATTTTAATTCATTATAAATGCACCATTAAAACATTTCAAACTGTTGAAAACTATTTTTTTTTAAATTTCATCCCTGTTTTAAAGAGTTGAAACGTTGTAAAACATATTGGTTTTTGTCTATCTGCCATAGTTTTAGAGAAAACCCCAAATCCCATCTAGTTTGGTCCACCCTGTAGATTATATTCAAGATATCATGAAATACATTTTGTCATTAATTGTAATTAATATACTTGAGATGTCGTGTATTTGTAAATGAATTTGGAGTTTCCTTATTCGTTATTATTTGTAAAGTAATAACAAGGTTACAGAAATAAATACGGCACTTACTTCTGTTGTCTGAAATAAACAATCAATGTGACAGAAATCGATAAACTTGTGTGTTACTTCGCGATATGCACATTTAGTTTATATCTCCACTATGATTGAGAATGTAATCCAGCAACTACGAAATTGCAGCCGCAAATAGAAAAATATAGTGACAGTTATCACAGACATTTTGTGTTCGTTACTTACTATAAGGGAATATCATAAAGTAACAGATACATTGATTTCTTTAAATCAGCAAGTACCGCTCAACAGCCTAATCTGTATTATAAGTTAATAACATGCTGTTTAATTTTCGATTCATTCAAAACAAAGAAGTATCAAAATGTATAAACCTCAAAAGTAAATCGGCAATTATCGTATCAAAAAACGGAATTGAAGCAGCAAAGAAAATCTGGCTAAAAGAAGAATCCAGGATGTGGTTTATCTACACCATGTGAAGGTACCTATATTGCATTCTGAACTTATAAACTTCACTCGCAACCGACACAAGATAGACAATCTTCCAATATGAATTAAAAATTTTATAATCGTGTTTTCGAATACAGATTTCAAACTAAAAGTCAAAATAAAGGTCCAAAATGTAACCTACATGGGCACTGTGAATGTCATGACGTCAAACTAATTTTATCTCATAAAACTGCACTATTTCAAATTCAATTTTATGTAAATGCACCATATATCAATGAAATTAATATTCAAAACTGTTATTACGACTGACATACATTTTATTTGTGAAGAGGTGATTTTAAATGACAACGTTCTGCCTGGAGCACATGCTATTGAAGTAAAAAAATGTCATAACAAACACATGCAGCTAAAAAAGGCTCTGTAATTGCTGTGTGTGTTGTTCTTTAATATGACTACAAGTATATCATAATGCACGATAATTATCACAATTGCTTGAAAAAATGCACCAAATCTTGATATAGTGTTTGGATCCATTTTTACTACTATTATGGCAATTGTATATTTCGTACAGCAAATGCCTTGCATTTGCGAAACTTATTTCGCCCCTTTTCTGTCATTTAGGACCCCATTACTTATCACTGGTTTAATCCACTTTTTAGTTAACTGAGCAGTTGAAGCACCTATTGACTAACTTATACGAGTAATACACATATAAATAGTCTACAATCTTACTGCAATCCTGGCTAACGGCACCATGTAGCACTGCCAGGAAGAATAAGCACAACACAAACATTTTGATTAGCAAATTCTTAAAAACATATAATGCAATATATTTTTGTAACAGGTATTTATATAAAGTATCGACAAGTGAAGGCCACTTAGATATAAGCAATACTTAAGCTGATTTATTTTATCTCCAAATTTAAAATTAAAGATTATACCGATGTTAGAATTTGTGTTGATTTCAAGCATTTGTGAGGGGAAATACTCGGTTTGATATAATTTATGCAGAAAGCGCCACATTAAGAGGAGGGTTCGAATCTGGGCTAAGGCTGTTTAAGAGGATGGGGTGTAGTGCTTGAAACTGTTCGCAACACTATTCTTCGAGAATATAAAAATCGTTGCTAAAACCAACAGTATACACTCCGCAAGTTGCCTTACCCAATAGGCAATGCTTTTGATCTTCACGAAAAATCACCTGAATTATTGTTCTTTAGTCGGTCAAAAAAACACGAATGGACGTAAAATATAAACAAATAGACAAAATAATTCTTTTCCTTTCTATTTGAACACAAGTCTACAAAGAAATGGTCTTGGCTAAGATTCTTGAACTTTTTTCTTTGTATTTTGACGCACTGAAACCAATTTTGGACACGTAAATATTTTCTATCATATTATTATGTCGATTAAAAAATATATAGAAAGTTTATTTTAGATAATAAACAATCAACGTAAAGGACTGCATTGACCATAGTTTTTTTTAGTAGTTTCTAGCAAGTAATTCTAAACTTTTGCACAATGTAAAAGCTAGATATACTTGAAATTCTGGAGATTATGGTTTTATGAAACCATAAAAAATATTGCAAATATTCAAGTGGACTTTGTAAATGTCCCATTAATAAACACAATAATAAAATTAATATTAGTAGCCTAGTAGCAGGCTGTATTAAATTTGATAACAGTAATAAACTGTAATTAAGTTATTATCTCATTCCAAATATATAGTGTTTAGAAAAAAATTATGTATTGTAAGCGGTTCATTTATTTATTTATTTATACTACATAGAATCAGGTATTCCCTAGTTACATATATACAGTGAAATACAAAAGAAGAAATAAATACAGGCTTGACCGCAACATAGTAATAATAATAACGAATAACAATCAACAATAATAACAATAATAACAATAATAACAACAATAAAAACATTAACTATAGTTATATGACTATAAAAAGAATACTAAATATCTATGTTATCTTATCACCTGTAGCTTCGACTTTAATTTGTTCCTGTTAATATTAAACATATCTGCTTTACAAATTATATCATTGACTGCCGATGAACATATTTCGACAGGTGAGTGCGTATTTGCAGAGGTGTTAAACATATAATCTCTCCTCCTTAGTCTAGCGTCTTGTATATGAAAACTTAAGGCACCTAGAATTTCAGGTGAATATATTTGGTTATATAAAATATCCAATAGAAATAATATTTGAATGTTTTTACGGCGTTTAGTAAGTGAAGTTACGTCAAATATTTCTAGCTGTGTTTGATAAGATATTACGAAAGGCCTTTTGTAAAGCAACGGGATAATAATTTCATATTTGGCACATATTACAAAAATTAGAAACAATCCAGATGTAATAAGATCAATAGATCATCTCGTGAACCGCACTAGAAAATCTACTGAAGCTGTGGAAGATATTTTGAACGTAAAATTTAATTATAATTCTAATTTGTAAATAGGTTTTATATCAATATCTGCATTTTTTGTTTTTGGTACAATTATTCTGTTGATATTCTGTTGTTATCTTGTTACTATGTGCATTATTGATATCCAACTTTGTTATTACAGTTATGGTTATTGTTAATAGGTATGTTATGTTGCTGTATTACTAGTCTTTAATAAATGAGAGAAATTGATTAATTCGGCATCCTTTACTATTTATTTTTTTAATTTATTTTACCCCCTCCATAAAATTGGTAATTGAAACATAATAATTATTGGTGAAAAAAGAAATGTAAATGCTTCATTTAATAGTGCAAAAGCATTTCTTATGCGTATCATTCATCGATATCTTTTTTTTTAACTATTTAACGTCGGCCTATTTCCGCTACCAGGGCCTATCACCGACGCCAGGAGACGAGCTACCCCCAATCTGGAAATTTTGCCGAACCTCTTCCCTTAAGAAGAGTAGGGATCTTTTAGTTGCCTAACATTTAATAAACAAGGGACCGCCTGCTTTCCATCCCCTCCGAAGGATGGTATATCCACTACGTAATCCTCGTCTGAAATTACGCGATGAACTTCCGCGTATACACTGATATACAAGCCGCTAGAAGGTGGTACGAGAACGCTGTATTTCCCAAGATGGGTCACCCATCCAAGTACTAACCGCGCTCGACGTTGCTTCAACAATATTCACATTGTAGTCGCCTCTACGCTCGCCCCTAACATCGATATCTCATATTGCATTTTAATTTATTTTGAAGGCGGCAAAAGTGCGGCGAAAAAATTTATGAAGCCATTTTGTTGAGTTTTCTATGTCCTTTTCGAATTTAATAATGAAATTTAAAAAGAAAACATACAGGTTTCTTGAAGAACTAAATTTTTTTTGTGTGTGTGATAAAAGTGCTTATTCAGTATTACTAGTGTATTATATGAGCCAAATATGAACTTGTTATTCCACTCCTTCACAAAGAAACAACAAAAGAAATGTTGGTAGAAAATACATAAAACACCCTGTATTTCAGCAACGAGGGCCCAACTACCCTTTTCTATGGATGATTATGATAACCCTCGGTGTTCCCTATCTGCCATTAAAGCATGTCCGTTTCCTCGTGAAACACCCTGTATATTACACATTTGAATATTTCAGATGGAGAAGGTAAAACTGTGATAGGTCGACAGTTTGTTATAACAATTGTACTTCCTGCTTTATGTATGGGAGTGTTTGTAATATTATCGAAATATATGTCAAATATATCTGAGTAAAACTAGTGACACAAGGTGTGTAAAATTATTCAATTTTTCCTAACCATACTAGTGGAGTGAAATTAAGGATCAAAATTGGTTAATAAGGAATTCTCTAGCTACAGCAATTTTATTGTTTTAATTTGATGTAGGTATATTAACAAGTGCTCTGAGCAATTTTTTGTTAAATCCGTCCATTGCTTCTTGTAGAATTTTGACAATTTATTTTTTAAATTTTAGTTGTGGATAATTTTCAACTAGCAGAGAGAGAAATATAATCAATTTGGAACAATATGCGCAAATTTCAAGAAAAAATATCAATATGTTGACTTATAATCGACTAAAACGCAAAAACTAACGTATCACGGATTCAAATGCAAGTAGAACATCATTCTTTTTTTGTAAACGTTTGTTATTTCATATACTTTTATAATTCGCTTATCGTTTTTGGTTTCACAAAAAAATCACGTAGTTATTTGAAATTGTTTATACGTGCAATATCCATAATTACAATTAAATTCCAAAAAATTGGTTTAAATTTAATTTTTTTTTCTTTCTACACACCACCGTAAAGTACATGTAAAAACTTACACTTTAAAAGAAAAAATGTCCTACTACGAGCGATGCACTTAAACAAAATGCGATGGTTTCGAAATTATTGTTGATTTTTAGCCGTTTGAATAGATATTTTGCGCTAAAATTTGGCACGAAGGTTTAGTTCAATAAAGGGCATGGTTCCACCAAATTGATGGATTATTACATCATATTACAAATTATCAAGAAGTTTCTTCATATGCCTAGTCTTATTCCTAATTTTATAGCGAACAGTTTGGTATTTTTATTATTGCGATACGATTACTATGAACTGAGATAACAGGAAAAATAGCAGAAGAACAAGAACAAGAAGCAATGGACGGATTTAACAAAAAATTGCTCAGAACACTTGTTATTTTACCTACAACAAATTAAAACAATAAAATTGCTGTAGCCAGAGAATTCCATTCAAATTTTATTTTGACTCCACTATACATAAAATTAGGCTAACATATTTCTTATGTGTTTAAGTCATCATCAGACAGAATCTTGTGCTAATGTTGACTATTACTGACAACTAGTGCAAAAACAGTAGAGCGTCAGAAAAATGTCACGTGGATTTCGAATGAGTAATCTCTTGTTCATAAGATTTTCGAAAATTTTTGATATTGTAATTAGTAAGGAAATAGGTTGATAAGACAAAATTTTATTACATTTATATTATAAAACAATTTTATACAAAAAATGATGATGGCTGTAATTAGTTGGACACTTCCGCAGCCGGCAGAGTTTGAATTCCGATGGGAATCGGCTGAGAAACCCCTGCGATATTTACCACACTTACACGAAACAGGTACATCTTGTCTGGTTGGAGTGACTCCACATGTATGGGAATGTTCGGTCTTGAAGATGAATCCGTGATTGGAATTGTCAGATTGACGTATGGTGAACCATCCACGATGATTGAACTAATGGTACATCGGTTGGATTGGTACGGTGGTAATGCCCAAGTCATGTCAATGTACGTTGTCCCCGGTCTAACATCCACCAACGTTGGCAAGTGCAAACCTAAAAACAAACATTTTTTTTCGAAAAGGAAAAATCTATTTATAGTTGGTCATGAAAAATTTTCAATGACGACGTGGTCATGTTGAAGAACCTCGGAGAATCGATCTAAATTAAAAAATAGTAAAAAAAAAGGGTGGAAACCACCCCTAAAAATTAATAAACCTAATTTTACGAATAAATTAACGAAAATCCATGTACTTATATTTTGGGGTGGCAGAATATGACTGAGGTCAAAACTTATGACGAAAATATTAAGGCTTGAAATAAATACTGAAAAATTAATGTCTTGTAATTTTACAAATAAAATCCATATAGTTATGTTTTTGGGGTCGCTGGATATGATAGTCTACAGTACATCGCCCTTTTTTTTTTAATGATTAGTAACAGGCTGAATTTTCGTGAGTAGCTTCGTTTTGACGAGACGCCCAACTTTTCTCTCTGCGAAAATTCTCGGTAGTGGTAGCTAATAGCAAAAATTATCTTTTCTATTTCACACGAATTAGACAATTCGTCAACCTGTCAAATTATGTTGTTGTGGACAAACACGGAGCTTATTATAATTAACTCGCGCAAACGTAACCAAGGCAATCGAGAAACAAACTCTTTAACAAACGTTTAACGAATGAAAAATATATTGCCAAAATAATTTGACAGGTTGTCGAATTGTCTAATTCGTGTGGAATAGAAAAAATAATTTTTGCTATTAGCTACCACTACCGTGAATTTTCGCAGAGAGAAAAGTTGGGCGTCTCGTCAAAACGGAGCTACTCACGAAAATTCAGCCTGTTACTAATCATTAAAAAAAGGGCGATGTACTGTGAACTATGACTATGAGGTCAAAATTTATAAAAAAAAAATGGTGGATTAAAAATGGTCACAAAAGAGTATAGTAATATGTCTAATTTTATTAAAAATACAGATTGTTATAAACAAATCAAATTAATACAATTAAGTAATCTAATTAAATAACATTTTACATCTGGATCTGAACAGTTTCAACATTATTTCAAACTGTCTCTGGAACAGTATGTCGTAGGACAAAAAATAAAAACCCAAACTCTTCGTTCTTTGATAAGCTTCATTTCATTCTTATATCATGGTTTTATCAATTTTATAGTTTTTGAGATATTTCAATTTCAAATACATAATTTTCTTGCATAAGCGCTCAAGCGCCATCTTTAAACCTTTATATCTCTGGAGCAGTTTGTCATAGGAAATAAAACAAAAATTCATTTTTTATAAGCTTCATTTCTGTACTCTTACAATTTTTTATAAAAAATTATTTTTTGAGCAATTTCCAAAAATTCGACTTTTTTTAAAAAAATTATGAAAATTTTCATTATTGAAAATGGGTACCGAATAAAAAATAATTATTTTAAAAATTCTAAAAAATTTGAGCATGTTAGTAATAGTATGCGTTAACAATATCTAGAAGGATTTTTAAAAATTTTGAATTAATAAGAAATTATAGTAGTAAGACTAAAAAAAAGGTGCCTAAATTTTTAAATGCGTTACTTTTTTGTTTGTAACTTTTTTAGTTTTCATTATAAAAGGTCGTAATACATCTTAATCGAAAGAACATTTTAATACCTAATTTTTGCAAGAATAAAAATGTCTCTCATAGTTGTAGATTTTGAGTAATTTTAGATTTTAACGTCGCGTCGTATATTTATTCTGAACGTTTCGGTGCCATTTTGAAAATGCCATGTTAAAACATCGAAGAAAAAAAAAGAAAGAACCATTCGATTTGTTTTCGTAAAAGTTTTAATTTTGTACCCTTGCATTTTTTTATTAAAGTCCACATATTTCGAGTAATTAAAAAAAAACGTCTAGGAATACTGATTTTAAGGGTCCGAAATTGAAATTTTCAGTTCGCAATATCTCGAGAAATATGAATTTTAGCAAAAAGTGTATAAGACCTTTCTTTCTTATAATTTAATTATCTATCAGATTATGTGTGTTTTTCTTTTTTTGCGACAACCCCTAAGAAGAGGTGGCAAACCAAACCAAACCTAGCCAAACAGCAGAAAAAATTAAAATATAGATTCTTACGTACATACTTTATGAAGCATGTTGAAGAAAAAAATTTGGAAAATCATTACATCGTTTTCGGGCTGGGATTTAAAAGCTCCATTTACTGTGCTATATCTATTATTTTAATTATTTTTTACTCACTATGTGCAGGAGTTTCATATATAATGTAACCAATTCCTCCTTCGGCCTCGGTATTATAGATAGGCGTTACTGTGAATTCAAATTGTGTACAAGGTGCTAATTCATTGAGAATGACATTATCATACGTGGTGTATATATCCACAGGTACGCTTTCACCATCCCAATGAACCACTCGGAAAAATTGCACACAGTGTGCAAATTCCGGGTCTAATTCCCATTCCAGGTAGACACTGTTTTCAGTTTGTGGAGTCGCATGTATGTGGCTCACAGTGACATTTGTACCTAAAAGAGAAATACGAAAATAAGTCTACTAGTCCTAGATGAACATAAATTGCCTTTTCTCTCAAAAGGCAAAATAGTACAGGAGATATAGGTTTTTGGGTAGAACTAATCCCCACAAGGACGGGGTTTGAATTTTTTAGTTCATTGTTGGTATCTTTTTGACATACTAAAAGACTAGAAAAATCTGAGTGTGCAAAATGCGTTTTTTGGCCGCCGTGCCATCTTGAAAATAGAAAACCATGCGTGGTATCAAATTACAGAAACTTTCATGCTGAAAAAGATTATGATATTGGTTTTAAAAAATTAAAATAAATACACTAAAATTCTAGGAAACACATTGAAATATCCGATGCAAGAAGATCTAGAGATATGAAGAATTTTCTTACACTACTTCAATTTTTGTAAGATAACAATCCATTTGATTCATAATCCGTTGAGCTACATAATATTTTTAGTGGGTTAGTAGACAGTCAACACAAGGTAACTGCAGATGAAGCTAAGTTAATTGGGCATCGAATCCAATCCAAACTGACTGGAAAAGCTCTCAACTCTGTTACCAAGGATAAAAAGCTGTCACAATGAAGATATTAAGAAAACGTATTGTCATTATATTCAACATATTGATACAGGATACCTCACCCAGATAATGCTGCTATGTTTGTCTGTAAATCCTGATCTGCAAAAATTAAAGGAGAACTTCAATTATGAATTGCCTATAGTTCCTCCGTCTCTATTTGATCCAGAAACTCAGTTATTGAAAAAAGTGACAAATCATCATTGGTAAGAACATTTGATGACATAGCAACTAGTTTAAATTACATGTTACCTGCAGAAACATCGTATGTTCTTGACGGGGGTGCACTACTACACAAATTGCCATGGCCAAAAATTGGGTTTCAGATGTATTACAACTATATAGCATTCATATTGCTAAGCAATAAAGGATATAAAGCATCAAGTACGCACAAAATAATCATCAGTAAGAGTGAAATTTACTGAGAGCTCTTCACTTCTTATTGGCAAAAGACCCTTTCTTTCTAATAATGAAAACAAACAGTGCTTTATAACTATGCTTGGGACACACTTGGAAGCGAATGGCCACACTATGATTCGTGCTACAGATGATGCTGACACTGTTACTGTAAAAGCAGCACTGACTTTGGTAGAAGGAAAGCATGTAACAATTGTTACTGACGATACCGATATTCTTGCACTTTTGATTTACCATAATACACGAAATATTTGTTTGTAATCATCTACGTTCAGTGGTAAAAAACGCGATTGTAAATCGATGCAACATGTGCTCAGCGAAAAAGGATGCAAAATTATTCTCTTATTTTTGTAAATGTGAGGAATTTAGCATTTGCGATCAGAAAATGCAAACAGAAAGGAACTCATATATATTGGCACCAAAGCATTAGTCTCATTGTATGGTGGAAATCCAAAGACAGAGACTCTGAACCTACTACGATATAATCTCTACTTGAAAAAAATCACAAGTGCCAAATGTGAATTTAATATTGCAAAATTTTCACCTACAGAAGATGCTGCTGTTCATCATCTTCTCCGCGTACATTTACAATGTCTGTTGGAAAGTTATGAACACCAATATTGCCAATCCCGAAGAGTGGGAGTGGAAAAGTAGGACATCAACTACAGCCTCATAACATGTGAAATAAGCCCTGCACCAAGAGTTATTATTAAACATGATCCGCTGCGCTTGCAAAACGGATACAAATGAACCATGTGGTAGTGGTAGATGTACGTATCGACGTTATGGTGTGAATATACTGTGATATGTTGTAATTGTTCTGGTAGAGATTTCACAAATAGTGCACTGAAAAAAGTGATTTAGAAGAAACTGAAGAAGATTATTATATTTAGCTTTTCTCTTATGTAAGATGTAAGATTGATGACATATGCATTTGTATTATAAAACGCATTTTGATTAATAAAAATATGATTTTCAACACTGCATAAGCTTTCAGTTTTTCGGCCACCATTTTGTTATTTATTTTTATTTTTTAAAACCATTACCATAATATTTTTCAGCATGAAATTTTCTGTAATTTGATACAACACACGATTTTTTAAGATTTTTTAAAATTTTTTCAAGCTGGCGGCCAAATAAACGCATTTTGCACACTCAAATTTTTCTAGACTTTTAGTATGTCAAAAAGGTACCAACAACGAACTAAAAAATTCAAACCTCGCCTTTGTGGGAATTAGTTCCACCTATCACCTATTTTTTGCATATATCTACTATACTAATTTTCAAATTGCACATTTTAAAAAATTGGTAAGAGATCTCTCATTTTTTGTATTAAGTTTCTTATGTGCATGTCCCATTTGAAGTGACCATCAAAATTATAACCAAATATTCTGTGCTTGTTTTAGATGTTAATTTAATTTCATGATATATTATATTTTATAGAAAGTTTTTCAAATTCGGGAAGATTTGCTGGAATCTCAGCTTATAATCTTACGGCTCTTTTTTGCAATTTTAATACTATCGCTTGCAGCTCCCCAGGCAAGGCAATTATGGCATAAGATAGTACACAATGAATAAGCATGATAATGCATGACTAAGATTGACCCGTCAACACCATCACGTAATTGGTTAATACAATAAGAAACTGGAGCAACTCGTTTGCAAATACTGTCAATGTATATAGACCATGAACAGTTGTCTGATAAAAATAAACCTAGAAATTTAACAGTTTGCTCTTGCTTAATACTACCATTTTTTGTTTCCATCAAAAGGCTGTCCTCACAATTTTTCCTTGCATAGTAGTACAGTATTAAATCTTAAGAAAATAGACTTTTGATTAATTAGATTACGTCTACTTGTGAGAGCTTTACATTAGCTTTGATTATCGTATGTTCTATATTCGATTCTGATATCAGAAAAGAAGAATTAGCAGCAAATAATATAGAGACTTCCTCTTATTCAAGTCAAGAAAGTTACCTATACTTTCTTTGCCTTTATGTAAGTAGTTCTCATACAAATGGTTCAAAAGGAGTATAATAGCAGTTGTAGAACCAAATTCATTGTTATTAAAAAGGTTATGTTTATCAAATAATTTTGTAATATTTTGTTACATACTTTTCAAATATTTTAAAAAAAGGAACTTAATATGGATATTGGTCGATAATTCTCTACCTTTGAATTACAACCTGGCTTAAATAATTTTGGCAATTCTCAGATTTTCTGTTAAGATTCCTTCACTTGAAAAACACTTTAATGGTTCTGTTAACGGTTTCAAATTTTTTTATTAAATTCGTGCTAATATTTTCCATACTTACTTGAGGAATTTAAATTTTTCAGAGTTTGCACAATGCTCAAGACTTCATATTCGGTAACGTATTAAAAAAAAAATCTTCCGTCGACTTATTAAACTTGTAATATAATTGTTGCCCATTCTATAGAATTCCCTTCACAGATTTTTTTGTAAATAGTGTTAGTTTTAGACATGTTTAATTTTGTGGTGCCAATTGACCTTACCTGGTTGTGCTGGTACCTGGGCTACAAGGAAGGTCGGAAGGCTGGCCATGACGTTCGCAACTGCCACAATCCTAAACCGGAACAACTCGCACATTGGCAGAGTGGAAATATTGACATATGAAAGGGGAGTTTCCCAAACAGCCGTCGGTCCCCCTTCGAACGGAGTCATGTATATTAAGTAAAAACTGATTTCACAATTAGTGCTATCCTGCCAATGTAGTCTGGAATCTGCATCTAGACGTAGACCCTCTACGGGATCGGGATCTGAAAAAGAATGCAAGCGACAATGAATAAAACATATTTTATGTGAAACATGACAGTTTACACACCTCTGGCTATAATACTGTATGCGGATATGGCCTCATTTCAGTAGAGGACATCCTGCCTTGCTATTTTATATAATTTCTAAATTTGAAATAAATTTTGCATCTAACAGAAGTTATTATGTATACAAGAAACGATAAGAGAAATTGTTAAATTGAGAATTAAAAATTTAGAAATTCCTTTATATTTTAAAAAGACTTTTCAATGGAAAATAATTTGCTTTGCTTTATAGATATATTAACAGTTGCAATTTCCTTTGAGTTTGTTGGTAACTTACTATATACAATTTAAAAAATTACAAGTAGTTGAGTTTTTAAAAGTAGCAGTTTTTGTGTTTTGAAATTTGTAATTCATCCCCATGTCTGGTATTAAACAAAGGCTGTCCCCACGGTTAAAAACGCGTTTATGGCATATATAGCACATTTAAATTAGAGTATACTACTCTTCGCCGATTTACTGAATTTTTTATATAATTGTTACACATTCTGTAGGATACTCTTCGCAGTTTTTTGTAAATAATTAGACATTTTTAATTTTATAATACGAACTTAGTTGATGAAACACTCAATATAAAATAAAGTAAAAAAAAAACTATGTCCAATGTCTATGTGGGTTTCGAACCCGGGTTCTGAGTCATTTGCCATTTTGCCATTTTTAAATGGCAAAGGCGCATCACTCCCACGCGCGTTGTTACGTTTGTAGTTTTTACGTATATGCAATTTAGGGTGGCCCATCTTTTTCGAAATCGAAATTTTTTATTTCTCACCCCTGCAAATGGTTCCATTTGAAGAAAAAACAGTCTCCTCAAAATATTATTGAGGCAAATTGAAGGCAATGGGTGCCGCAGAATGCATTATTATGCAATAATAAAAGTAAATGGAATTATTTACATTCTTTGGTTGATGCATTGTTTTTTTTTTTTTAATCAGCAACATTTATCTTTAGAATTACTAATCAAGTCATACAAATATCAAAGACATTATCTGTTGTGACTATGACATGTGTCATACTACTGTAAATTAGTAGTCTAAGAAAACTAGACTAGAAGTTTTTGAAATAAAACTCTCGTTTTATCTTTGTGTATTTTATTATGAAACGTTTTTTTCATACATAGTACCAAATATTATCCTAAATCTACAAGACATATAGTAATAAAAACAATATTTTTGCACTAGGCCAAAGCATGCGACAGGGTTTCTTTTTTTACATTTGGAAACTGTGATTTATAATCATTTACAACTTGGAGTAAAAACTGTTTTTGGTCTTCATTTTTTGTTAAAATGTCATTATAGTCAGTAATAAGTTTGATTCCTCTCTCAGCGGCATCATTTACAACTATAATTTTGTTTACAATATTGAAACATCGGGTATATCTTTCATTTTCCCTCCATGTTGTTGGATCATTTTCCAAAAATTCCATAGACAAACCCAATTTTCGAAAAAACTGTTTAGTGTTCTCGCATATGAAGTCCTGAATTTCCTTGTTTTCAACGTCAGTAATGTTACTAATCATAAGTCGTTTAATACCCTCTTGATTTGGTGCTTTCCTATTCAAAGCTTTAACCATTTCTCTTTTAGTGGTAACTGAAATATCGTCATCAAAGAAAGATAAGCCAACATTTACTGAATTAAGGTACCACAAATGGTTCACTATTTTCCTACTTGCGGCTTGAGATATTTCTTTGTCAATATTTTGATAATTAATGAGTTCTTTACAAAAGTCTAAGTCATGAAGCGGTGCTTTACTAGCAAATGACGCTGTAAACCAGGCCTTTACATAAACCTTTACAATAAAGAGACATATATCTTCAATACCTATTTTTTCTTTTTTAGTTAGTTGGAACTGATCTTGGAAAAAAAATATTTTTAGACAGTAAATGGCTTTGGCCATCCAACGTGCATGATGAAATGCCCCTGGTTGATAGAATGTTGTGTGAGTGGGCTCTTCTTCAACAAAAAGTTTAGAAAGCATTAAAAATTCTTTATAATCATCACGAGGCTGTTGCAAAGTTAAAGCTGCATTTAGAAACTTTACAATTTCGGCTTTAACTGGTTGTAAAATGTGTTTAATTTTTGATACCTGAAATCCAGTTTTTAGTTTATTTTGATCTTTTTTAGGCCAAAATTCCCTAAAACGTTTAAATAGTGGCACATTTGGACCAGATGAGGAAGACATTTTTGTGTCAAACACACTTCTCAAAACCACTTCAAAAATATGATGTCTACAAGGAAAATATAGAATATCTCTTTCTAATTTTTGTTGCAATAGTGTGGCTGCCCCATTTATATAACCCATATTTGATGCTGTTGTATCACAACACAAAGCTATTACCTTTTCGTCCAAATTCCATTCACAAAGCACATCAGAAACTGCTTCAGTCTGTTCTCTTCCAGTTGAATTGGGCAAAGCTGGTACTCCAAGTAGTTGTTCAATATCTCCACTAGTAACTAAGATAGCAAGTCTATCGATATTTCCCATTCCAGTGAGAGAAGGTAAAAGTTTTCCATCCCAATGGATGACTGGGGCCGGCAATTCAGAATTACCGAAGGAAGTTTTTAATATTTCAGCTCTTTCTTCGCGGATGCGTTGTCTAGAGCGCTGAAGTGTGGTTCTGCTGATGGACAAAGATGTGGTGTCATGTCCTAGTGCTTCTGCTACTGCCGTCAAAATATGGACTCCATACCTGTCGCTTATTTTGCAAGCATCAAATGCAGCGGCTATTTTTGGTGTGATGATGTTACATGTTCCATACAATCTCCTCTTTTTTGGCTGTGACGGGCCAGGCTGGTCTTGTAACAACTCTTCTTGGGCTTCGATTATTTCATCTTCATTTTCGTTGGAGTCGGCTGAATTACTACTTGATGATGGACAGATGACTGTTTCCTCTAATCTAGCTTTTTCTTGTTGACTTCGTTGCATTCGTTCGGATAATTTCTGTAATTTCTCCTCAGCTGATTTTTCTTGAGAAGCAAGTTGGTAATCAATACCATGCATAAATCCAGGACGTCCCTTTTTTCTTTGGTTAATTAAAAACTGCTTATCTTCATCTATTTTCATCAACTCCAGTGCATTTGCATGAGAAATGTCAAAAAGATCGTCCAATTTTTCAACGAAATTTTTTTCTTTACTCCCGCACTGGCCCTTTTAGCCGATTTTTGTAAGTTCCTCCACTCTGCATAAAGTTAATCTAGTTGTTTAACACAATGAAAATCCTGACGTGTCGGAATGCGAGCTTTATCCCAAAAAACTGACACCTCTTTTATTGTTAATTTAGCACTTTCATGTACACTTAGCTTCACTTCACGAATGTTATAAAAGAGCACTTGTAATACTTGTCTATTAGACGGCAATTTATTGCCAATGATTTGTGACGAATAGTGTCGAACTAAGTAAATGAAAGTATCCTTTTTTAAGGATCTAACATCAGCCATCGTTAAATGTTTTTTCAAAAAGGAACGTATGCTAGAACTTATAATGTCACCACTGTAAAACACAATTGCAAACTGACATAAGAACCTACCGTAGGTGCATTATATTTCCAAACTTCCAAAACAAATAATTTCTAGGAAATAATTACACCAATAAAACATTATGAGAAAAGAGGTAGATATTTGTATTTTAAGTAAAATTTAAGTGTATTACCGTAATAAAATCTTATCTACAAATTTCTACCTGAATGCGGCACGGGTTACCGTTCACCGAATTATCTGAAACTTTGACATAAATTATTCCTAGTATAATAGTATATTTTCGTGGGGTGAGACTTAAAAAATACGCAAAAAAAATTCACCCCCTATAGAGATGGGCCACCCTAAATGCATTAATATACCCACTTAGATGAAATACTTTAGTCATCACTCAAATGACATGTAACATATTCCAAGTATCGTAGAATGGTTTTAATTTAAGTAGGTGATATTTAATTTTTGTGTGGCTCATTGGGCGTAGAAGCTGCTGGTGTATATAGTGATGCCATCGGCGTATAACAATGAGGTATTGGGATAGGATGGAATATCGGCGGTAAAAAGGTTATACAGGATGGGTGAAAGCGAGGGCCCTTAAGGAACTCCTGCGAAGAGCCTGGTCTTGATAGATAGCGAATTGTTCACTCTTACCAGAATATGTCGGTCCGATAAGAACGAATTATGAGTGTGTCTTATCGAGCTTATAAATTAAGCCGTTCCTCCACGTGGAATCGAAGACTTTTTCTATGTCGATGAACAGGACAACGTTGCACTGCTTCTTGTTGAAACCGTGCAACGTGTCCTGCACTAGTTGATATATTGCATGAGTGGTTGCGTGTTTTGGTCTGAAACCCAATTGTTGAGATGAGATAAGAGACTTCTTCCCCACGAACCTATTTATGTGACATAGGCTGACTTTTCGGCTAATTTTGTTGTTTTTTTGAAAACTGTTATCTTCTAATTTAGCAACTAAACTTCATATTTAAGCTTTTCTTCATAATTTAAAAAACTTTGTTAAATAAAATTTTTAATAAAAATATAAAAAAGCTAGTTTGCTTAAAGTCGATTTCATATTTTCTAATTTTTAGAATATCTTGTATAATTTATCTTAAGTTTGGAAATTGTTTATGACCTCCCAAGACAAACAAACCAGAATGAGTTTCTCTCGACTTGTCATTTAATATTAGTCGACTGCGATGAACACCATGCATCAAGTTCATCACAAACACGTCATGCGAAGTGATAGTTCCTCAGAAGTCTGCGCTGAGATTGTTATATTCACATCGTGGGCAAACTTCGTAACTTTACCGATCGAAATATACCGGGTGATTTTTTTAGTTGGTACAGCACCTTTTTCTCGCTTATTATTAAAGATAGTGATTTGAAATTTTGCAGACATACTTAGTGACACTTTTTGCATCTAATGCACTTTTTTAAATTTTTCTGCTGTTTCCCTTCTAACCGGAAGTGACGTCAACTTTCGATTTTCGAATGAAACACTATAGTTTTTCTTTTGGATTTCAAAACTAGATTTTTTTCTGAGTTAGAATATGTAAAAAAGTATAAGGTTAGAGAGGAAAGTTTTTGAAATAATGCGAATTTAAGGTTTCAGATGTTGAGAAGCACTAAAAATCGAGTTACATGTGGAATGATTTTGTGGCAGATTAAAATTGCCGTCAAAACGCGTAGTAGGTGCATGTCAAGTCAATAGAAGTTTGCGTTGTCGTCTTTAAATTTAGCATTTCAAACAATAAAAAACAAACAAAAATAATAAACATTTTTATTTCAAACAGTGACAAAAATTTAAACATGTAGCTGCAATAACAAGGAAATTATCACAAATAATTTTCAAATAAGCAACCATTTCGATCTAAACACTTTTGAACTCTTCTCTTGACACTTTCTGTTGAGTTTTCAATAAACTGGGGTTCATCTCTTGGCAGATTTCACGAACACGTGCTTCCAAAGCCGCTCTTGTTTCGCATTCGAATTCATAAACATTATCTTTAATGTGACCCCATGAAAAAAAAATCCAATAGATTGAGATCCGGGGACCTCACTGGCCATCTAATCGGCCCAGAGGTTCCGATCCACCTGTCCTCAAAAATAACTGTTAGAAGACCGTCCACCGCCATTGCATTGTGAGGTGGGGCTCCGTCTTGCATAAAATAAATTCCTCTAAGTGCTGCCTAAGGTAAATTATCTAGATAATTTTCTTCCAAGAAAGGAAATATGTTTTGGGAATAAAACGCTGCATTGAGATTTTGATCATAAACAACAGGTAATCAGTAGGGTGTTAATAAGCCCTACCCAAACATTGAACTTCCAAACTATGTGAAAGTTGCTGGATTTAGTTAAGTGTAAGTTAACCGTGGACCGGTAGAGTGCGTTATGTCGATTGAAAATGCCGTTATTGGTAAAACTGGCCTCGTCACTCCAAATTACTTTGCGCCAAAACCCTGGATCTTCTTGATTTTTATCATGCACCATTTGCAGAATGCAGTTCGTCTGGAAAAATCTTCAGGAAGTAACTTTTGATGTATCGAGTATTTGTAAGGATGCTGCCCGTATCGTTTCAATATTTTCTGAATGGAGGAATATGATATGTCAAATTGCACTTCTAGTTGACGAATTGAAATACCTGAATGTTCCGTAACGGCCAATAGAATATTTAATTCATTATCCTCTTGTCTCGTCACATAGCAAGCTCTATTTCGTTTCACTTTAAATTAAAGTGAACTGAAGTTCTTAAATTTGTAATTATTTTTTTTTAAATCGACGATCAAGTTTTCTTTTCTCGGGATATTCTGCATTGAAACTACGACAAATTGGTAAATATCTTTGACCATTTTGGTTAAAAATCATAAGGATATTAAAGAAATCTTCGTTTGTATAATCATTTTCCATTTTTTTCACTCATTTTTTGTGAACTGACGCCAGAAAACTTTGAAATTCTAAATTCAAAGACGACAACGCAAATGTCTATTGATTTGACATGCGCCTACTATGCGTTATTATGGCAATTTTAATCTGCCACAAAATCATTCCATAGGTAACTTGATTTTTAGTGCTTCTTACCAGCATTATCTCAAAAACTTTCCTTTCTAACCTAATACTTTTTTTACATATTCTAATCCAGATAAAAATCTAGTTTTGAAATCCAAAAGAAAAACTATAGTGTTTCATTTGAAAATCGAAAGTTGACCTCTCTTCCGGTTAGACGGGAAACAGCAGAAAAATTTTAAAACGTGCGTTAGATGCAAAAAATGTCACTAACTATGCCTGCAAAATTTCAAAACTCTATCTTTAATAATAAGCGAGGAAAAGGTACTGTACCAACTAACAAAATCACCCGGTATATATTTTTTTTCAAATGAAAATTGACTATTTCCTTTTGAGACATTAAAATACACTGTTCTGAAAAGTATTGTACGTCAATCTTTGGCATATAGTATGAGAAGTATAGGTCTCCGTACAGAACCTTGTGGAATCCTCATATCAATGTTGTGTATTTTTGAAAAAGCACCATTTTGTTTTACTGTCTACCAAGACACCCGAATGTGATTATTAATAAACATCTTGTATTAAGCGATCTATAATATACATCAATAGCAATATCTTCAAGAATTTTGAACATATAGAATGTTATATTTTATTTAAAACTAGCATGTATATAAATAGTTTAAAATCTTACAGCAAGCATCCTGACTTTTGGCACCATGGAGCACTGCCAGAAAGAATAAAAAAACCACGAACATTTCGATTCGTAATTTTTTCTAAACATATAATGCAATAATCATTTTAGCTATTTATATAAGATATTAACAAACGAAGGTCACTTAGATATAAGAAATACTTAGAGGGATTTATTTTATCGCCAAATTTAAAATTAAAGATTATACTGATCTCTCACCTGGTGAAAATTCTATAAGAACTCTGACGCTAAATAGCTGGTGGGAGTCTCGATAAAATAATTTCCAATAAAACTGTATAATGAAAAGGTGATTGAGAAGTTTCTAATTTTTTGATACTGTGTGGAGGATAATAGTCAATCTTTCTTCGGCATCTGCAATTTTCTCTTTTGTAGATTGTGAAATATTGAATGTATAGAAAACGTCTTACAAATTTTTCCTGCTGTTGGTTAAGATTGTTGTTCCATTTTCCGAAAATGACAGAAATTGTGCCGCAGCCGCAGAATGCGTCATGCTTTTCACAGCTTTTGAGAACTTGTTGAAAATTGGTGAAATTCGAGCATTTTTTAACTTTTAGCCGCTTACGTAGCGATAACGGCAAAATTGCATTAAACCGTTTTTGTAAAACAGAATTTTCTACACAAAAGGTAACGAGAGCATATTTGATAGCGAAAGATTCGTATTTTTAGAAGTTCTTAATGAATTGTTTATTGAAAGTTGTTATAAATAATCTATAACAAATGTATTTGTCAATATAAAAAAATTAAGAAATAAAATTTCACTCAGTTTTCAAATATCTCTCTGCCTATTATTATACAGTGTTGCAATCTACTGCAATATGGCAACGGCAATAAAGTAGTTACAAAATAAAATTGTTTACGTGAACATAAAAATGCTGCTGCTAACTATGCAATAAAATATATTTGAAACAATTGAATTCCTGTGTCAGCTGTGTGTTTATATTTCATAAGAACTGATGTTTAACACTGAGCTGCGTAGATCGTACATGCTAAAGAATAAATTAAAAATATCAGATTTAGGACAATGGAAAAAACTTTAAAAAACTAATTTTTAGGTTAATTATGCAAATTGCACCAATACTGTCTCAGTATGCAGCTGTTTTCTGAGATGAAGTGGGCTCTAACTAAATAGACAGAACCGTATTGGAAGATTTCACTTTACGCATATAATTTTTAAAATTTTAAATTTCGTTTTTATCTCTGTAGTAAGTATCTAACAGTAAATATGTTCGCCTGTCTGGCAGAAAGTGTGCATGGGAAACATTTTTTGTTAGTGAGTTATCAGAAAATTTTATCCTTCATAAAAAGTTCTGCATGAAGAAAAAGTAATTCCAATACTACAAAAAACGTTACCGATCTCAAGGTTATCCGCTATATTGATCAACCATTAATCAAAATTCTACGTGCATTTCCGTCGCTTCTTATTTGAACTGTCCTACTTCCTTACCTCTATATTCAAAGAATCAACCGAACCTTTCTATGTAGTAAACGGCCTACTAACTAACATAACCTAACCTAATCTAGCTGTCATTTTTATATCATTAATTTTTTCATTCAATTTAGGAGTGAAATTTTCTTGCCGAATCCCCCATGAGCTTTAATTAATTACCTACCAGAAATTTGTCAAACACTAGGGAGATTACTAGTAAAAATTTTCATAAAATGACCAAGGGTGTTAAAATGAAAACTTAATACGCAATTTAACGGCAATAGTTACAATAAATTACAGTTTTTATCAAACTGTTTGTTCCGGTTATTTTTACAGTTATTTACCTTCGCTTATAAGTTATAACAAAATTGTAAAATAAGACATTAGTGAAAAAAAATGGTTATATTTTTATTATTATTATTATTATTATTTAAGATACGGCCCTGTCACAAGACCGTCACCAAGACATATTATTTTATAGATGTTTTGTAAAAATCTATTATAGCTTAATTATCTTAAAATGCTTGTATTTAACACAAAAGTATTTTATAGAAGGAAGCCATTTCATCAGACCAGCGTTCGAGGTCGTATGACAACATAAACAGTTTCAAAATCACATTTTTCTTCATATTTATGGCAATTAATACGTGCTAATTATAAAATTATGATGATTAAAACAAATTGGAATTAAATTTTGTTACAAAAAAATTTTGAAATGTGAAATCGATTTTTATAAAATTTCAAAAATTATTAGCAACCTTAGTAAACATGAGGGACACTTAAAATTCATCAAAAATACATAGCATAATTTACAGTAAAATTTTCTTCGCATTAAAAATTGCAAGCTGTATGGGTTAACACGTCTCTAAAATAATTTTTAAGTAAGTTATTATCCATTATCCAGTAAAATCACTGAAAGCTTGGTATTATAGAGATCAGCATATTATATATTTGTAAGTGTATGTATGCGACTTTTTGAATACATTTAAGAAATTGTTTTATTTTATAGGTGTTTTATAGCTATAATAACAGTGAAGTATGTGCTTTATAACGCAATTAAATGAAGCCTTAATAAAACTGTTTTATAGTGGCGGTACCGAATTTTCTTAAAGCCTGCGGAATTTTTTATACAATTATTTTGTAATGGTTTCAATAGCTTTTACAAGATATCAACGATGATTAAACTATTTTATAAGATGGTGCCAATTTTACATTTATAGCTGTCGTAATAACGCTTTCAAAGTGTTTCTGAGAGTAATGTTGTTTTATGAAAGGACCCCGCACACCATATAGGGGATTTCTGCCCCCAGTCAAATTTAATCTAACCCACGTAAAAATGTTCTTTTGTACCCCCTGAACAAATGTTCAAGTGCAGCCAGGTCCGAAAAGGTCTTCGTTTTGAGATATGGAGCCCTAAAGATCGTTCCAAATCCGAAACCGCGTGAAGCGCCCAAAGTTACCTTGTAATGACTAAATTCTATTGATGTTTCCATAGAAATCAATAGTAAAACAACGAAATATTAAGTTTTATTTCACACTTCTTTATTTATTTTTCACTTGTCATTAATGGCATTGTTTTCATTCACTGAAACTGTTAAATAAATGTCATTGTAGGATATGGCGTTTACAAAAAATTATTTAAGGTTACAAAAAGCGAGCTGTATATTATCTTAAGCTTATATTAACATCCCAATAAAACACGATCATAAATACTTTTTGAGAAACTAGCATTAACACTAGGGGTTTTCGTTATTTTCATCAGCTAATTATCAATAAAACAAAACAGTTCATCCTGGACACTCTTAGTAAGAAAGTCGCGCTGAATTCACAGTTTGAGGTCGGCTCGCAGTGAAAAAGAATTTCCTACTATCCAAGAACGAGTGTGTTATTTTTTTTAAAATATTGGCATTTTTTGAGTACGTGGACACGAATCACTGATCGAAATTGTTTAGGTATTAAGATTACCATAGAAAATTCCATAATCATAGTTCAAATAAAAATCAATGGACTGATTAAATTGCCCATTTAATGGGCATTTAAAATAAAGAACATGATACACTCTGAAAGTCCACATAAAAAAAGAACAATTCTAATCCTAGGAAACTCGGAGAACAATAATTCATCATAAGCGAAGCCCTTGAAGACCCACGGTGTCATTAACACGAGTAAGAAATATGGTGTTATTTAAGAATTAATTATGCAGTTCTGAATTTCCATAAAATCAAAGCCAACTTTAATTTAATTTTTTTCTATTTTAAAACGTATTTGGAACGATCTTTAGGGCTCCATATCTCAAAGCGAAGACCTTTTCGGGCCTGGCTCCATTTGAATATTTGTTCAAGGGGTTCAAAGGAACATTTTTACTTGGGTTAGATTAAATTTGACTGAAGGCAGAAATCCCCTATATGGTGTGCGTGATCCTTTCAATTTTAAAACGTATTTGGAACGATCTTTAGGGCTCCATATCTCAAAGCGAAGACCTTTTCGGGCCTGGCTGCGTTTGAACATTTGTTCAGGGGGTTCAAAAGAACATTTTTACGTGGGTTAGATTAAATTTGACTGAAGGCAGAAATCCCCTATATGGTGTGTGCGGGATCCTTTATGTCGAAACATTTCTGCAGCTTTTATAAAATACCAAATTTCTAGTTGGGATACTTATGAAGCTGAAATTTGAACAGCTTATCTAGATGATCGAATTCTATTGAATACCATAAAAGAAATAACAAAAAATAGATCAGTAACAAGCCCATTATTAAGTAATAATGTGGGCATATTCTAATAAACAACCCAAGAGGGTATAAGTTTTCGATACGATTCCGAATTAAGCAAGAACGTAAGAGAACTTTTTATTGTATTTATATTATAATACAGTTTTATATAAAAATACTGATAGATTTTATCAATCTAACTCATCTGTCGCCGGCAGAGTCTGGATACCAATAGTGAGGGGTTTTGAGACTCCTGCAGTATTCACTACACTTACTCGAAACAAGTACATCTTGTCAGGTTGAAGAGAATCCACGTGTATAGGAACATTCGGCCTTAAAGATGAATCCGTGATTGGAATTGTCAGATTGACGTATGGCGATCCATCCACAATAAATGAGCTAATAGCACATCGGTTGGTTTCGTACGGTGGTAATTCCCAGGTCATATCAACAAATGTTGTGCCTGGTCTGACATCCAACAGCGTTGGCAAGTGTAAACCTAAAAACAAATATTTTAATAGGTTGGAGAAATAATTTAAACACGAAAGGTTTATCAGCCAGAGATTTTGGTATCGGGGCAGACTATGTAGACTTAATGATATTTGATACTTTATACAGGGTGATCTACCATGATATGCGGAAAATTCATCAGTAGGTTGTCCCCACCGAAAAAAGTTAAAAAAATGAAAAATGAACAAAATGTGACCAAAAAATATTTTTATGGTGATATATTTTTTTTTTCGTAAAAATGCGCCACCAATGACATTAACCAATCTGACGTAACGCGGTACAACCATATCACTTCCTCGCCCCCTTTATCAGACTTTGGATTGACAGCAAAGCTGGAGAGGGTAGAAGTGACTTTTTGGCTTTAATCAAATCACACTACAAAAATAGCAAAATACGTTGAAAAGACATTGACCCCAAGCTAGTGAACTCTACAACAACAAGTAGATATAAGAGATATTTACTTAAACCCGTCGATAACACAAAAACATCAAACTTTGGCGGCACTTTGTACCTGCCGGTGTCCTGATTGTTCGACCGAAAGCAAAAAACGTGGCCCTTTGACCGCACGCACCAGCTTAACTTTTTATGCCAATTAAGGAAATGTAAACATCTCCGAATATGTTATTTCCCAAGTAAGTTCATGATAAATCACTCTGTATAAAAGGACCCCGTATCTGAACCTACGTAAAAGGGTTTCAGTCAAATGTCATAAAACTGGGGTATGTTGTACTTCAAACCATGGTGATTAAAAGTCTCAATGTGCCCAACCCCCTAAAGTCAAGGGTGCCCAACATATTTAAGCATACAGTTTGAAAAATGCAGCTGGCAGGGGCAGCACGTTTCCACCATGTATACAGAGTACGTTAAGAAAATTCAGGAAGTGAGTTTAAAAACATAAAAGTTCTAATGAAGGTATGCCCTGAAATGCTTCGTAAGGAAGGCAGCTCTATAAAGATGGCGTCCAAAAGGCGTTTTTCAAATAATATCTCAGCAACTAGATATAACTTGTACCTAAAAATAATAATTTACTACAATGCACTTTGAGAGTTTCAAACAATCATGTCATTATTATGAAAAGCCTATACTTTCTTTATTTTCAAGTTATGAAAACTTATTTATTCAATAATTCTGATCTAAATATGTCGATAGTTCATTTGAAGCCATTTCTCGAAAACAGTAAATCCTACGGCAATTCAGCAAGAGAGACTTTTCCGTGTAGTTTTGCTAAAAAAATGGTATTTGAGAAGAAATGTGAGAAAAAATATACGAGGTACTCGATATTCGAAAAATAAATAGGATGCTCTCCTTTTTCTAAGCTATGATAGTTTCAATATAATAGCTCAAAAAATAAGATTTTTGTGATAGGACATGTACCAAAGCTACCTTTCAACTATATGCAAGGATTTCTTATACATTCGTTAACGAGTTGAAAAGTTCCAGAATTTATATTCAAAACTATAGAGAGTTATAAGGATAATATCGTGAAAATCGCTATTTCTGATTATGATGGGATTGATCATATTTCCGAAAAAATGTATGAAATAAATGAATTGGTGTTTGAATATTCGAAAAGTATACATTTTATTTTTTCCAATGCGTCAAGTTCTAGCCAAGTTACAGCGTCCAATATATATATATTTATCAAAAAAATCATCAAGTAGGGAAATTAAAATGATTTGAGATCCACCACCCATGTTAATACACCTTAATAAACCACAATAATCATGAAGTGTACATACTTTTTAACAGTTCTGAATGAAGAAAGAATTTTTTTCCATATTTTTCATTACGACGATTGAGTTCGGGTGTGATAATATACAGGGTGACTCACCAGGAATTGCATCGATCGATATAGGGAAAAGTACGCACCAGAAAATTTTGAAAAGTTAGGGAGCTACTAACGGCAGTGTGGCCAATCCAACTAAAATAATTACAAGCATCTGGCACTTCCGGTTATACCGGAAGGCGATCGATACCAACTTGCTTATTTTAAATGGAACACCCTATATATTTTAGGGTTTTCGAAAAAAGCATAAAATTCTGTGTCAAAAATATGTAGGATACGCTATGCCTAAATCCAGCCGTTTCAGAGATATTTGACATTTAAAGAAAAATTTGACAGGTGTCATAGTTTACAATAACCTTTATAACTTTCTTCGTGTAAAAGATACTCACTTGCTCTTTGGCACGTAAAAAGAATACGAGGAGAGCTGCACTCTATAATTCAATTGCATTCAATAATAGTACACAAGTGTTCCATATTTGTCGTTACGAAAACGGGTGAAATTTATGTTCAATTAAGATTCTGTGAACTGAATCCTTGGATAGTCCCGATTCCAGAGCAGCTTGTCTTAATGACGTCATTGGAAATGCATGAAAATATCCCAGAATTGCTATTTCTACGTTTTTGTCATCAACAATAGGTTTCCGCTTTTGAATTCTTGCCTTGACAGAGCCATAATTTTTAAAATTATCCAGTATGCGTCTTACAGTGTTTGGTCACGGTTTCCATTTTTGTGGATATCGAGTAGCATATGTACTACAAGATCTTGATATTGCTTTATCATATTCTCCATAAATAAAAAACAAATTCAAAGAGTCTTCGGGGTGTAATTTAAACGCGGTGGCATTTTTTTGACATAAGAGAATGACATTACTGATTGTTTTTAATCATGGCTAATTTGATAAAATTTTTACTAACAGTTCTTGAATTTCTAAGAAAATCGGAAAGATTTCAAAAAGTTGTAACTTAAACCCCCACAATGCTTATATGGGGAAAGGAATTTAATTTTCCATAACTTGTAAAAAAATATAGGATGTTCCATTTAACCTAAACAAGTTTTCGCGGTTTGAAGTTTACAAAATGTAACGTCAAAAATGGAACACTTGGTGTACAATTATGAATGTAATTGAATTGTAGAGTGCAGCTTCCCTTGTGTTCTTTTTACATGCCAAAAAGCAAATGAGAATATTTCACACGAAGAAAGTTATAAAGGTTATTGTCAACCATGACACCTACCATGTCAAATTTTTCTTTAAATGTCACATATCTCTGAAACGGCTAGGTTTAGGCATAGGGTATCATGTTTTTGACTCAGAATTTTATGCTTTTTTCGAAAATCCTAAAATATATAGTGTTCCATTTAAAATAAGCAAGTTGGTATCGACTTCCGGTATAACCGGAAGTGCCAGATGCTTGTAATTATTTTAGTTGGATTTGCCACACTGCCATTAGTAGCTCCTTAAATTTTCAAAATTTTCTGGTGGGTACTTTTTCCTGTATCGATCGGTGCATTTCCTGTTGAGACACCCTGTATATATAAATATATTTTGCTCATCCATCATTTGGTTGTATTGTTTAAAACAAAAAATAATCGAAAAGCTACAATTTCCATCTTTTAAATGAGCCAACACTCATATAAAAACCGCTGCCCAAGGAATCACTACTTCCACATCCGGATTTTCTATCGCAAGTCACACAACGAAAAAATTTGGTATCTGGAAATAATTGTTTATGGAACTTTAATAATATAATATTTGAAATCCTCTACCCTAAAAACCCATAAAACGATCCCCACATCGGTAGTGGGGTGGGGGTGGTGACAGGGGGTGGGAGTGGGGGGTGGATAAAGGATAAAGTAAAAAAATATTTTGAGGTTTCTGGTTCTTGTACACACACTAAATCACATTTTTTTCATCCCCTTTAATAATGGGGTGGGGGTGGTAATGGGGGTGGCCATTGCCAAAATTTTTTTTGAGACCTTAGCTTCTCTTGTATATACTAAATACCAATTTTATGGACTCTTACCTGCTTGATTTATCTATTTTCCCCAAATTTACCCCAATTTACCTCCCAACCCTTCGACGGAACAAGATGAAAATATAATCCAGTTCTAGATCTCGTTAAAGTACATATGTGTACCAAATTTCAAGTCAATATCTCAAACTGTTCCAGAGTAAACGTGCGCACAAAAAAAGTTACAGACCGACAGACAGACCGACAGACCGACAGACCGACAGACAGAATTTTTTTTTTCGCTCAAACTTGAAATCTCGACGTTTCATGACATTCTAAGCCTATTTGAACAATAAAAATTTTTTTTTGTCGTTACTATACTTCCACTGGATGTGGAAGTAATTGAACAAATTCTGATTTAGTGACAGCATGTAATTCAGTCCGTCGCGTCGGTGTTGCAGTCATGCGTATTCAAGCGTGCGCACGCATGGATCTCGCTTTGAGTATTAACGTTACTTGACTATTTTTTCCGGGAATACCGTGACTAGCGATAAGTTTTGTTTGGACATTTTTTGTTCATAAACATGTGGTCTATTCATCTAGGTATATTTTACTTCCACGTCCAGTGGAATTATAGTAACGACAAAAAAAATTTTAAAAAGTTTTATTCAAATAGGCTTAGAATGTCATGAAACGTCGAGATTTTAAATTTGAGTGAAAAAAAAATCTGTCTGTCGGTCTGTCTGTCGGTCTGTTTGTCGGTCTGTCTGTCGGTTTGTCTGTCGGTCTGTCTGTCGGTATGTCTGTTGGTCTGTCTGTCGGTCTATCTGTAACTTTTTTTTGTGCGTACGTTTACTCTGGAACCGTTTGAGATATTGACTTGAAATTTGGTACACATATGTACTTTAACGAGATCTAGAATGAGATATTTTCATCTTGTTCCGTCGAATGGTTGGGGGGTAAATTGGGGTAAATTTGGGGTAAATGGGTAAATCAAGCAGGTAAGAGTATATAAAATTGGTATTTAGTATATGCAAGAAAAGCTAAGGTCTCAAAAAAATTTTTGGCATTAGCCACCCCCATTACCAACCCCCACCCCCTTATTAAAGGGGATGAAAAAAAATTATGATTTAGTGTAAGTACAAGAACCAGAAACCTCAAAACATTTTTTTACTTCATCCACCCCCACTACCACCCCCCTATCACAACCCCCACCCCACTACCGATGTGGGGTATCTTTTTAAGGGTCTTTGGGGTAGAGGATTTCAAATACTATATTATTAAAGTTCCATAAACAATTATTTCCACATACAAAGTTTTTTCGTTGTGAGTGACTTGGATAGAGAATTGGATGTGGAAGTAGTGATTCCTTGGGCAGCGGTTTTTTTAATATTGTGCATCCGAGCGAGATGTAGACTTTTCAAAGTATTACTACACACTTTCAAGCATTCATCAAAAAAGATTATTAATTTTGGAGGTAAATACCTTAAACAACTGGGCTAATAGGTATATCTAATCGTATAGATGTCTCTGTGCCTCCCTATTCAAGATCGGCATATTTCTAAAAATATAAAAATTTCCCTAAATGGCAATCAACTAAGCACACATACCCATACAAACTTTCTAGGTATATTATTAGATGAAAATCTCTCTTGGACCAACTACGAGTATGTAGATCAACTTTGTGCCAAACTGAGTCAGTCGTGCTTTGCTATCTCCACGTTGAAAAATAATTTGGATCGTACCTCGCTGATAGATGTGTACTATGCTTTATTCTATTCAAAGTTGTCATACAATATAATTACTTGGGGTCAAAGTGTGGACCTACAAAGAATTTTTCTTCGCAACTTCGTCTCCCTTATTACATAATGTAGTATACAACTCCGCTCCGGATCGGGCACGATTTAAAGTTGGCTGTTGAAAACTGCTGCCTATGCACTCCAACGCTAGATATCGTCATTATAATTTCGTGCCCGGTGACGAGCAGTACAAATAACCAATCGCTAGTGAAAATAAAAGTGAAATATGCCAAAAAATTATCATAGTGTTAGTGCCAATTCACGTCCGTCACACAAAATACATAAAATGGAAACATTGCGACGGGAATTGGCCAGGATTAAGAAAAAATAAAAATCTTCAACATCGTCGTTGTCATCAGACGACGAGAGTGGAAATTCACATCGTAAGTACACGTATTTGTCCCTAATACTCGAAATCCAGTTGTTTGTAAACTTAACAATATTCACTTCACCGCCAAATTAAATATGTAATATATCTAGTAGTCAATCCTATGTTCTAACCCGCTGGAAACCAGAATGTTAGAGATTGTTTCCCTTTAAAATTGTTTACATTTAAATATAAACATTCGGCCGAGGACCGAGATGTAAATTAAACATCAAGATATTATACACACACAGGGAGATGATTTACGATTATTTTAAAATTTGTTGAGTTAGTCCCGTTAGTCGTACAATAATCTTTTATTTGACATTTTTATAGTGGTATAAGTATATATTATTTTGACGGGGCATTCATGGATGTCTGCCGTTGAATTAGTCGTATAATAATATTTTATTTAAAATTTCTATAATGGTATAAGTATATAATATTTTGACGGGGCATTCATAGATGCCGGTAGTCTGCCGGTAAACAGTGCACCCGTTAATTTAAAAAAAAAAAAAATCCTACACTTCTTTTTAATTATGCACTTAAATGTATCAGAAATACAAATTAAAAAAACAAATAAATAAATAAATAAAGTCCGGCATTTACAGATGCTGCGGCTATCATTACCTGCACAAAGCAGTACACAAGCCTGGCATTTACAGATGCTACGGCGACGATTACCTACACATTGATAACAGAAGTCAGTACATAAGCCTGGCATTTACAGATGCTACGGCGACGATTACCTACACATTGATAACATAAGTCCTGCATTTACAGATGTGGGCAGTGACACTCCTCCACAAACTATGGAGGAAACGCCGAAGGCCCCTCTCTGCAGTGCCACAATTATACAGCAGGACATTATTTCTGCTCCTTCAAACTGTTTATCTCTCAAACCTCCCAAACTAAATACAGAAATAGAAGCAGCATTAAAGTACCACGTGATAAAACGAGACAAATTCTTGAGTCAGCTACAAAGCTGCTGACGTGGGGACTTTGTGCATTATCGTCACCCCTTAACATTGCAGTTAGAGCTACTCCGTCAATTGATAGACGTATCAAAAGCTATTGCAAGTGCCTTACAATCCATCTCGCTACATAGGAGGTATTTGGTAATTCCATCCCTAAACGAAAACTCCCGTAAGGCAATAAGTGATAATGCAGGAAAAGGGGGGGGGAACCACAGAGGGCGCAGACACTATTAGCCAATATCCAGGTGAGCAAAAAGTATGCGGGAGGCATCAAAAAACACCTTCAAGCTTGGAAGGGTTACACTAAAAATCCGGTCATACTCGACTGGGTCAAAGGATATAAAATACCTTTTAACTATACATTTCACAAATTTGTACCTAACCCTCCTATAAAACCCTCTCAAATGAGTCAATACATACAAATCATAAGTCAATTGTTATAAATTGGCGCCACAGAAAAATGTACAAAGACCACAAAGTGGCTCAAAATATTATCCTTAAAGACTACTTTTTAACTAAACTAGACTTGAAAGAAGTTTATTTTTTAATTTCTACAGCTAAAAAAAAAAAAAAAAAACAGGAAATATCTAAAATTCAAATTCAGAAACTCATTATATCAGTTTACATGCATCCCATTTGGTCTCAGAGTAGCCCCTTAATTTATTTACTAAACCTAAAAAAAAAAAAAACAAAAACAAAAAAAATAGATTGGAGGGCATTCACACGGTGGTATATCTAGATGACTGGCTCATAATGGAGGAAACACATGACCAATGCCTGAAACACGTAATGAAAATATCCAATGTTTTAAAAATCACTAGAATTTATTATCACCGTCGAAAAAAGTGTACTAAATCCCACTAAGGAATGCCTATTTTTAAACGTCATTTACAATACATCAAAAATGACAATAAAACTTCCAGACAGTAAGAGAAAGAATCTAATATCTGCAAGGGGAAAAGAACTTGTAAAATTTGTCAGCCAATTAGTTGCTGCTTCCCCTGCGGTTAAGTACGGATGGCTGTACGTAAAAAAAAAAATAGAACGCAAAAAACAGCAAACATTAATAAAACATGATGAGTCCTATGATGCAACAATGCACATTTCTCCCGACCTAACAAAAGATTTTACCAGGTGGTTGAAAAATGTGAAAACTTCAGTACAAGCTTTCGGAACAAAACATTTTACTCTAGAAATATTTTATGACACATCCACCACTGGGTGGGGAGCTTACTCAAACGATTACACTGCACATGGTTTCTGGAATAATGAGGAAATAAACCATCACATCAATTTTTTAGAATTAAAAATGTGTTTAAAATGTGTTTTTACCGCCTTCCATGTCACCTCAATGGCCGTCTTAAGTCTAGAAGATCTAGATTTGTCTGAGTAAAGGAGACGGGGCCCATACAGTTTATGGTGGAATCACTTCAGTTTATTCTTGGGGGAAATTTCCTATGAAAGAATTTTTTCGCTGTGTGGGGCTCGAACTCACTTCGCTAGGCTCAGAGTGCAAGCTAGACGCGCTAACTCACTGAGCCACCGACCCAGCAGCTTTCTATGGACTCAAGTGCTTCTCAAAAAATGCGAGAAATATTAATATATTGCTAAAAATTGACAATATTACAGCCATCTCCTGCATTAACCGCATGGGAAGTACGTTTTTTCCAAGTTAAATGATATTATTCGACAAATTTGGCAATAAGTATTGTGAGAATAGACAAACTTACATTTTTTTCATTTTATATTCCAACAGGGGAAAATATATAGAAGCGGATAAAGGATCACGAAATCACTCAATCGACTCAGAATACGAATTGTCGGAAACAGCATATAAAAAAGTAGTTAATTCCTTAGGGATACCAGAAATTGATATTTTTGCTTCTTACTCAAATACTAAATGTAAAAAATTTATCTCTTGGAGACCATACCCGTATTCTGCAGCAATTGATGCGTTTACCTTAAACTGGAACCGCATCTTTTTCTATGATTTCCCACCTTTCTCTGTAATTCATAAGGCGTTACAAAAAATTATTGCGGACCAGGCTTGTGGTATTTTCATTGTCCCCCACTGGCCAATCCAGCCTTGGTGCACATTCTTTCAAAAATTGCTGATCGAAAACCCCATAATTTTACAACCACACAGAAATCTGGTTTTATCTCCTTTTAGGGAACCACACCCACTATAGGCCTCACTTACCCTGGTGGTAGGGAAGTTATCGTGGAGGCATTCAGGAGAGACTCTACCAACCTCTTGGCTTTCATCTCTGAAGGAACCATAAAACAATATGGTGCCTGTTACAAGAAATGGTGGGGATACTATGAAAGCAGGAACATAAATTTATCCGATAGTAACGTACTAAAATTTCTAAAGGCACATCTTACTCAACAATAAATTCTTACCGTTCAGCGCTATCCCTAATTTTAGTTTTTCGATCGACTGACGAGGGATTAATCAAAACAGTTAGCAAATACCAAACCTTCAAAACCTAAGTACGACATTACTTGGGATCGACAGATTGTCCTCAATTATTTACAGAAACTTTATCCCCTGACATCGTTAAGATTGGAGAAATTAACACTAAAACTTTCAACCCTAATAGCCATAGCAACAGGCCATAGAGTTCAAATACTCTCAATAATTTCAATAGACAACATAGTTAAATTTAAAGAAAATATAGAAATTAGGATAAGAGAAAAAATCAAAACTTCGGGTCCCAACAAACTTCAACCCAATTTAGTTTTACCATATTTTCACGAAAAGCCTTATCTCTGTGTGGCATCAACATTAACATACTACCTAGAAAGAATTCAAATACACAGAGGACAAACAAAGACCCTGCTTTTAACACACAAGCACCTATTTCATCCAACCACCAGTAAAACAATCAGTAGATGGATTAAATCTGTCCTCAAGGCAACCTGTGTAAACACAAATATATTTCATAGCCACAGCATAAGACACGCTACTACGGATGTGATTCATAGAACTGCTGGTTGGACGGAAAAGTCAAGTACTTTCGCGACTTTCTATAACAAACCATTAGTCTCAAACCCTTGCGAATTCGGAAACAAAATACCTTCTAGCAGTAAAAAATATAATTATTTTATTCCCTATAGCCTATAAGAATATAAACAAACATACAAACTCTCCAATTTCATACATTATTATACACATATTATATACACATTATTGTTTACATATTACTATATTATTATATACTTTATTCATTATCATTATGAAATATAGCAATTAGTTGTAATTTAAGAAATTTGTTACAATACAATTTTTCAATACACTTCTCTCAATTTTTATTTTTGAGTATTATGATCATTATTATTAATTTTATTTTATTTTTGTTTTGTCTCCTTTGTTCTTCCATTACATTATCTATGACAGAAGGTTAGCTCGCAGAACTCTAAACAGCTACATTATGTAATAAGGGAGACGAAGTTGCGAAGAAAAATTAATAGATCAAACGACTTACCTGAAGGAAGTTCGATCTTAATTTTTCGAGCAACTTCGTCGAACCTTATTACAAGCCCACCCGAAATAGCGTCATACGCACCCAACCCTGCGAGCTAACCATACCAAACCATCGAAATTATAATGACGATATCTAGCGTTGGAGTGCATAGGCAGCAGTTTTCAACAGCCAACTTTAAATCGTGCCCGATCCGGAGCGGAGTTGTATACTACATTATGTAATAAGGTTCGACGAAGTTGCTCGAAAAATTAAGATCGAACTTCCTTCAGGTAAGTCGTTTGATCTATTAATTTTTGTTATACAAAAGAGAGTGCTGCGAATAATTCATAATATGGTACAGTGATTCTTGTCGTGACACTTTTAAAATTAATAATCAGCTTACTGTCACTGGTATTTATTATTTAGTATTTATTAACATATATCCACAGCATAAAAAACAGATTACCAATACACGGAGACAAACATAAATATAATACACGCAACCGCTGCAACTTTTATATAAATCATTATAATTTAACTCTCTATAAAAAATCTCCAAAATGTGCCGGTAGTTATCTATTTAATAAACTGCCTTTTGAATTAAAATTTATAAATAACAATAAGACAATTTAAATCTAAATTACTGAGATTTCTATGCGATAACTGTTTTTACTCTCTGACTGAATTTATAAATCATAATTAACACAATGTACAAATTATTTTTCTTACATGTTATATTTTAATTACATATAAATCATATTATGCTGTATGTTTGTATTGTTTTTTATTTTACACCTAGTTTATTGTTGTATATTTATTTCTATCTGTATTTTGTATATTTTTGTATATTGACCTATTCTATCCAATTTTTGTAATTGGCATACAGAATTAATAAATCTATCTATCTATCTATCTACCTTTTAATTAAATAATTCCACAGGTCTAGAAAAAAAAATGTCTTGTCCTAATGCCATCAAATTACTTCAGAGAAGTTAGATGAGAACCTTATGACAAGACTTTTTTTTGTAGACCGGTGTTATTTACTATCATTTTGTAACTCACTATGTGCTGGAGTATCAAATAGAATATAACCAATTCCTGCTTCCATATCAGTGTTGTAAATGGGAGTAACCGTAAATTCAAATCGGGAACAAGGTGCTAAATCTTCCAAGAGTATGTTAACATCAAAGGCGTACACATCTATGGGCACAGTTTCACCATCCCAACGAACCACTCTGAAATATCGGACGCAGTGCACGTATTGTGTATTTATTTTCCATTCCAGAAAGACAGTGTTTTCACTTGGTGCGATAGCATTTATATCTGTCACGCTGAAATTTGTACCTGAAAGAGAAACATGAAAATAAGTCAGAATAGTCGTTTCGATTTTATGAAATACCCGTCGCTACTGACCGCAGTTCAAGCGTAAACATAGTAAAGTATCAGTAGTTCACATAGTATATGTTAATAAACCTTTATATGAGATTTTAAGAGTAGTTGCAATTAATTAATGAGTAATGAATATCAGTGCTGAGAATATTGTGACATGTTCTACCCCCCAGAGACATCTGTGTGAGTTGCCTCTAAGTTCTTATGTATAAATAACAGAAAACTAAATTAGTTGGTTAGTTCGGCTATCGTCCCATAGATGGCGTGCACGTTGTCAAATTCTGGAAATATCTAGAGTGATATTTGCTGGAGAATAGTAGAATGTTCCAGAAGCGAACTACCTAGGACTTATTATATACATGTATTTAGAAGGAATTAAAAGATATTTATATTTGTTATTATGTAGAAGTTATCTTAAAAATGTAAACAAAACTCACGGCGAGGATTATGTGGCAACATTTCTTGCTTGCCGCCAGCTGGCCAGCTGTCACTTCTTGTTACAATACAAGTGAAAGAGATATATTGGTTAGATATTTGTTGTTTGTTTATATGGCGTTTGATTTTGTTATTTTATACTTTACCAATAAACTATTAAGATGGAGTTGAATTTTGTGAAAGGAGATTCGTCCAATTTGCCCAAAGTTGATTATGACTTGATAGATTCTTTCTATAACAAAATTTGGATTTTTGAAGGATCAAAAATATTAGAAGCTTGCCACCAAGTTCTTCGAATATCAATTTTTTCGGAACAGTTACAAAGTTTTTTCCGAAGCGCTTATATTTGTGTTTCCACAACTTTTTATAAAATACCTTTTAAATGACATTATCTACTATTTGTAAATTACAGCAAATACTTCGATGAAATAAACTGAAATGCTTCAAATCAACACGACGGCGACGTTAGAACACATCTGTCATTTGACTAGCCGTTGACATTGTTGTCATGTTTTGTTAAATATGTTTTTAAAAATCTAATCGGCATTAAAAATTAATTTAAAATATTTAATAATTCACGCCCATTATTATTTTTTACATGAGAAAATTAAATTTGGTGGATAAATATATTAAAATTGATTTAATAAATAAGCTTTATACTCCAGTTTTCTTCAAATATCATTACTAGAACTAGCGAAGGAATTTCAACTTGGCAACACCACACTGTTTTGTATAAAATCATTCTATCAACAAATTCATACAGTCTACCTACGTCATCGGCTAAACTACCTACGTCACCAATTTAAAACACCTGTTGATAATTATTTTCGCGGAAATCTGTATTGGAAGGCTTGTTTGTACATATTCTTTGATATTGTTCAATAAAAAAAAAAAATAGGAAACTACCCCATTGTATTCAGCCTGCATACAATTTATTTCTAAACAAGTTGATTAAATTTTTCACCGGAAGTACCAACAAAAAGATGGCGGATGTCATTCAAATTGATCAATGAAATATCAAAGGCGCCACAGAAAATATCGCTTCTGGTAGTTCCTTATTCTGTGCTACAAAGAAAATAACTTATTTCTCAACGCTATTGATTTACCTGGTTCTGCTGGTATCTGGGCTACCTGTATGTTCCAAGTGCTTGTCACACCGTTTGAAACTGCCTCAACATTGAACCAGAATCTCTCACAAAACGGCAGATGGGAAACATCGAGGAAAGTGTCGTTAGTTTCAAAAATAAACTGCTCTCCCTGATTGACGTTACTCACTGATACGAAATACGTAACAGGTTCACAATTTGTGCTCGGCTCCCAACGCAGTACATAATCTTGGAAGAGCTGGACATTCTGCACGCCATCTGGTCCTGAAAAAGAACGCAAGTGGTAATGAACATTGTTTCAGCTGAATTTACATTCATCGGGACAGGTGTTAATAGTCCAGGTAAAAAAAGGTGACACAGTGACGATATAAAAGGAGATTGGGGAGGCTGGCATCATTTTGTCATTTTTTTGTCAGTCGATACATCTCTTTGACCCCTGCAAAGACGTAAAATAGCGTAAAAATGACGTAGTTATGTCACATCCAAGTGACGTCATTTTGTGACGTTAAATTAACGTCATTCAGCGACGTTTATCTGACAATGTGTAAAGTAATTTTGATTGTTTGATATAAATGTACATTTAAGAAATAAAATAACCTAATTTGATGCAAAATGAGATGTGAATCTTAAGAACTCTAGAAGGTCTCCAGTATCTATTCTAAGATGGGATACAGGACAAGCAGCCATGTAGATGGATGGACAATTAATAGGAAACCATCACATACTGGTTTTTATACCATCTCAGAATAATGATCTTTAATCTGGCCATTTCAAGGTCCATATATATCACTATTTGATGTTTCCTGGATGAAATTTGAACTTTGGAATTTAAATTGCTTAGGGCTACTTTCACTTAAGTATAAATAGACTTAATCCAGCGAGTAACTATTTGACAGATAAGATAACCGGAGCTTGCTATGTGCAGGATGACTTGCATGCGTACTTTCATTCAAAATATACCCTCATTTAATTATCAGATAGATATAACTTTAGGTACTTCCCAAAATAAGTGTTACCAACATAAGACACTGTAAAGTAAGGAAGTTTTATGCTGTCTGTCTCTAACTTTTTCTTGTGCGCACGATTACTCTGGAACCGTTTAAGCTATTGATTTGAAATTTGGTACACGTATTGTATATATTGTATTTTAACGAGATCTAGAACTAGATTATATTTTGATTTTATTCCGTTAAAGGGTTGAGGGGTAAATTGGGGTAAATGGGAGTAAATAGGTAAATCAGGCAAGTAAGAGTCCATAAAATTGGTATTTAGTTTATATAAGAGAAGCTAAGGCCTCAAAAATTTTTTTGACATTTGGCATCTCATTATCACCCCTACTCCATTATTAAAGGAGGTGAAAAAAAGCAAAATTGTAATTTAGTGTGTGTATAAGAACCACCCCCGCTATTGATGTGGCATATCGTTTTATAAGTTTTTGGGGAAAGTTGGAAAAGATGGAGCAAAGTGGGAATTAATGGGGGCAATTAGAGGGACTTTGGGGAAAGGTGGGACAAAGTGGGACGAGGTGGGGGATAAAACAACATAAAATATGGATAAATAGGGATAACCTACTACTTATTCATATTTGACATCATATTGTGAAAAGGTAAAAATGTTTACATGTAATGTTTGTACTGCAGCATTCACCTGGTCTTGAAAGCTAAGCCGCCACGCAAATATTCATAAAAACAAATCTTTTATGTGCGATTGCGTAATAAAATAATTAATATACAGTATAATTTAAAAGATTTGTTTTTATGATTTTTTTCGTTGTGAGAGACTTGAATGCAAAAACTGGATGTGGAAGTGGTGATTACTTAGGCAGCAGTTTTTTAATCGTTAATATACCTACAATCACTCAGATATACAGGGAGATCGAGAAAGACTGAACGTGACGCTCCCTAAAGATTGTTTTTGTGCCGCCTACATACTGCATACATATGTACTATTTTCTGGTACTTTCAACATTTTCACGTTGGCGACAGTAACCTTAAATATAGTCAATTACACTATTTACACAAAATGCGAGTTTCTTTATTATCTTGCCACACAAGTGACAGTGAACTGATTGCGTTGAAAAACACTGATTTATTAGTCAGAAAGGGAGATAAATGATAAATCAAACACAAGCCAATAATAATAACATTCACGAAAATGACAGACATTAGATTGGTAAGAGTGACTAGCAACAAAGGAAATTAGTTTTGATAATGTATGTAGAATAGAAATAAATTTTGATAATTTTAGTGACTTTCCGTGTGACGCCACGTTCAGTCTGCGTCAGTATGCGTGCTCGTTCACCAAAAACGGCGAGTGCCACAAGAATATTTATCCCACACCTGTAACCAAGGCTTCGAGAAGCTGATGATATCCATGCATTCTATTAACTCATCTAGAACTCTCAGGCAAAGTCAAACGCCTTTCGCGAAATGTCAGAAAATATGTTTTTCTGTGCGTTCCTACTGGATTTAATTTTCAATTTGAAGTATGCAGTTTACGATGAGGTTTAAACGTCATTCCTGTTCTTCCGATATCGACATCGTACGGCCTCCCTACTCATGTATTAACGAAGATCTGATTGTTTAAAAATTTCGTGTTCAGTTTTCTCTGCCATATTTAATCGAATGCGTAAATGTTTCACGGCCACAGCGTATTAAAATGAGGATTTTTATGCGGAAATCCGTGGTTCAAATCCTTGTTATTTGTATTTTTATTTTTTTTTAATGGCAGTTTTTTTGTAAAGCTTTAGAAAATTTTCAAAATCTCGTATTTTTATTTGCAATTTTCCATACTTACTAGTTTGCACCTATAAGACCTATAATCCAGTCAACGGAGTTCAAAAAAGGTCGATTAGGGGAAATAATTCGTGTAGTGGCCAATTTTTGTACAGTTGTCGGGGGGGGGGGGGGGGGGGAACAACATACTAAAAGTCCTGACCGCGGGGGAGTGGGGGGTGCGTGGTGGTGGGGGGTGCGTGGTGGTGGGGGGTAATTGAAAGGTTCCCTTCACGTCTTTCTTGAATAACTCGAAAACTAAGATCTCTAGCGAAAAAGTATACTTATACAAAATTAAACTAAATAAAATTTTCTACAAATAAGTTTCTATTAATTTTTTATGTAGGATTAATTCTTTGCGAGATATGGAGGGTGGAAAAATCGCGAATTTTTAAAAATCATATTTTGAAACATTGATGTTAAATGGAGGCCGATTAGGGGAAATAATTCGTGTAGTGGCTAATTTTTGTACAGTTGTCGGGGGGGGGGGAGTCTGAACAACATACTAAAAGTCCTGACCGGTGGGGGTGTGCGGGGATGGGGGGTAGGTTAAAGGTTCCATTTCCACGTCTTTCTTTCCTGCTTCACCGCGTAAAATGGAATGAGAAGATGTTTTTAGCGATCTACCAAGTGACTGCCGATGAGCGAGACTTAAATAAACACCGATATGCTGCGTTCTTAAAATCATCCACCAAGCCAAAACCTGATCTAGCCACACTGCCACCAACCAAAGGAGCTGCGCAACAACACTCTTTCAGAGTTTATTTGCAGGTGTATTAACTTTTTTTACAAAATTTCTTATTACTTACAGCGGTTCGCTTACTTACTTACAGATACGGCAATGGCTCAACAACCTCCTACCCCCGAACCAGTGGGGATGGAACCTAGGGCAAAATGGATCGCTAACTCGGGTTACCACCAAAGAACCAGTAGCTTCTGAAGCGATCTTGAACTCCATTTTTTGCCGATGTTCTACTGGGTATGGGGGGCACTGTGATTGCCGAAGAGCCGGCATTTCATGCTCAATGGTGTGTGGCACTTGCCATTACACGACAATTTGGACGAAGACGGCGATGATGATGATTTTTCTGACTTTTAAAACGTTTATATTTAAGACAATGTTCGTTTATTATTAATAATATAGTTTTTCTGGTAGTTTTAAATTCATTTAGTATTAAAATTTCATTTATGTCATTAAAACTCGTTTTTTTCTGATTCGCGATTGTTTCACCCTCGGTATCTCGTATAGTATTGATCCTAAATAAAAAATGAATTGGAACTTATTTGTAGAAAATTGTATCCAGTTTAGTTTTGTATAAAGATACTTTTTCGTGGGAGGTCGTAGTTTTCGAGTTATTCAAGAAAGAAGTGGAAAGGGGACTTTTAAACTCCCCCCCCACCAGTCAGGACTTTTAGTAAGTTGTTCAGGGCAGTCCCGCCGACTATACAAAAATTGGCCACTAATTAATTCCCCTATTTTTCCTTCGTTGATTGGACTACTATCATTTCACCAAGTTTCTTTAAAAAAGATTGATAATTTTTTTGTTCACCTCACTTTTATTTACAAACATTTAAATTTTTTGTTTGATCTGATCCGATGAGCAGAATCCGAGATAGTAAAAATAAACGGGACAAAAACAAAATTAAAACTTATTTTCCAAGAAACGCTTACCTCCCAGATTGGACGAAACTTTACTGTAACTTTCTGATAACATACACTGTAAAAAATGATGTAAATTTACCATCGTTGCGTGTAAAATTCCCATGTAATTTTACCCGCAAAGGGACAGGAAAATTTCCTTTTACATGGAGGATTACCCCAAAATATAAGGTAAATAAAAATTTTCCACTCTCTTTGAGGGTAAAAATCCATTACTACGGAAAAAAAATCCTGTCTGGATAAGGGTCAATGTAAAATTCCATTACTATTGGGGGTAAATTTACTACGGAAAAAAATCCTGTCTGGATAAGGGGAAATGTTATTACATGTAATAAAATTGCCCCTTATCCAGACAGGATTTTTTTTCCGTAGCAAATTTACCCTCAATAGTAATGGAATTTTGCTCGCAAAGAGAGTGGAAAATTTTTATTTACTTTATATTTTGGGGTAATGCTCCATGGTAAATGGAAATTTTCCTGTCTCTTTGCGGGTAAAATTACATGGGAATTTTACACGCAACGATGGTAAATTTACATCATATTTTACAGTGTACATATTGAATTTCCAGAAGAAAATCCCCCCCCCCCCCAAGCAATCGTTGAAATTGCATTTTTAATGCTTAGTTTTATTCGACTATTTCTCTAAATTTTACATTTGCGTATCTGTTATTTTGCATTAAACAAAATGCAAACCTCTTACTTGATCGAACATTTGCTTCTTGAGGTGTCATGTTTACAAGAAACCTGACATATGAACGAAATTTGTTCAGAATTCTATGACTAACACAATTAGTCCGGGGTCCAAGCACTCCAAAATCAAGATGACCTGTTCCGACATGACGTACAAATGTTAATATAAGTAATGAAGAGAGCATTACCTGGGGCACTAGAAAACACTTGTCGGGTTAATTTTTGCTCTTGCGCAACTTCAGAAATCGCAAAAGAGATGGCAGATTGATAATTACAAATTTATGTTTTACAATGGTTATTCTCCTTTAAAACAAAAACTATGTAACCTACCGATCTGATTTTTGGTATGTATACTCAAAAGATACATGTGATTCTAACTAAGTTTTTGGTGTTTTTGAAAAGAATATTTTTTTGGAAAAAAATAATTAAAATCAAAAGGTTGATATTTACGTTCTAAAAATTTCGATATGCGGACAATTATGTTAAATTTTTGAAATTCTTATATACAATTGCTTACCAAATATAGTCCATATATTGAAAAAGTTTTTTTAAAAAAGATCCTGTCGATAACGTATACAGTTTTTTGTTTATGATTTTTTTATGAGGCACGTAATTATGCAGCATTAAAATAAAAATAGTCTACACGATAATTGGTACAGTGTAACAGAGTAAAAAGCACTATATTGTTCAATATAATTGCAAATTTGAATTACTTTATGTTAATAATACAACAAAACGAATGAAAGTAGTAGTCGGGCGTTGCTGATTGCGGCCACTCATTTAAAAAAATAATAATCGATACAAAGTGAATTGTGTATTCGAGCAAAATGTTAATCAAATAGGTATTCGCAATTGGCAATACCCGAGTACAACTTCTACTCGTTTTTATATTGTTTAAGAAATAAAGTGAGAAATATTATTTTAGGTATTTAGCATATTTAATAGAAAGCAGAAAAGGGAGATATTTTAAATAAAACATTAATGTTGTATATTAGGTAATTTTTGTGTATAACTATTCTAACATTTTAGTCAGAATCACTATCATTATAAAATGATGCATATTGCTTTTTCCCTTAAAACAATTTTCAGGAAAAGCAGCACACGAGCACGCAACTGAATACCACTCACAAGAACATTTTGTGTCGCATTTTATTTTACAGTTGCACTTTTTAATTTAAGTTCAGATAAACTTTTTTTTGTCGACATTATCGGTACCAGCTCCTGATTTCCAATTCTGCATCCAAAATTTTGTGCAAGAGGTAATTTGAATGACGGTTCACAACACTTTAAAAAAAAGTAATATTTGCAACATGTTGTTGAAAGGCGTCTTCCGTCAGTGGGAGAGAGCGTAAATCACTTTTATTAAATTATTTTAGCTTTTAATAATTTTCAAATGTATACATATAAAATACATTTGTTGACGTGTATGTACATTGAAAATATTTGCAAAAAACTGATGTGGGGGATGTAAGATGAGTAATGGAATACATTAAGACAGATTTTGGAATTTTTCTCTGTTTGTCTGCTTGAACGCGCATCACGCAAAAACTACTGAACCAATGAGGTTCATCTAAGCTTGCAGTAACATTTAGTTCTTATTTCATCGAAATCGGCCTAGACTAAGCCAAGTTTTATGAAAATCGGTTTAGTAGAACAGGAGATACAGTTTGATCTCTACAATAAGCGTATTTGCACGGCATAAACTTTTAAGATCAAACTTCTGTAATATTCCAGAAAATTCGAGAGTACTCTGGAATATTCCAGAAAATTTGTGAGTTTTCTGAAATATGGTGATTCTACCTCAAACGTCGTTTATAAAGAAGCTTTTTAGTCAATTTCAAAATTCCACGCGAGCGTAACCGCGGGCATAGCTAGTAAATAATAAATATGAACCGCAAACAATAATCAATCGATTTAAACAATCAAACACAAATAGTTTTTATAATGTTAAAATGTTAAGACAAATAACTTCACACTATATACATAAGTACATACGCCTAGTAAACATAAACATACCAGCTAATTCCACTGTAAACTGTTTTCATGCGCTTTATGAATTTTAGGAGAGCTGTCGCCTTTATTACATGCGCCGCATCATACACCCATTTTAAAAATTCACAACTCGAATACTATATGCAATATCAACTTAGTTCTTGTCTTAAAAACATTTTCAATATATTGGGTATGTTTTTTAGCATAGTTTGTACACAAAAAAATTTAAATTGAAGTACTTGCTCGTATGTCGAAATTCTTACTACAATATTTTATAGTTACAGATTTCATATTTTTTCCCAAAAAACTAAACATGTTTAAACAATGCCATCGAGCCTTATCCAAGCGCTTATGTCTTTAGTGTATACTATAAAAAAATTAGATGGATAGTACTCATAGTTTCTTTTACAGGACGTGTTATGTATTAAAAAACATTTTTTTAGGAATTATCATTTCGTCTCTTTTCTTATCATTTAAGAAGTTATGCAAGAGCTGATAAGAATCCGACAAGTTATTTCTGGTGTCCTATATAACCCTTTTTGCAAATCTGAAGTTGAAAAATGTACGTCATGTCGAAACAGGTTACTTGGAATTTAGAGCGATTTCGTACTGTTGGACCCCAGACTAAATGGCATAAAACGTTTTGCTCTACAACCAAACATTTTGCTCCTGATGATGAATGTTGAAGAAACGCTGTACAGTATTTTAGTGTTTGTAGGAACTACTTCAATCTTAGTATCACCTTAAAAGTCACAACTCTCCTCAGGTTCATTTTTTAAACTAAAACGTCTTACAACATTTTTGTTCACTAATCGCTTTTTACAAGAAAAATACCTACGGTTCTTCTTTAACGAACACTAACTTGCCGGCCAAGTGTCAGTGGGGTCGAATTTCTTGTTGTCAAATTATCGTGTTTACAAGAAACATGACAAGCGGGCAGAGAGACATTTTGAATATTATTCAGAATTCTGCATTTAACATAATGATATTAGAGAGATATTTACGGTTTTAGAAATGAGCCGCTCAAATACAACAGACTCTTATAAGACGACAGACGTATATAATTTAAATTTAATAGTAAGATACATAAATAGTTTTTAATCTTACTGCAAAGGTCTTGACAGTTAGCACCATGAAGCACTGCCACAATTAATAAATACAGCACAAACATTTTCATTAATAATTGTTTTGAGACTTATATTACAATATTTATAACAGTTATTTATATAAGGTACCAACGAAGGTTGTCAACAGGGATAATATGAATTTATCACTCAGATAGAGGAAATGCTTAAAGAGATTTGTTTTATCTCCAAAATTAAAATTAAAGATTATGCTGGCCTCTGAATTTGTATTATCGCTAGTCATTCTGTGAATTAATAATGCAGAGTTACACTTTTTCAGAAAGCACCATGTTGGCGCCTTGAGGCCGAATCTGGTCCAGGGCTGCCAGAAAAGATGAGATATAGTTCTTGAACGAAGCTTGACACCGTTTTTTAAGAGAAATTCAAAATAAAGTGAATATATGCAAAGTGGTGAGGATCCAGAGTTGAGTTGACTGGGGAAAGATACGTCCACAAAAAATAAATGATTGTTAAGTTCTTTACCTATAGGGCATGGAGTGAATATATCTACTGTGTTACTTAAGTTAGATTAGATTTGAAAGGAGGAGCTGGTCGCTTGGCCTTGGCCACCGCAAGCCCTGTGGATCTATTATGGCACTCCTAATCTAATTACTTCCACATCCAGCAGAAGTATAGTAGCGCAAAAAAGAATTTTGAAAATTTTTATTTTTCAAATAGGGTTAGAATGTTATGAAACGTCGAGATTTTAAGTTCGAGAAAAAAAATTCTGTCTGTCTGTTTGTAACATTTTTGTGCGCACGTTTACTCTGGAACTGTTTAAGATATTGACTTGAAATTTGGTACACGTACGTATTTTAATGAGATCTGAAACTAGATTATATTTTGATCTTATTTCGTTGAAGGATTGGGGGATAAATTGGGGTAAATGGGGGTGAATAGGTAAATCAAGCAATAAGAGTCCGTCAAATTGGTATTTAGTATATATATATAAAAGAAGTTAAGGTCTCAAAAATTTTTTTGGCATTAGCCACCCCCATTACTACCCCCACCCCATTATTAAAGGGGTGAAAAAAATGAAATTGTAATTTAGTATGTATACAAGAACCTAAGGCCTCCATTTTTTTACTTCATCCACCCCCCACTACCACTTCTCTACCACACCCCCACCCCCACTACCGATGTGGCATATCGTTTTATAGGTTTTTGGGGTAGACGATTTCAAGTTCCATAAACAATAATTTCCACATAGCGAAGTGCAAATATAGTATCAAAATTTTTTCGTTGTGAGAGACTTGGATAGAAAATCTAGGTGTGGAATTTTAAAATTTATAAACACCCTACAGGTTGCGTTGTAATTCGAATCCTATGAACACGTATGTATTTTAACGAGATCTGGAACTAGATTATATTTTGATCTTATTACTTTGAAGAGTTGAGAAATTGGGGTAAATGGGGGTAAATAGGTAAATCAAGCAAGGGCCCATGAAATTGGTATTTAGTGAATATAAGAGGATCTAAGGTCCCAAAAAAATTTTTTGCATTACTACTCTCATCCCATTTTTAAAGGGGGTGAAAAATATTGTGATTTAGTATGTGTAGAAGAACCAAAATCATCAAGAACTATTTCCACATAGTGGAGTGCAAATATAGTATTTTCGTTGTAAGAGGATAGGAAGTCTGGATATGGAAGTAGTGATTCCTTAGGCAGCTTTTTTGTTGTATTTGTTAAATAAACAAATATTTCCTCTGTTTTCTGCATAAAAATATTTTTCTTATTTTGTAATAGTAATTTTGGTACGAATGGATTACACAGTTCCCCAAAAAAAAAGAAATTAGACCAGCGAACCAGACCCATGTATATTTTCGGTCGCTGATTCCGATTCTGAGGTAAAAATCATTAGCTAGAGCCAAAAAACACCTCTTGGAATTGGGTAAAAGAAGATTAAGTTACGAGAATAGTTGTTACATCTTATAATTAATCGAATCATACAATTAAGCAGCGTACATACAATAGATATGAAACACACACCCAGGGAGGGGAGAAAACTACCACCCATATGTATAAAAAAACCGATCCAAAACAGCAATGACTGTTGGAAAAGCTCGAAATGTCTAAGTTTTGTTAAAGTGATAAGAAACTGCATCAGGTCCGACGTAATTTTCATAAACTGTCCCTATATGGTTGAGAACAACCACCAAGTTTAAAGAACATGAGAAAAACAAGAAAAAACGTATAATCTAACAGGATTTCTATTTTCATGGATGCTATGATTGACTGAAATTGCATAGTACTCTAAAATAGAACTAAAAACTTACGTACCATCAACATCCTACAGTGTCAATCCTCAGAAGATGTGAAAACTACTCCCATTCAAGATACAACTTGAAAAAAGCTGCAATGACCCTCGAAAAAGCTCGAAACTCCAGAGGTTTGTAAACTTGAGAAGAGTCTGCAGCAGTTTTGGCATAGTTATTGAAAACTATTCCAACAGCGCTGCAAAAAATCACCCCTTATCTTAAATGACACAGAAAGAACAAGAAAAAAACATTGATCTGAAAGGATTTCCATTTTTAGAGATGCTATCATTGGTTAGAATTGCGTAGTACTCAGAATTAGACTTAGAAAGTCACGTACCACCGTTGTTGTTCAATTCCACTCCCCTAGTGGGTGAAAACTACCTTTCTGGGGATGTTACTTAGTAACATGGACAGGACATGGGTTTCAAACTAGTACAACACGATTTTTGCCTAGCATCCATAAAAATGTAAATCAGGTTATTTTCTCTCTGGTTTTCCAGCATCCTACGGATATAGTAGTATCTCGTAACCTCGTGGGGATGGTTTTCAAGCACAGCGTCGAATATAGTCTAGTTTCTTCTCACTTCCACACAACGTAGGTGTTTCGAATTTTTATAGAAGTCACTGTAACTATTTATAGTTAAATTCTACATAGTTTTCAATAACTGTGCCAAAACTACTGGAGACTCTTCTCACCTTTACAAACCTCCGGAGTTTCGAGCATTTTCGAGGGTTACTGCAGCTTTTTTCAAGTTGTATCTTGAATGGGTAGTTTTCACACCCTCTGAGGATTGGCACTGTAGGACGTTGATGGTACGTAAGTTTTTAGTTCTATTTTAGAGTACTACGCAATTTCAGCCAATTATAGCATCCATGAAAATAGAAATCCTGTTGGATTTTACGTTTTTTCATGTTCTTCTTAAACTTGAGGGTGGTCGTTCTCAACTCTATAGGGGCAGTTTATGAAGATTACGTTGGACCTAATGCAGTTTCTTATCACTTTAACAAAACTTAGACATTTCGAGCTTTTTCAGCAGTCATTGCTTTATTTGGATCGATTTTTTTATACATGAGGAGTAGTTTTCGCCCCTCCCTAGGGTGTGTTTCATATCTATTGTATGTACGCTGCTGTTTAACCTTAATTTATATAATTCGATTGATTAACATATAACAACTATTCTCGTAGCTTAATCTTCTTTTACAAAATTCCAGGAGTGTTTTTTGGCTCTAGATAAAGATTTTGGGGGTATACGATTTTTTTGACCTCGAATTCAGATTCTGCGACCGAAAATACATAGGGATACATGGGTCTGGTTCGCTGATCTGAATTTTTTTTTATGAGGCTGTGTTATGTACCACACTGATGATTTTGAGGGAAATGAAAAAACTCGATCAAATTTTGTGGGAAGTGACTTGAAAGGCGAAGGAAATATTTTACTTATTAAGACATGCATACGGTGAGTGAAATTGTATATTCCTTTTCATCACACAAAATGTGAATAGATTGTGGTACTTTTTTGTTTCTTATTAACTTCTAAGAATAGAAGAACTCCTTATGTTGAATCTCTTGAAAATGTGTCCACTGGTAGAAAGTTTAAAATTGTGCACTTGATATGGAATAATGAATATACATTTTTAAATATCCCACTCCTCCTCTTGCCTGCACTGAGAGAAATCTGAGCCCAGATATGAGTAAAAAGCCATGGTTTTTTCAATTTAATAAATATTTAATATTGACTACAAAATTTATTGCTGCCAAATAATTATTTTGTTATAATAAGAATATCCCAAATATTGATTTAATTGACAAAACAAAATGATTTATTTGAGTCATATTTGTTTCTCCTAACTAAATTACTATATAAAAATAATAGATTTAATTGAGAATAATATATTTGTTTCTCAGAAATATATACCAATATTACATTTATTTCCTATAAAGAAATATTTTAGCGCAGTTAATCATAATATATGTGAAATAAATATTTTTTTCTGGGAATTAGATATTTGTTTCTGACAAATAAATATTTAATAGACCACGGCGCCGGCGCAGAAGTCGTCATCATCATCTTATAGAATTAAAGATGGCTGATGCAATTACGGGCAGACCACAGTGATAAATTGTTAGTTGTGCGTTTTATTGTGAGTATTACGAGACCACACGGTGATATGTATGTATTACCAGAGTTATAATATAATGGATAATCAGGATATTGATATAATTTATTACATGCGGCAGTGCTAAATCATTAGTTGTGTGTTTATTTTATACGCGTTATTACGAGATGTGCGAGCTGTGAGGTGTGTAAGGTGTATTATCATCAGAGTTATAATATAATGGATAATCAGGATATTGATAATTACATGACTGGGGCTTGGTATTCCTTCAGCAAACCTTTAAAGCATCAGGTAAGTTTTAAACATCATGTTAAAATAATCATTTAACTTTTAGGTATATAGTACAGTAACTTCGGAATAATGTCATATGAAACGGATTTAGTTCATTTTTGGCAACTTAATAGTAAATGCATCAAAGAATGCTGCGGCTTGCTAATTTATAGAGGGTGGATGTCACCCTTATTGAGGGGGTGGCAACTAAGAAAAAAATTAACAACATTGGAGCCGAAAGTAAATATGTTAAGAAGAAAGGGCTTTATGCAACTTTTCATAAAAATTTATAGTCTTTAAGTTATAAGGACTTGAAAACTGGGTTTTTGGCTTAAAAAAATTAAGATATTTCAAAACAATATTTGTTAAATAACTCGAAAAGTATTACATTGAACGAAAACATGTTACAGACAAATAGAAAGCTATACTTAATTAAGGATGAATTCTGTTTTTTCTAATTTCTATAGAGTTAATGGTTTCGGAGATCTGATGGAAGTATAAAGGTGGCGTCCGAACGTCTATAAAACGAAGTATTCAGTTTAAATGTTAAATATCTCAGAAACTTTATGGTATTTACGTTAAAAGCGCTAAGAACCAAAATGAAAGATTTGGCGTTCAAATGATTTTTTTTCTATTTCTGTAGCATAAAAAACAAAAAGTTATACCAGAAACAATGTACTTTTTCAAATAAAAACGTTGCCATTTTGTTAATATATATAAGCAATCAGGATGAAGCTCGAGATCCATGTACCATGTAAAATAACCTAATATACTATATATATAGGTATTTGAGAAAATGAAAAATTCTAAATATTTTGTGTCGTATAATATATTCATTCCTGTTGCATTTTTATTGCGATGTGAATTTATGTTGTCTGAAAATCCATTAACAAATCTTGTGACGAAAAAATCTATTGTTTTGTTTGCTTTTGAATTTTGCAGGTTTTGACTTGTTCACTGAGAGAATAATTTAATTAACGCTAAAAAGTTATTTTTCTCCCAATTAAATGATTTATTTGTATTTGGCCAATTAAACATTTAATTGTGGTTAATAAGGCATTTATTAAAATGCGAATACTGAATATTTAGTATTGTCAAATAAATTAAAATACTTATGAGTAACAAATATATGCATTCTGAATAATAAATATTTATTTCTCATAAATAAATATATAAAAAGATTTATTTATGAGAAATAAATATTTATTTTTCAGAATGCAATATTTGTTATTCATAAGTATTTTCATTTAATTGACAATACTAAATATTTAATTTTCCCGTTTAAATAAATGCCTTACTATCCACAATTAAATATTTAATTGGCCAAATACAAATAAATCATTTAATTGGGAGAAACAAAATTTATTAACGCCAATTAAATCATTCTCTCAGTGTGGTTTGTTATAAAATTATAGTATAGTAGATATATGCAAAAAATAGGTGATAGGTGGAACTAATTCCCACAAAGACGGGGTTTGAATTTTTTAGTTCGTTATTGGTATCTCTTTGACATACTAAAAGTCTAGAAAAATCTGAGTGTGCAAAATGTGTTTTTTGGTCATCTTTTGGTCAAAAATTTAAAAAATCATAAAAATCGTGTGTTGTATCAAATTACAGTAAATTTCATGCTGAAAAAGATTATGATAATGGTCTTAAAAAATAAAAATAAATAACAAAATGGTGGCCGAAAAACTGAAAGCTTATGCAGTGTTGAAAATCATATTTTTACTTCCATATCCAGTGGAAGTATAGTAAAAATTTTTTTAAAAATCTTTATAGTTCAAATGGGCTTAGAATGTTATGAAACGTCGAGATTTTAAGTTTAAGCGAAAAAAAATTTCTGTCTGTCTGACGGTCTGTCTGTAACTCTTTTTGTGTGCATGTTTACTCTGGAACCGTTTAAGATATTGACTTGAAATTTGGTACACATATGGACTTTAACGAGATCTGGAACTAGATTATATTTTCATCTTGTTCCGTCGAAGGGTTGGGGGGTAAATTGGAGTAAATTTGGGGTAAATAAGTAAATCAAGCAGGTAAGAGTCCATAAAATTGATATTTAGTATATACAAGAGAAGCTAAGGTCCCAAGAAAATTTTTGGCATCAGCCACCCTCATTACCACCCCCACTCCATTATTAAAGGGGGTAAACATTGTGATTTAGTGTGTGTACAAGAACCAGAAACCTCAAAATACTATTTTACTTCATCCACCCCCACTACCACCCCCTATCACCACCCTCACCCCACTACCGATGTGGGGTATCGTTTTATGGGTTTTTGGGGTAGAGGATTTCAAATATTATGTTATTAAAGTTCCATAAACAATTATTTCCACATACAAAATTTTTTCGTTGTGACTTGGATAGAAAATCTGGATGTGGAAGTAGTGATTCCTTGGGCAGCGGTTTTATTAAACAAAATGCATTTTATGTATTTCATTAATCTTACATCTTGCATAAGAGAAAAGCTAAATCTAATAGTCCTCTTCAGTTTCTTCTAAATCACTTTCTCTCAGTGCACTATTTGTGCAATCTCTACCAGAACAGTTACAACATATCACAGTACATTCCACACCATAACGTCGACACGTACATCTACCACTACGATTACCACAGGGCTACGTGTTGCAGGTAAAGCGGATTATGTTTAGTAATAACTCTGGTGCAGAGTCTCATTTCACATGTTATGGGCTGTAGTTGGTCTCTTACTTTTTTACAACCGCACTCTTCGAGATTGGCAATATTGGTGTTCATAGTTTTCCAACAAAGACATTGTACATGTACGCGGAGAAAATAATGAACAGCAGCATCTTCTGTAGATGGCAATCTGGCAATAATACATTTAATTTTGGTAGTTGTGATTTTTTTCACGTAGAGATTATACGTAGTAGGTTCAGAGTCTCTGTCTGTCACCGTACAATAACTATGAGTTCCTTTCTGTTTGCATTTTCTTATCCAGAGTAGCGCAAATGCTCTAAATTCCTCACATTTCCAAAAATGTCGATATGCCGCCGATTTACTTTTAGCAAATGAAGGCTTGTGGTATCGCATACAGTTAAAGCATGTGAAAAGAGAACAATTTTGCATCCTTTTCGCCAAGCACAATATGTTGCATCTATTTAATATCACGGTTTTTATCACTGAACGTAGATCACTGCAAACAAACATTTCGTGTATTATGGTAAATCAAAAGTACAAGAATATCGGTGTCGTCAGCAACAACTGTTACATGCTTTTCTTTTGCCAAGGTCAGTGCTGTTTTTAAAACAACATTGTCAGCATCATCTTTAGCATGAATCACAGTGTGGCCATTCACTTCCAAGTGTTTTCCAAGCATGGTTATAAAGCACTGTTTGTTTTCATTATTAGAAAGGAAGGGTCCTTTGCCAATAAGAAGTAAATTTTACTGTTACTGATGATTGCTTTGTGCGTATCTGATGCTCTACATCCTTTGTACTGGAGATGGAATAGCCATCAAATACAATTGTCACAACTTTATATGGCAATGTGACTGCTATGTAGTTGTATCACATCTAAAAATTTCCCAGTTTTTGGTCATGGCAATTTGTGAAGTGGTGCACCCCCGTCAAGAACATATGATGTTTCTGCAGGTAACATATAATTTAAACTAGTTGCTATGTCATCCAAAGTTCTTGCCAATGATGATTTGTCACTTTTTCTCAATAACTGAGTTTCTGGATAAAATAGAGACGGAGGAGGTACTTATAGATAATTCATAATCCTTTACTTCTTTAATTTTTGCAGATCAAGATTTACAGACAAACATAGCAGCATTCTCTGGGTGAGGAGTCCTGTATCAATATGTTGAATAGCTCCATCAATGGCAATACCTTTTCTTAATATCTTCATTGTGCGAGCTTGATCCTTTTTAACCATGGTAACAGAGTTGAAATCTTTTCCAGTCAGTTTGGATTATATTCGAAGTCCATCTGCAGTTACATTTGTTGACTGTTTACTAATCCACTGAAAATTTTATGTAACTCAACGATTTGTGAATCAAATGGATTGTGATCTTTCAAAAATTGAAGTAGTGTAAGAAAATCCTTCATATCTCTAGATTTTCTAGCATCGGATATTTCAACGTGTTTTCTAGATTTTTAGTGTGTTGTTTATTTTTGTTTTTTAAAACCGATATCATAATCTTTTTCAGCTTGAAATTTTCTGTAATTTGATACCATACACGATTTTTATGATTCTTTAAAAAATGTTCAAGATGGCGGCCAAAAAAAACGCATTTTGCACACTCAGATTTTTCTAGACTATTAGTATGTCAAAAAGATACCAACAACGAACTAATAAATTCAAACCCCTTCCTTGTGGGAATTAGTTTCACCCAAAAACCTACCTACTGTACTATTAATACTACTATAATGTTACAATGTGAATTTGAGTCTCACCTCTATCAAGCTAGATAGTGACAGACCCATCGATTGAAAAACAAAATGGTGTCGTCACTCTTCCCCGGCATACTACTTAGTCTAGGGATATATATATATATATATATATATATATATATATATATATATATATATATATATAAGTCTATGGTGAGGATAACATTGCGGTTATCGCTGTTGACACGTATCTATCACTAATACATACTTAGAGAAATATACTACAAATAGTCGATTGCGCATCAGTAGTGGGCTTGTAATAAAAGGAGATAGAGCACGACAACATTTTGATGCTCAAATGTCATTTATAATAGTGGTGGGTAAATCACTGACAGTTGTCATGGTTTGTTTATATTTTGTTTATTATGAATGTTATAAAAATAAAGTAAAATGTGTGGTCTTATGAAAGTCTAAAATATGCAAAATGACTTGGTTTGTTAAACACTATAAAAGTGTTAAGTTTTCAACTCGTTTTCTATAAAAAACACGAATAGATATTATTAGTTTGTCACTTCCGTTGTGGCCGGCAGTGTCTGAATTCCAATGGTGAAAGGTTTTGAAGCTCCTGCAGTATTCACCACGCTTATACGAAACAGGTACATCTTGTCAGGTTCAAGAGAATCTACGTGTATAGGAACATTCGGTCTTAAAGATGAGTCCGTGATTGGAATTGTCAGATTGACGTATGGTGAACCATCAACAATGAATGAACTAATAGTACATCGATTGGCTTGGTATGATGGCAATTCCCAAGTCATATCAACAAATGTAGTGCCTGGTCTGACATCCAATAGCGTTGGCAAGTGCAAACCTAAAAAAAAATATTTTTTTAGAATGAAATAGTTATTTTTATAACAAGGTTGGGAAATAGGTGTTTCTCGAATAAGAACCCGCTACGCTCGTTCCGTAAATCCCAATACTTCGGGATATACCTTTCCTAATACAATTATGAACGAGAATTCTCCCACGATCGTCACAAAATTAAAAATATATATTTATACAGAGTGTTTAGAAAAGATTAGGACAACGCTTAGTCGTAGATCCCTTTCATCAAAACAATGCGTTTTAACCGAAAAAGTAGCGGTCTAAGTCTTTCCGTTTTTAAGATACAGGGTGGTAAAATAGTTAATAATTTGATTACTTATTACTCTTAAAAGAGTACGTAATTTTGTCATTTTTTAATTTTACTTAATTTGATTTACTTCAAAGACAACTGAGAAATGATCCGTGATAAAGTTAGTTTTAATAATAATAATAATAATAATAATAATAATAATGTTTATTCATCTCGTATAACATTTACAAATACATAACATTTAAAGTTGATATCCTAAATCTACGGAAAAAAATACAATAAGAAATGTATATAGAAAACGACAAATAAACAGAAGTAGACCCACAAAGGAAACCCTGCCCTCGGAAGATTGTGTAAAAACGGCTAACTTTATATATAAAAAAAATTTCTTACCAAAACATTCAATGTTTCATCTCTACTACAACGTAAAATTATTTTCAATTCTACAGCGTTTCATAAAAACGAGTTACACAAGAAAGTATAATTTTTTAAAATAAAACACCCTGTTTTTTGCCGCCAGATAAGCCTATATTACACCTCAAAATACTTTGCCAATCGGGGCATGAAGTTATAATTTTTTTCTGTTGTTTTTGGCAATTCAATGCTCATCTCCGCGATTTATTAATTGTTTTTTCTAAAAATGTGGGGTGTTATTTGACAATGTTATATTTACTGAAAAACATTTTTGAAATAAATTAATATTCTACCAGGTGTCCAAAATATTTGTTAATATTTCTTGATATTTAATTATTATTTTTCTCAATTTTTTTTAAATGGAATGCCTATGTTTTTCACATGGATGAATATGCATACAATTCCGCATATTTTAATATTCCACTTTATTTTTATTTCAAACGGTTTTTTAGATATGATTATTACAAATAATTTTTGCGTAAATTCAGGTGCTCTTTATTTTAGCATTGGAATCAAGTATGGTTTTGATCTTTTGTTTTGCGTTTGTTTTTCACTTTATGACATTTCTGTAAGGCGTTTAAGATTATCGTCATTAAGTTGAATTAATATTATTAAGTAATATATAAAAATATTAATTATAATTATTTTGTACAAGATTTGATATCTATGGGGTATGTTATTGGCGAATTTGATGTAAACTGTTTATTTGCATCAAGAGTGTATCGTCAAAAATATTCCAATGGAAGGTGTCCTGAAGTGAAGTCTCTAGAATATTTGAAAGAACGTTTTCAACGTACAGTACCTAGAGGTAAAAAATATGCAAAATTTATTATTATTTATTATAGTAGAAGGTATCGTCTTCAGTTTCTATATGGTCCGGATACTTGCTCTTACCCTCAAGGGGTGAAAACCACCCCTAAATTTGAATATTAAATATTTAAAAAAGTGTTACTAATTTATTCTTGAAACGAAGCATAGTTATGTTTTTGGGATCGCTGATTTCGAATCTGAAGTCAAAATTAAAAAAATCAAAATGGCGGATCTAATATGGCGGATGAATTTTTTTTTCTAAAACAAATGTTTTAACTCGTGTTTTAAAGGTATAAAATAAATTGAGCATCTAGGTGATGCTATATATTAACGAAAAACAGTATTTTTTTTTGAAGAAAAATTAATTACTGAGCAATTACAATATCAAAATGGCCACATTTTGTTAAAAAATATATAAAAACGCACACTGAATCGGCCATAATTATTTTTTGTGATGTAGAAACAAACAAAAAATCCTTAGAATTTTTTATGGAAGTGTCACAGTTTCTAAGATATTCAACATTTTAAACTAAATACTTCATCCTAAAAACGGTCGGATGCCATCTATAAAATTAAATATCTCCGAAACTATCAACCCTACGCAAGTATATAAAAAAAAGCAAATTCATTCTCAGTTTCTTATGCTTTATTTTTGATGTCCACTATATTTTCTCTAAAACTAATATTTACTGAGATATTCACAGAGAAACAAAAATGTTACGTTTTTTCTATAATTCATTTACAGTTTTAAATGCATTTTTTTCTGACGCAAGCGCTGTAAGTGGACGAAAGTTTGAGCGTTTAGATTATACTATATATTAACGAAAAACAGTATACGGGAATATATTTTTTTAATTGTTGACTATTTACATTAACAAAATGGCGACGTCTTTCATTTTGGTTCATACCGCTTTTGACGTAAGTGCCATAGTTTCTGAGATACTTAATATTTAAAGTAAATACTTCGTCTTATAGACGTTCGGACGCCACCTTTATACTTCCAGATCTCCGAAACTGTTACCTCTACAGAAATTAGAAAAAAATGAAATTCATCCTCAATTTAGTAGCTTTCTTATTTGTCTCTAGCATGTTTTCGCTCAAATGTAATACTTTTCGAATTATTTGATGAATATTGTTTTAAAATCCCCTTTTAACCCCCGACCCAAAAAGAAGTTTGACGCGTATGTTTGTATGATTGTATGTTTGCCTGTCTGTCTGTGGCTTCATATCTCTTCAACGGGTGATCCGATTTTGATGCAGTTTTTTTTATTTGAAAGAGTATTTTGTCGAGGAGGTTATAGGCCATATTAGATTGGAAGAAATGACGAAGGGGTGGGAATGGGGTGGAAAGAGGTGGGAAGGGGTGGGAAGAGGTGAAAAGGGGATGGGATGGGGTGGGAAAAGGGGGAGAAGGGTGGGAAGAGATGGCAAAGGGGGTGGGAAGAGGTGGGAAAGGGGTGGGAAGTAGTGTAAGACGGGTGGGAGAGGGAAGAGGTGGGTGGCGGTGGCAAATGAAAGGGTTTTGTCTGTCTGTTTGTCTGTAAAATAAGTACACTAAAAAGTAAAAAATTAAATTAAATTACAAATTTAAAAAGAACCCCGACAAAAAAATATCGACTAAATAACTAATATAAAAAAAAAATAAATTAACACAACTTTAAAAAATATGAAATAATATGAAATATTATAATTTTAAGAAAAACTTGGGTTCATTTAATCAGTTCAATATAATTAATTTTGATTCCATATACGAACTCTTATGATTTAAATCCAGCTTACATTTTCTTTATGTTCTCGAGATTTGCTTTCTTATACGCATGAATATGTCGGGGGCTGCTGTGAAGACGAACTACTAATATATAGTTATATTCAAAACAGCAGCTCCCGATATATCCATGCGTATAAGAAAGCAAATCTCGAGGACATAAAGAAAATTAAATCATAAGAGTTCGTATATGGAATCAAAATTAATTATATTGAACTGATTAAATGAACCCAAATTTTTCTTAAAATAATAATATTCCATATTATTTCATAATTTTTAAAGTTGTTTTTTTTTTATTTTTATATTAGTTATTTAGTTGATATTTTTGTGTCGGTTTTTTTTTAAATTTGTAATTTAATTTTTTTTATGCTAAAATCCCAATTTCCAAGTCGTTATAGCTTAAAAACTATCAATTTTTATGACAAGTTGCACAGAACCTTTTCTTCTTAAAACTTTATTTTCTTTCAGATCCAATGTATTTAATTTTTTCTTAATTGCCACCCCCTGAAAAGGGGGTGGCATCCACCCCCTATAAATTAGCAAGCCGTCGCATAATATAAAAACTTTTCTTTGATACATTTACTATTAAGTTGCCAAAAATGGCCGAAATCAGTTTCATATGACATTATTACGAATAGAGAATATTATTTAGGTATTATGCAAATCACAACTTACACACTTTTTTATTTATTATAAAAATACCTACTTTCTGTATATTGTTGCCCTAATCTGGGCACGCTAATATACTAGTTAGGTAAATACTTTAAAACACTCATTATTGGAGAACCAATCAAAGCAACTACTCTTCTAGCTAATACTGACGAAGTATTGAATTACATGATAGGATTCTTAGCATTTTAAAGAAAAAAAAAAATATTGAAAATACTTAAATCATTCATTTACATTTAGTCATTCACACTTTTTTTATTTAATATGAAATTATCTACTTTCTGTATAAAAAAGTGTGTAAGTTGTGATTTGCATAATACCTAAATAATATTCTCTAATCATGATAAAAGCAAATAAATAAAAATAATTGATTATTACGAAGTTAAAACCTCTAGGTACTGTATTAATAATTAAATATCAAAGAAAAAATACAGGGTGTTCTATTTAAAATTATATACTTTCTTGTGTAACTCTTGTGGCACCTTGTAAAATTGAAAATAATTTTACGTTGTAGTGCAGATGAAACATTAAAAGTTTTGTTAAGAAAGTTTTATTATTTTAGCCGTTTTTACACAATCTTCCGAGGGAACACTAACTGGACATCCTGTATACATTCTACATTTTTAGGTCCAACGGAAAGTAGGATTTTCTTGCCGAATTAACCAATCTGCAGTTTAGTCTAATCTAAATGTTATTATTATTATTATTTATTATAATTTTGTAACTCACTATGTGCAGGAGTATCAAATAGAATGTAACCAATTCCTCCTTCCATGTCAGTGTTATAAATGGGTGTGACTGTAAATTCAAATCGTGAACAAGGCGCTAAATCTTCCAAAAGGAGGTTAACATCAAAGGCATATACGTCTATAGGCACAGTTTCACCATCCCAACGAACCACTCTGAAGTATCGCACGCAATGTACATATTGTGTATCTAATTCCCATTCTATGAGGACTGTGTTTTCACTTGGTGCGACAGCACGTATATCGGATACACTAAAATTTGTACCTAAAAGAAAAATATGAAAATATGTCAGTATTATCTTAGATAAACCTACGCATAGGCCAGCAGTAAGGGTCGAGTTAATATTCACCTTAATGACAAATTCTTTAGGAGTTATAAAACTCAACAGAGGTGAGGATGGGGTGGGAAGAGATGGGAAAGAGGATGGGAAGAGGTGGGAAAGGGGTGGGAAGAAGTGGGAAGTAGTGTAAGAGGGAAGACGGGAGAGGGAAGAGGTGGGTGGCGGTGGCAAATGAAAGGGGTTTGTCTGTCTGTTTGTCTATTCAATATTCACTTGTATTCAATATTCACTTGTATTTCAATTTCACAAGATTGGGACAACGCTTAGCCGTAGATTCTTGACGTCAAAACAAGTCGATTTAACTCAAAAAGCAGTGGTCTATCTCTTTTCGTTTTCAAGATATAGGGTAGTAAAATAAAAAAAAATCTTGGAAACTATTATACGTATCTACTTCAAAGTTGGTAACGACATGTTTTTCAGGTCGCTAATTACAATGGTGATATTGCCGAAGCCATATTTTGTAGATGACGCTAGTTACAGGACTTTTACATGACCTTCTAAGCCATAACTTTTTGAGGTTAGGTTTTTGACATCGTCTTATATTATAGAAGTAGATACGTATTCTAGTCTCCAAGATAGAGACAAATTAAGGAAACATTTTTTTTTACTTTACCACCCTCTATCTTGAAAACGAAAATAGTTGGACCACTATTTTTTTTGTTAAATCGACTTCTTTTGATGTTAAGTATCTACTGCTAAGCGTTGTCCCAAACTTTTCGAAACACCCTGTATTAGTAAATTCATGCATATCCGATCAAAAATGAAAAGTGTAATATTTACTTCTACTTTACCGGGTAATGAGTTTACTGAATTGAAACAGGACATGTAGAATTCTTTCTGAATAAAACAGGTTTCATGTTGCTGATCTGTTTTATAATAACTTTTTTCTATTCCCACACTTTAATTCGTTTATTAGACATTCCATAATTCTCATTCTCTCATTCTCGTGTCTTAATAGCTATCACTAAATGGTCGTTGCATAATATACTATAACTTATTTACTAAGGACCATAATGATATCAACTATTGATTACTAGAGTGAATACTCCACATATCTTTAGTAGTGTCTGGATATAGATTGCCAAAAGAAAGCTATGCCAGTCAAAAATAATAAGCATAAAATTGATTTCGGAATGAGACTTAAATTATTATCTGTATTATATCGCTAAAAGCTCTGGTTGTTCCGAGCTGACAAAATTATTCAAAAACCATATAAAAAGTACTAGTATTATATTATCTAATACAAGAACAGAAATGGATATAAACGGGACTAAAAATTCTCGGAATAAAAATAAAACTTTATGTAAAATCGTTAACAACAGTTGATGTTGAAATTGGTGTAACTCAAGGTTCTATTATAGGGCCACTTTTGTTTCTTATTTTCATTAACTACTTAACTAGATGGAGATGTTTTTATGTATGCGGAAGACGCATGTGTCATAGTTCCCAGTGATATTGTAACTGGGTTGGAAACTATAACAATGAGAGTCTTAAACAATTTTTGAAGAACAGTGTTATAGAAATTCTTTAATTATTTATTGATATGAAAAAAAAACGTATCTTTATATTTTACAAACATCAGAACTATTAACGATATATCTAAAGCCCAGTTGATGAAGGCCCAGTTGATGAAGGTATTTACCCACAAAAAGTTGCAAACTGTGTAAACTTTTTTTTAATGAGTTCATGAAAGTGTGTAGAATAATATCCTGAAAAGTTTACATTTCTCTCGGATGCAGAACATAAAAAAAAAGTGAAAAAAAAATTTTTTTCATCCATTTTTTAAAAATTTTGAAATTAAGTCAAGCTAGGAAAAACAAAAAATACAGATAGATAGATCACATATTTATGAACAAAAAATGCGCTAACAAAATTTATCGCTAAAGCCATGGTTTTCCCGGAAAAAAATAGTCAAGTGTAACGTTATAACTCCAAGCGAGATACATGCGTGCGACGTGCTTGAATACGCATGACTGTGATACCGACACATTGAATTACATGTCACTAAATCAGAATTTGTTCAATCTATATGAGTGTTGGTTCATTTAAAAGATGGAAATTGTAGCTTTCTGATGCTTTTTTGTTTTAAACAAAACAAGCAAAAGATGGATGGGTAATTATATATATTATCACGCCCGAACTCAATCGTCGCAATAAAAAAAACCGCTGCCCAAGGAATCACTACTTCCACATCCAGATTCTCTATCCAAGTCACTCACAACGAAAAAACTTTGTATGTGAAAATAATTGTTTATGGAACTTTAATAATATAATATTTGAAATCCTCTACCCCAAAAACCCATAAAACTATACCCCACATCGGTAGTGGGGTGGGGGTGGTGATAGGGGGGTGGTAGTGGGGGTGGATGAAGTAAAAAATATTTTGAGGTTTCTGGTTCCTGTACATAAACTAAATCACATTTTTTTTTCATCCCCTTTAATAAGGAGGTGGGGGTGGTAATGGGGGTGGCTAATGCCAAAAATTTTTTTGAGACCTTAGCTTCTCTTGTATATACTAAATACCAATTTCATGGACTCTTACCTGCTTGATTTACCCATTTGCCCCAAATTTTACGCCAATTTACCCCCCAAACCTTCGACGGAACAAGATGAAAATATAATCTAGTTCTAGATCTCGTTAAAGTACAAGTCAATATCTTAAACGGTTCCAGAGTAAACGTGCGCACAAAAAAAGTTACAGACAGATCGACAGACCGACAGACAGACAGACCGACAGACAGACAGACATTTTTTTTCGCTCAAACTTAAAATCTCGATGTTTCATGACATTTTAAGCCTATTTGGACAATAAAATTTTTTAAAAATTTTTTTGTCGTTACTATACTTCCACTGGACGTGGAAGTAATATAGAAAAAAATAAAAGCCTTTCAAAAAAATTCTTTCTTCATTGAGAACTGTTAAAAAGTATATACACTTCATGATTATTATGGTTTATTAAGGTGTAGTAACGTGGATTCAAAAAAAGTTCATCTCAAATACATATTAGTTTCAATCTTAGCAAGTACAAGAAATCTCCGGATTAAATAAACCTTTGGAAATAAAATCAGTAAATTCTTTCAGGCTAACTAGAAATAATAGAATATTTTTGACTGAACGTTGCTTTTACAATATGACTGACTTTCTTGGTTGGTGAAAAAAAATGTACAGTTTTATTAAATTTGTGAAACTGTAAAATTACTTATGTGTATACATATATCGGTCTGTACATATTGTTTATGTTTTTTTATTTTGTACATATTTTGTACTACTTTATATTGCTTTATACACTTTGTTATATTTGTTTTTTTTATCTTAAGCATTTGCTGTGATCAAATCGATATTATTCTTGTAACAATGATTTATGGTTAATTAATTGTTTTTCTATTCTATGCTGTTCTATTCTACTTATATTCCACTCTACTATACTATACTATACTCTGCTCTACGCTACTCCATTCTATTCTATTCTATTTTATTGTATTTCTGTTTTCTTACCTGGTTCTGCTGGTACTTGAGCTACCATCAAATTCGAGCCGCTCGCCACCCCTTCTGCAACTGCCTCAACTCTGAACCAAAATCTCTCACACAGTGGTAGATGGGAAACATCGAGATACGGGTCTTCAGTTTCAAAGATGAACAATTCTCCCTGATTGACGTTAGTCACATATATAAAGTACGTGACAGCTTCACAATTTTTGCTCTCCTCCCAACGCAGAATATAATCTAGATGTAGATTTAGATTCTCCACTCGTTCAGGAACTAAAAAATAACACAGGTGACAACAGAAATCTGCTGAAATCAAGAGAAGAATATACCCAGCTAACAGAGCGTACTTTGGGTTAAAAAAGTTTCTATCAAGCATTGTAACCAGAAGAACTAAAGTATTGATATATAAAACTCTTATTAAACCTGTCCTCACCTACGTGTCAGAAACATGGACGATTACAAAAAGCGATGAGGAGCTGCTGGGCTGCTTTGAAAGAAAGATACTTCGTCATATATATAGAGGAGTACAGGAGAACGGGACGTGGCGCAGGCGTTGTAATTTCAAACTCTACGGTCTCTACGAAGAGCCTGATATTGCCCGATCCATCAAAATCAACAGATTAAGGTAGCTTGGTCACCTAGAAGATGAAATGGAACTCCCAAAGCAAATATTCTACCAAACAATGGCGGGAACTCGAAAGGGAGGTAGGCCCAAATTCAAGAACTAAGTGGAAGGAAGCCTAAGAACGCTGAGAATTAGAAATTGGAGAGACAAAGCAAGCGATAGAAAAGAATGGAAACTAATCTCGGGACAGGCCAAGAAGGTGAAGTGGAAAAAATTGACAAGTTTCAGACTTAAACACTCAGTGTTACAATCAGTGTTTCAGATTCGAGAGACTTATTAACCATATAAAAACATTAAGGAACGTACAGTGTGATGGGATCTGCACTCTTGTAAACGTTCTTATTTTTGATTAGCTCAGAAAAAGTCATTCTTTATAAAAAGTTCTGCTTGTCTTAGGAAGTCATAAAGAGTTGCCATATTTAAGATAAATTGTACAGGATCTTCTGAAAATTAGAAAATATGAAATTAACTTCAAACACACTATATTTTTTGTACATTTTTTTGAAAATTTTATTTAACAAAGGTTTTTTCAATTACGAAGAAAGGCTCAGATACGAAGTTTAGTTGCAAAATAAGAATATAATAATTTTCAAACAAAAAATATTTGATTCAACTAAGTTGAAACCTATTCTAGATGTAGAGTTCCAACTGGTACACATTTGTCCAATCTTTTCCTAAATTCTTCATAGACAGATGAGATTACATCTTCATTTATGATTGCAACAGCATACACAATTCTTTGCTTTTAGTGGAGTAAAAAACAGGGGAAAAGTCGCTTCCTTCTCGAGTTTTTTTTTTTAATCTTAGAACAAACCTAGATATATACCATTTCGTTAAGTAGGTCGATGTTCATTAGAAATCATGAAATACGACATTTTTTAGTGGTCACGGACATTGTTATTTTTAAAAAGGTGTGAATTTTTTTTTTTTTAATCATGTTCTTTTGAACATCTAATGCCATAACTCAAAAACGAATGGAGCTATCCACATGAACTTTTTTTTGTTATAAAACACACACTTAAGCGCTTCTATCTGTGTATAGTATTGTTAACTAAAACATTTTTAAGTTTGTTAAAAACTTATATAACCTTTAAAGTTCAGAAAATACGCAGTCAAATTTTCACTAAGCTACAAACTTTTTTGTTTTTGGAAATTTTGTATAACATGCTGCGAAGAAAATAAAGCCAAAAGACCAAAAAAGTTTTTGATAGCATAATTTTGGGTCTTTTATAGTTTAGGTACAGTGATTTTTTTTAGAGCGCGCGAATTGCAGAAATTGAGTATTAATACGCCCGCGTCCACTAAAACTAATTAGTCTCAGGGCGGTGTACTATCAACGTTATTCGTTTTCGTCGAAGGTCAAATTATAAAACCACTGCCCAAGGAATCACTACTTCCACATCCAGATCTTCTATAAGTTTAATATTGAAGATATTAAGGAAATTAATTAATTTTTAAGTATTTATAAAGTCTCTCAGAACGAAAAAAATTTGAATGTGGAAATCATTTTTTATGGAACTTTAATAATATAATATTTGAAATCGTCTACTCCAAAAACCTATAAAACGATATGCCACATCGGTAGTGAGGCTGAGGGTGGTGGAAGGAGGGTCGTAGTAGTGGTGGATAAAGTAAAAAAAAAATGAGGCCTTTGGTTCTTATACACACACTAAATGACAATTTTATTTTTTCGCCCCCTTGAATAATGGGAGTTGGTAATGGGGGTGGTTAATGCCAAAAAAAAATTTTGAGAGCTTAGCTTCTCTTATATATACTAAATACCAGTTTTATGGACTCTTACTTGCTTGATTTGCCTATTTACCTCCATTTACCCCCAACCCTTTAACGGAATAATCTAGTTCCAGATCTCGTTAAAATACATGGTACGTGTACCAAATTTCAAGTCAATATCTTAAACGGTTCCAGAGTAATCGTGCGCACAAAAAAGTTACAGACAGACCGACAGACATAATTTTTTTGCTCAAACTTAAAATCTCGACGTTTCATGACATTCTAAGCCTATTTGGACAATAAAAATTTTCAAAAATATTTTTGTCCATACTATATTTCCACTGAATGTGGAAGTAAAATGTGTAACGATATTCTTTCTCTTATTACCACTTGTATTATATTGTAGAACGTATGGTCATTGTGCGAATTGTGCGTAGATTATCTACTTAAAAAATATTTAAGATAAATAAGCAATCTAAGTTTCATTGTAAAATGGAGTGAATTTTATGTGGCGTAGTAATAGAGGAAAACGATAAAGTTGTGCACAAGCCATGGAAACAGAGTTTAGAGACTATAATTAGGACATTAATAAAGACTTAATTTAGGATGTTTTTTTCTTTTTTATTACCTAATTTAGGCGAAAATAACACGTTTACTCAATTCACAGGTCTACAAAAAAAAATTCTGCTCCAAGGACTAAACCTATCATGCCTTAAGTATTTTTGTGTGCTGAATCCCAATTTTCACTTAAAAAAATTTTCTACCGCGTAGATTTCGAGTAAATTCCGGTTTTTAATGCCAAAAAACCGTATTTTGACGATAAAAACCGGGATTTACTCGAAATCTACGCGGTAAATTTTTTTTTTAATTGAAAATTCGGATTCAGCATACAAAAATACATAAGGAATGATAGATTTAGTCATTGGAACAGAATTTCTTTTTTTGTAGACCTGTGTACAAAGTGCACCTGTGCCACAGATCTACAAGAAAAAAAGTTCTGTTCCAAGGACTAAACTTATCATTCCTTATGTATTTTTGTGTGCTGAATCCGAATTTTCAATTTAAATTTTTTTTACCGTGTATATTTCGAGTAAATCCCGATTTTTATCGCCAAAATACGATTTTTTGACAATGTTTGACGTTTGCTCGAAATCTAAGTGGAAAATTCGGATTCAGCACACAAAAATATTTAAAGCATGATAGGTTTAGCCCTTGGAGCAGGATTTTTTTTTTGTCGACCTGTGTTATTGTGTGGATCTAGGGTAAAAATACAATGCATGGGAGTTTTGGCTAGGGACTCTGACACAGGAAATGTCGGATACAAATATTAAGATTGCCACGTGCTTTAAGAAACTGTCTTTTTTATTTAGCTCCAATAATAACGCAAAAAAAGGAAAACTCGATAGTTTACTTTTTATCAAAACACTCCAAAATTATTACTTTTCCTAAACTTCTGTTTATGGGATTTTATTAGCCCCCTAGTGAGCAACATTTTTTCCATTTTACTATAATATTATTTTCACCGTTTCCGAGATCCCAGTGCAATGCATACTCCATTTAAGATTTTTAATTCCTTTTTGCCTTCAACTTTAGTCCTTAATGTGTCACTGGAAAAAATAAGTTATCCTTTCAGATCCTAAAACGTGATAAAACAGTCCTAAACATAAAAAAATAATAATGAAAAGTTCCGTTACACACAATACATAATCATTATTATTCTCAAGTACGGCGCGCGTACGCTTCGACAATTCCTCCATACTAAAAAATTCGTAACTAGCAAACTATTGCTAATAATGAAAATATTTTTTTTCTAAAAACTTTTTTAGTCTATTGACTTCATTTTCTTCACAGCATGTTACACAAAATTTTCAAAAACAAAAAAGTTCCTCGCTTAGTGAAAATTTGATGGCGTATTCTCTAAACTTTCAGGGTCATCTACGTTTTTGGCATGTTCCCCTTTTTTTTTTATTAGCAATCCTATGAATAGAGAGAAGCGCTTAAGTGTGTGTTTTATAACAAAAAAAAGTTCACATCGATAGCTCAATTCATTTTTGAGATATGGCAATGAATGTACAAAAAAACATGATTTAAAAAAAAATAAATTTTACACTTTTCTTTAAATAAGAATATCTGTGACCACTAAAAAATGTCGTACTTTGTGTTTTTGTGTGTAAAATGATGTTGTTGGTAATACCCACTGTGTCTGATCTTGTTCTAAGCTCATAAAAAAAAACGACACAATTTTACCTTTTTTTTCGCTCCTCTATTTAACCAATCTACGTCGTCTTCGAAATCGTTTGCGTATAATTTTTGTTTTAAATACCCCTCCCCCCATAAGAAGTAATCCAACGTGGCTAGATCTGGCGAACGGACTGGGCACGCTGTTGGTCCATAGCTGCCAATCCGCCTGTCGTGGAAATTATTTCTAACCATTGTCTAACCTGAAGTGTAGAATGTGGGCATCCATCTTGTTGAAAAATTATTTTTCTTCTAAATTCCAAATTTTAATTGTCCAGTTCGCCCAAAAGAAAATTATTAAAAATTTCTAAATAAGTATTTTGATTTAAATTTCCTTCCATAAAGTAAAGACCGATTATTCTGTGCCGCAACAAATATTTACTTTTTTAAACTTTTGATTATTAACTATTTGATTATTAGTGGTAATTCGGAAATTGGGGTTTTCCTGAGCCTAGTACCTACAATTTTGGGAAGAGACTACCCCGTTGGTGGTAAAAGTAGATTCGTCAGTGAATAAAATGTTTCTATGAAATGATCTATCTGCTAAACCTGACGTGAGGTCCGATTAGCATTGAGCGCGTCAAGGACCTTCGGAAAAATATAGTCTAGTCTCTGGTTTAGAATTTTGTAGGACTGTGTAATTAATTTGACTTAATACTAAGACAGAAATAGTTTTCAATCTTACTGCAAGGCGCTTGACTGTTAACTCCATAAAGCACTGCCACAAAGAGTAAATACAACACAAACATTTTGATTACTTATTTTATTGAAACTTATATTGCAATAATTATAATCGCTATTTATATAAGGTATTAACAAACGAAGGTGTCAACTGGGATAATTCGAATTAATCACTTAGATATAACAAATGCTTAAGAGATTTATTTTATCTCTTAATTTAAATTAATGTTGTCCACAGTCGTTTTGTGAACTAAATATATTCAGTTACAGCAATGCGAAAGCGTCACATTGGCGGTTCGGGTTCAAGGGTCCAAACTGGTTGATAAGATGGGGGTCTAATGCTTAAACGAAACTGACATTGAGAAATATAGAAATCCAAGGAATGCGGATGGATAAGCAAAATGCTTTGGAACAGAAATTAAGTTTTTCCACCGAGAAAAGATAATGATTTTTACTTCCTTGATGGTTTATAGAAGGAAAGCATAATTGTGAAAAATTCACTCTCTGATTTTTTTCGGATTTCCAAGTTTCGGGTTACATAAATTACGAAAATGCATTCATGTCCGTCTGTCTGTCTGATATTGAGTAATAATTTTCAATTAAGCGAGCGACTGGGTAAAACTTTATTTCATAATTTTTGAAGGCGATTGAATTCCTTATATAAGAAAATTACATTACACTTTTCTGTACCAAAACGCATCTTTTGGATTCTTTTATTTACAAATAATGTGAATGAAAAGTAAAGAAGTGTGATCAACCTTATGGGAACGACATGGCATAAAAAATCCTACTCGCTGCACATTTATTCAACACAGATTCCTACATGTTATTGGCACAAAGATTTTAAATATTGCGTGGCAGTTAATAAATAATCATACTAGTCAAAAAAATAGAATAAATCTGCCTCATTCACTTTCAGATGAAAATGGAAATAAATAGATGGATATCAAAATATGGCTCAAGGATTTAATGACTATTTTATCAATTCTATAAAAATATTATCACGTAATATGAATATGAATACCAATGCTAGAAATGCATCTAAAGCAGACTCACTTTTCTTGTCCCCCTTAACATTGTTACAAACTAAAGACATCATTAGATCAATTGCAAACAAAAATTCAGCAGGTTTTGATGGTGTACCACGTTCCTTGTTATTAGAAGTCATTGATTACATAGCCGAGCCACTTACTAAACTAATAAATTTTTCATTTTTCGAAGGTATATTTCCGACATTACTAAAACAAGCATTGGTAGTGCCTATTCATAAAAAAAGGAGACATACCTTAATATCAAACTATAGAGGTGTAACACTTTTATCAGCATTTTCAAAAATGTACGAAAAGGCTTATAGTATAAGACTAAATGATTTTCTCTTTAAAGAAAATATATTGTCCTTATCACAATACGGTTTTAGAACGGAACACTCCACGCAGGATGCTATTTTATCGCTTTATAATTTCATATTGACTAATTTAGATTTGCAAAACAATACAATGTGCCTATTTTTTGATCTTAGCAGGGCGTTTGTTACCATTAACCATGAACTCTTAATAAATAAACTTTATAATTATGGGATTCGCGGATCTGCATTAAACTGGTTATCAAGCTATTTGAAAGACAGGCATCAAACAGTAATACTAAAACAAAATAATAATACTTTCTACTCTACACCAAGTTGTATATCTACGGGAGTTCCTCAAGGGAGTACACTTGGCCCTGTTCTTTTCATTATATTTGTGAACGATATTGTGAATGGGTTTGATAAAAGTTCCTTGGTTTCGCTTTTTGCTGATGACACATCGGTAGCCTTACAAGACAAACATGTAGATAATCTTAGCAGTAAAGCCATGTCCCAAGTAAACATCATGCAGAATTATAGTAGTGAAAACGGTCTTGTCCTAAATGCCTTGAAAACAAATACGATAGTATCATAGCCTATTAGTGAGGATCAATAATAAAAGCATTGAACAAAATAAAACTGTGACATTTTTAGGCCTATACATTGATTATACGTTATCGTGGAATAATCAAGTAGATCACATTCTTAGTAAATTAGCATCTTATTGTTTTGTTATTTGGCAGCTTAGAAAAAATGTAAATTTAAACACTTTAAAAAGTTATTATTTTGCTTATGTGCACTCTTGTATAAACTATGGTATAATTTGTTGGGGCAACAATGTTCGCATGCTCGAAATCTTAATTATGCAAAAAAGAATTATTAGAACTATAACTTTCAGACATCGTCTGGATTCATGCAGAGGTCTCTTTAAGGAACTTGGTATTTTAACTGTTATATCAGTATATATTTTAAATTGTGTGTGCTATGTTAAACACAACCTAATTAATTATGGTAAAAGCAGAGATGCTAAATCCAACTACAGCTTACGTCCAAATGGCAACCTAGATATTCCCTGTCACAAGCTGTCACTTGTGGCTAACAACACTATTGTCATGCAAATAAAAATTTTCAACAAATTACCATTTTCATTGAAAATAATACCAAATATTAAACTCTTTAAAATCGAGGTTCGTATACTTTTGTTGAAATATAGCTTTTACAGTGTTCAGGAATATCTGCAATGTAAAGACTTTTGAGATATAAAAATTATGTACTGTCTATTAATTTAATTATTCTAGTACTTTTAAATAGTGACTTAATTGTTATTCATTGAATGCACTTTTAAACTTAAATTTTTAAATTCTTAACAGTGATGTTTGTACATTTTAATTATTTACTTTTGTACTTGTTAAACACAGGATTGTTTAATTTATATACATTTTTAACTTACTTAATTTTAAAATTAATGGAATTTCTCTACCTTACCTTATTGATTGACAATATTCAATACTTCTGTAGAAGTCTGATGAAAATAAAGGATTATTATTATTATTATTATAAAAGACATAACAACACCTAGAGTAAACATTATACTCTTCGGCCGATTTATTGAACTTTTTGTATAATTGTACATTTTATTTGATATCCTTTGCGTTTCTTGTAAATAATGTTGGTATTTTTAATTTTATGATATTAACTTAATTGTCAATATTTTCTCTTTTAAAAGTATCTCTACATGATTCTATGTATATAACTTAAATTAAATATTAATCTTATGATTCTTTTTTGCATTATAAATACTCTTTGCATGTTTGTACTGTTTCCATATGAAATTATGTTGTAGGAAATTTGAGTGTATACTAGGGCATAGGGCATTTAGGAGCGATTATTTGTCCAAACTATTTTATAAATTTGTGATAACGAAACAGGATTGTCCCAATTTTTTTCATAAGTCTTTCACTTGACTTGTAAAACTGAGATTCGCATCAATTATGATTCTCAGAAACTTTATTTCTAGTTGAAGCGATACAGAATGACTATGTAAATTTATATTAAAATTGAACTACTTTTTTGTTTTGTAGTAAAATGAATGCAGACTGTTTTAGTATAATTTATTTTTTTCTAAAGCACCATTTACTGAACAAATGTAAAGGATGGTTCGCATTTTCCTCTAGTTGTTCAGGAGTTTTTGCCATAACTATAAAAAATGTGTCATCCGCATATAAGTAAACATTTGCAGACTTTATATAGACTCAGCACACTACCCTGGGGTGTTAAAATGTTTAACTAATGTTCATATGAAAAAGAGTTTTCTATTTTGACTCTGATTTTCTTATCACTGAGGTATGATACAATCCACTTATTTAGGTCGTTTCTATGTATTATGTATTTACACAATGTCCTGATAGACACCTCGCGAAAAGAGTGTGTCGTTGGTGGTTCTTTTTTATTCCTAGAGACCATTCGTGATTCGCGGTATAGATTAGATTTAGAACTATAATTAGATAATTCGTGAACACGAATCAGTATAAGTAATATTATTGGTATTGAGAATGTTTATTAAACTTTTACTTTGTACCTGGCTGCATTGATGCAGTCAAAAAGAAATCTGCTAAATAGCCAAAATAACAGTTTTCAACAGAAATAATGTTTGTTTACTTTTTTGTATTATTTATCAAACATATCATTGAGAATAATTTATGGCCCATTAAAGATGAAATTTATCTATTTAAATTTTAATTTATAATCTTCAATTTTTTCTGATAACCTAAATATTAGGCTATGCTAGAAATGAAAAAACTCTAAACTGAATTGATTTTAATTTCTGCCTAAATTTTTTTCATAAAATACATCTTGAAATTAATCTTATAGTACAGTAACTAGAAGGTTTTAACTTAGAAATAATGCCATACGAAAGGAATTCATTTTTGGCAACTTAATAGTAAACACATCAAGGAAAGGTTTCTATATTATGTGACGGTTTGCTAATTTATAGGGGGTGGCAATTAAAAAAAAACGTTGAAGCTGAAATAGAATCAATTTTTAAGAAGAAAAGGTTCTATGCAACTTTTCATACAAATTGATAGTCATTAAGTTATAACGACTAGAAAATTGGGATTTTAGCATGAAAAAAGGTATTTCAATATGTCTTCGTCAAATAACTCGAAAGACATAACATTGAGAGAAAACATGCTGGAGACAAATAAGAAAGCTACTAATTGAGGATAAATTTCGTTTTTCTTTAATTTCTGTAGAGTTAATGGTTTCGGAGATCTGGAAGTATAAACGTACTTCAATAAAAAAGTTATGACAGAAACAATGCACTATTTAAAATTTTTTTAATAAAAACCGCTGCCCAAGGAATCGTTACTTCCACATCCAGATTTTCTCTCCAAGTCACTCACAACGAAAAAATTTTGTATGTGGAAATAATTGTTTATGGATCTTTAAAATACAATATTTGAAATCCTCTACCCCAAAAACCCATCGGTAGTGGGGTGGGGGTGGTGATAGGGGGGTGGATGAAGTAAAAAATATTTTGAGGTTTCTGGTTCTTATACACACACTAAATCACAATTTTTTTTTATCACCTTTAATAATGGGGTGGGGGTGGTAGTAGGGGTGGCTAATGCCAAACATTTTTTTGAGACCTTAGCTTCTCTTGCATAGACCAAATACCAATTTTAATACCTGCTTGGTTTAACTATTTACCCCAAATTTACCCCAATTTACCAAATTTTAAGTCAATATCTGAAACGTGAGTGAACGTGCGCACAAAAAAAGTTACAGACAGACCGACAGACAGAAATTTTTTTTCGCTCAAACGTAAAATCTCGACGATTCATGACATTCTAAGCCTATTTGAACAATAAAATTTAAAAAAAAATTTTTTGTCGTTACTATACTTCCACTGGATGTAGAAGTAAAACGTCGCCATTTTGTTAATGTAAGTAGTTAGTAATTAAAAAAAATATATTCCCATACTAGTATGTAGTATTACTTAGACGCTCAATTTCTTTCGTCCGCTTATAGCACTTGCTTTAGAAAAAAATTGCTTTTAATCTGTAAAGAATTTTGGAATACACATAATATTTTTGTTTCTCTGCAAATATCTCCCTAAATATTAGTTTTAGAGAAAATATGGTAGATATCAAAATTGAAGCTTATAAACTGGGAATGAATTTGTTTTTTAAAAATATCTGTGGGTTGATAGTTTCGGAGATATTTATTTTACTCCCACATCCAGTGTAAGAATAGTAGTAGTAGTACTGTTGTTTTACTAGACAATCAGGCCGGGATGGCCCATTTTGCTCTAGGGATCTACAGTTTAGCGTGGATTCCAAACCACGGTCCTCGACCACCAACTTTGACCCACCCTGGTCCCGTTACACCACCCTTCAAGGTGGTTCACTAGCCCTAGGATTGCCTCTGTTGGCAGCCTACCGACTATTAGATGAGGGGTCACCCATCCAAGTGCCAGACGCGCACAGCGTTGCTGCACCTCGCTGATCGAGCGACGGAACTTAAATCGGTGATCGTACCTCATCCCCGGAAGAATAGTAACGACAAAAAAATTTTTAAAAATTTTTATTGTTCAAATAGGCTTAAAATGTCATGAAACGTCGAGATTTTATATTTGAGCGAAAAAAAAATCTGTCTGTCGGTTTGTCCGTCGGTCTGTCCGTCGGTCTGTCCGTCGGTCTGTCCGTCGGTCTGTCCGTCGGTCTCTCTGTAACTTTTTTGTGCGCACGTTTACTCTGGAATTTGTATTGTTCAAATAGGCTCAGAATGTCATGAAACATTAAGATTTTAAGTTTGAGCGAAAAATAATTTTCTGTCCGTCTGTCGATCTGTCGGTCTGTCTGTTTGTCTGTAACTTTTTTTGTGCACACGATTACTCTAGAACCGTTTAAGGTATTGTCTTGAAATTTGGTACACGTATGTACTTTAATGGGATCTGGAACAAGATTATATTTTTATCTTATTCCATCGAAGGGTTGGGGAGATAAATTGGGGGTAAACAGGTAAATCATGTAAATAAGAGTCCATAAAATTTTTATTTGGTATATACAAGAGAAGGTAAGTTTTTTTGGCAATAGCCACCCCCATTACCACTCCCACCCCATTATTAAAGGGGATGAAAAAAAATGTGATTTAGTGTGTGTACAAGAACCAAAAATCTCAAAATATATTTATTTTCATCCACCCCCACTACCACCCACACCCCACTACCGATGTGGGATATCGCTTTATGAGTTTTTGGGGTAGACGATTTCAAATATTATATTATTAAATTTCCACATACAAAATTTTTTCGTTGTGAGAGACTTGGATAGAAAATCTTGATGTGGAAGTTGTGATTCCTTGGGCAGCGGGTTTTTACCTCTAGGTACTGTACTATTAGTTGAATTTTATTTATTCTAAATATCTCAATATATCAAAATATATTATATTTAATTTTTCGACCTCCTTAAATCTTTTTGGGTGGGCATAGATAATTTTAATCTGAATAAAATCCATTATTTTTCATCATAATACAAACGAATTGATTGCAATGATAGGAAGAGTCGACACAGAAAGATCATGAGTGACGTCGCTATGAACACTTGACCGCCACAAGCAGTTATCCCTATGGTAACTTTTCTTACACCTCATGCTGAAAATTTTTCAAGTCAAAAGGATCGATAGACCGTGCTTTCGCAGTCCCTATGCATACTGAACATCGGAATCAAGTCAACTTGCGCCCACTTGCTCTGCGCAAGGTTTCTGTCCTCGCTTTCTCACTAATCTGGCCTTAGGACATTTAGATTTAATCCTAGAGCACATAATCTTGTAGTAATTACTACAAATGATTCTACTACTTAGATCAATGGTATACAATTGCAAGAAAGTTTATTTCCATTGATATTTGCTCATTGTTTGCAAGTGTACTAACCCACAAACCTTGAATTATCTTAAAAATTTACTCGAATGAAGTATTAGTCAAGAAGTTGTTAAATAATATATTAATTTTCAAAAACTTTGCTTGAAGAAAAATTGCTTCCAACTCAATATTCTTTCTTCAAATAACACGAAGGTACTGTAGTGGGAAGCTCCTTATCATATAACTTTTCATTACCAGAAGCGACACTTAAGCTTCCCGTCCAAATTCCATTGACGCCAACTTCTTGTAGGTATTTCCGGCTGTTCATTTATTGAAAAATATAGTTGAATTGTTGGATATACGTCTCAGAATGTTAGGTTAAAATAATAAACGAACGGAAGGCACTGACCTCTATATATTAAATGGATAGCCGATGTGTGAGCTGAAAAATGGTACAAATACAATTTGCGCACGGGGCTGCCGAGTTTGCGCAGTAGAAAGAGTGAACTCAGCCACTCGTTGCTGGAAACACGTTGCCAACTTCACGTTGTCAATTAATTTTTGGCAACGGAAATAAGTTTTGAGGCAATCATGTATTTATCATAGATTTATTTTTCCAATAATGTCTCAAAACTTATTTCCGACCTGATCGTTGCCGGACTGCTTTGTTAGCAACGCGTTGCCATCGACGTGTTGCTAACTTCAGAACTAAAAACAGGCATACTGCGCAAGACGTAAAGCCCCGTAGCAGACGACTTTCGCCTTTATTGAATTCTTCAATTTTGGCTAAAATTTCACGCGCATCCCTATGGTATAGGCTATCCATTTAATATATAGAGGTCAGTGACGGAAGGAAATATCTACAAAAAGATAGTGAAGGTCACAAAAATTGAAGAAACATCAAAGGCGGTGCGGAAAATGTCGCTTCTTGTAGTTCTTTATTCTGTGCTTATACTTAGTTATTTCTGGGTTTGTTAACACCAGAGTTAAATCAGATGGTACCACTCGCAAAATTTTTAAGCCAGTGTTAAATTTTAATACGGGGTTAGCTTAACACCGGGTTAAGGAAGCTTGGTACAACTCGCTTTAAGGGAAATAAATTCATAAGCGTAGAAAAAAATAGTATGTAACACTCGGTAACACATATGTGGCAAGCTTCAGCCACATGTGTTACCGCTGCGCTCGTGTTCCTACTTTTATACATCGTTTAGCAATGTAGAATTGAAAAAAAAAAGGTAAAGGTAAATTTTGCATATTTGTAATTCTCTGACAACTAGTATTTAACAATATTTAGAACTCCTGCGCCCAATGAAGAGTTCTTCAATTGATTTACCAGAATATAAGACAGCTGATATATGTCATATTGTCCATGAATTACATAAGACGTAGAGACACCTTCTTACATTGGAAAAACTGAACCAGAAGATACGGACCGATTTGAAATGGAATGGTATCAATGAGACATTGAGAATTTTATTACATAACATGAGAATCAGGTGGAGAAGAACTCAAAATAATCAAAAAGGTTAATTGAAAAGCACGACATAAGATGTTTTCAAAATTTGTTTTTAAAGACAATTAAATTGTTCATCAAAATCATCATAAAATTATGTCTATTGTTTATCTTGACAAAATCTATTTGCACAGTTGATATATGTCTTCGAAAAACTAGATGAATGAAGGACTGTTCGCAAACATATCCAAAAGTAAAAGACTGATCATCTTATTTCATGCTGGTGGGAAAATGGTATTCTTACCTGGATGCTTGGTAATGTTTAAATCGGGGTCTAAAATAGGGGATTATCATGTAGAAACGAATGCAGAAAATTATGGAAAGTCGTTAGAGCACGTGTTGATCCCTAATTTGCCGGAAAATGCTGTAATCGTCGTTGACAATGCACTCTACCCTAATATATAGAAAAATCCAGCTTCATAATCAAATTCTAGGAAGGTAAACCTGATAAAACCGTTAGTTGACAGTAACACTCATTAGTTCCACATCCAGTGGAAGTATCGCAACGACAAAAAAAAATTTAAAATTTTTTATTGTTCAAATAGGCCTAGAATGTTATAAAATGTCGAATTTTAAGTTTGAGCAAACACAGAATTTCTGCCTGTCGTTCTGTCTGTCGGTTTGTCTGTCTGTAACTTTTTTTGTGCGCACTATTACTTTGGAGCCGTTTAAGATATAGACTTGGGTATACGTATGTATTTTAACGAGATCTGGAACTAGATTATATTTTCATTTTATTCCTTGAAGGGTTGGGGCAAATGGGGGTAAATAGGTAAATCAAGCAAGTAAGAGACTAAAAAATTCGTATTTTGTACAAGATAATGTCTCAAAAAATTTTTTGTCATTAGCCACCCCCATTACTACCCCTACCTCATTATAAAAGGGGTAAAAAAAATTGTGATATAGTGTGTGTACAAGAACCAAAGGCTTCAAAATATTTTTTTTACTTCATCCAGCCCACTACCACCCCCGTGTCACTACCCTCACACCACTACTAATGCGGGATATCGTTTTATGGGGTTTTGGGTTAGACGATTTCCAATATTATCTTTTTAAAGTTCCATAATTATTTTCACATACAATTTTTTTTTTGCAAATCTGGATGTGGAAGTAGTAATTCCTTGGGCAGCGGTTTTTTTAACCATAATTCAAATCTTGGTGCAGCCAAATAACACTGGGAGAAACTCTGTAACTGAGATAGCTTACCATAGATATATGCCCATTAAGTGATTAGAGCACTATGCGCGGTTTGCTTCGGTAGGCTGTAAGGCCGCCAGATGTAGGTACAAAATTCATACCTATAATTACTTCCTTATCCAGTAACGATAAATGTTATTGTTCAAATAGGCTTAGAATGTCATGAAATGCCGAGATTTTAAGTTTGAGCAAAGAAATTTTTCTGCCGATCTGTCTGTCTCCTTTTATTTTGCGCACGATTACTCTGGAACTGTTTAAGATATTGACTTGAAATTTGGTACACGTGTGTATTTTAACAAGATCTAGAACTAGATTATATTTTGGTCTTATTCAGTTGAATGGTTGGTGGGTAAATTGGGGTAAATGAGGGTAAATAGACAAATCAAGCAGGTAAGTGTCCTTAAAATTGGTATTTAGTACAAAAGTGAAGCTATAAGGTCTCAAAATTTTTGTTGGCATTAGCTACCTCCACTACCACCCCCACCCCAGTATTAAAGGGGGTGAAAAAATTGATTTATTATGATTTAGTGCATGTACAGGAACCAAAAACCTTCATCCACCCCCACAACCACCCTCACCCCACTACCGATATGGATATCGTTTTATAGGTTTTTAGGGTAGAAGAGTTTAAATATTATATTACTAAAGTTCCATAAATAATTATTTAAACATACAAAATTTTTTCGTTGTGAGAGACTCGGATGGAAAATCTGGTTGTGGATAGTGGAAGTAGTGATTACTTAGGCAGCGGTTTTTTGTATTTATCTTGGTCTGCTTAGATAGGTGTTTGTTAGATATTTTTTATGTCCACTTATCTGCAACTTCTAATCATGTGGACTTGTTTTAAATAATTATTAATTCCAGTGAATTTACCAGTAAGATGTAAATCACTAAGATTTTTGTGTTTTAATTCTTATACGATTGCATCAGGTATTAGGAACGTATTCAAGTTTTATTAATATTTATAATATTTTACTTGACGTTGTTAGTCACGTTTATAATTAGTTCACTGTTTTTTAATCATACTAATTTCTAAAATTTATAGTATATTCTTTAATTAGTTTAAATGAGCCAACTGATTAATAACTAAAGTAATTCAAGTGCACATTTGGTCGTAAAATATTTGCATACCAACTCCTAAGAAAGTCGATGACTACTGCTTTTTGATCATTCTGGTACAATGCTGCGACCATGTAATCAAAATAGAGGATTTGGAAAATGTAGTGCTTGTGGATAGTGTCAGTGTAGTTGAACCATTAATTATATGGTAATTAATACCTAGTCAAACGCATTTACACAAAATAAATCTGCAAATTTGGCGTGTGTCTACATTGAAAATATTTGCAAAAAACTGATCTAGGGGGATGTAAGATGAGTAATAGAGTACATTAAAATAGTTTTTGGAATTTTTGTCTGTTTGTTTGAATGAGCATCACGCAGAAACTACTGAACCAATTTGAATGGGATTTTCACTAAGCTTGGAGTAACATTTAGTTTTTACAATTAATTATTTTTTATTTATTTGCTTTTATCATGATTAGAGAATATTATTTAGGTATTATGCAAATCACAACTTACACACTTTTTTATTTATTATGAAAATACCTACTTTCTGTATATTGTTGCCCTAATCTGGGCATGAGTGTTTTAAAGTATTTACCTGACTAGTATATTAGCGTGCCCAGATTAGGGAAACAATATGCAGAAAGTAGGTATTTTCATAATAAATAAAAAAGTGTGTAAGTTGTGATTTGCATAATACCTAAATAATATTCTCTAATTTAGTTTTTATTTCATCAAAATCGGCCTACTCTAAGCCAAGTTTTATGAAAATCGGTTTAGTAGATACACCTTGATCTCTACAATAAGCGTATTTGCACGGCATACACTTTCATGATTAAGCTTCTGTAATATTCCAGAAAATTCGAGAATATTTTGGAACCTTCCAGAAAATTTGTGAGCTTTCTGAAATATTCCAGAATGGTGATTCTACCTCAAACGTCGTTTACAAAGAAGCTTTCAATTCCGCGGGCACATATATAAAATGTATTGACAAAATTTTTAGTGTAGAATATTTTTAGCTGTTATTCCACAGTGCTTTGATATATGCTTTGATCAACTGGGGTACACCCAACCAAATTTCAGAGGTTTTTATTGTACAGAAAAGAGCCATAAGAGCTTTAGCGGGCGTGAATCAACTTGAAAGTTGATTTATTACATTTAATATAATAACATTTGAGTGAATATGAAAAGAATGGTGAAACTCACAAATACAATGACCGTAATCGGGATAAAATACAAAGACCGCGCCAGAGATTGACTTATACAAAGATAATTAAATTTGGAATTGGATTATTTAATTCACTTCCAAATATTATTAAGGAATTACCCATTAGACAGTTTAAAATAAAACAGATTTTTATTATATGTAAATTTGTGTTATTTTATGTCATATATTATGTTGTTTGTTATGGTGTTGCCTATTTTCAGATTATATCCTTATATTTGTTATATACTTGTATTTTATGTATGTATATGTTTATTTTTATATGTTACATGCCATATTTGACTATATTTGAATCTATACTCTACTATTATATGTTATATTTTAGTCTTATGTGTTTTTATTTATATTTCTTTAGTCTTTTATTTAACTTGTCAAAACACTATGGTGTAGTTACTATTTGGCTAATAAAATCATTATTATTATTATTATAGTTTATAAAAGCCAGTCACCCTTTATACTCTGTGGCTCCGACACTCACAGAGGGGAGCTGGTAGTACCGGCAGCCACTCCCCACGTCCGTGGGGTGAGTGACTACTGGGTCCGAGAATCGTGTGCCCTGAGTAGACGTAATGAGCCGAGGATAATGGCCTTCTGCATCCTGCCGGCTAAGATCTCTGCCGAATTTCGGCATGCCGGTATGATCTTTAGTTCTGAAAGCAGTGTGTGTCTCGTTCCACCGAGGGCTCCTATGATCAGGACCATTAGCTTAACAGTATGGCCAGGGTAAAGCCTACGGAGCTCGAAGAGCAAATCTCGATATTTCGTCCGTTTTTCCTCCTCCTTCAAGACAATGTTATTCTCCGCGGGAGCCGAGAACTCCACGACAAACATTGTCTTGAGTTGGTGGTCGAGGAGTATCATGTCAGGCTTATTAGCTTGTATTTGCCTGACGGTGGGAAACGAGTAGTTCCAATAAATTAGACACTTCTCATTTCCCACAACGGACTCAATATCCCCCGGAGCGTAAGGCAGCACTGGTGTCTCGTCTATCCCATACGAGTGCCTTAAGTGATAATAAAGCACTCGTAATGCTGCGTCGTGCCTCTGGATATAGGCCGAGACTGCATATACTGGACAAGCCGACAGCAAATGCATTAATGTCTCCGGCGCCCTGTGGCAGGTCCTGCAGCTGACATCAGGGACCTCTATACCCATGACACGACTTCGATAGACGAGTGTGTTGAATACACCATCCTGGCACGCCATTATGAATCCCTCGGTCTCAGACTTCAGCCCGGCTGACCTTAAGAAAGCAAAGGTCAGCCTTTCGGATAAGCCGCGGTCTTCTATATTTTTATAGAAGACGCCGTGCAATGGCTTATCCGAGTGTCGCTGCAGAAATAGATCAATTTCAGCAGCTTTGACTTGGGCTTTTTGCCGAGCAGGTTCCAACTCGGTGACAGAGTCTTGGTTAACCCGCTCAGCGTCGAAGACCAGACCGAGATCATCGGCGGCTCTGCGTGCTGCCTTAAACAAAAAGGCTCCTGCTCCTGCACTTTCATGGTCTCGGACCATGCAGAGGAGGGGATCCGAACTCCTTATGACCTTACAGGCTCCATCCAGAACCATTCTGTTATGGAGACTCTCCAAACTCAAGAGTCCACGGCCTCCCCGATGCCGTGGGAGATATAACCGTGGAACGGACGATTTTGGGTGCAAACTCCTATAGAGATGCATCTCTTTTCGGGTTCCTACATCGAGTTGACGCAGCTCCTCTTGATTCCATTTAATTACTCCGAAGGAGTAGAGGAGGATCGGAACGGCAAGCATATTGGTAGCAGACACCTTGTTCTTCCCCGACAGTTCTGAAGACCAGATCTGTCGGAGTCGGTGCTGATACTTGCCGCGGAGAGCGTTTCTTACGACACTCACTTCTTGGGTGGAGCGTTGCTCGACACCCAAGTAAGTGTACGACTCTCCGGCATCTAAATGATGTAAGATGCTTCCGTCCACAAGCTGCGCATCCTCTCCGTAGTCACCACATCGTCCTCTCTTGAGGTGGACTAGTGCACACTTGTCCAACCCAAATTCCATGCCGACAGCCTGCGTGTACTCCTGTACCACCCTGAGGGACTGGCGTAAATCCCTCTCTCCGGAGGCATAAAGTTTAAGGTCATCCATGTAAAATAGATGGGTGACCTTATGCCTCCTGTCGCCGGGAGTACCGCAGTTGTATCCACGGGTATTTCGAAGCGAAACGGATAATGGTAGTAGTGAGATGCAAAACAGAAGGGGGCTTAGGGAATCTCCCTGAAATACTCCCCTTCTGAACAATACCGGCTCTGTCTGGACTCTGCTGTTACCTGATGTTATGGTAAAGCGAGTCCTCCAGAGCGGCATGAGTTCTTCGATACATCTCACTACAGGACCTGGCACCGCAAGACATCTGAGCAAGTGGACAATAAGCTCATGGGATGTCATATCAAATGCCTTGCAGTAGTCGATCCAGGCCATAGAGAGGTTACGCTTATACTGCACGGAGTCCTGCGTGATACATCTGTCGATCAGCAGGTTCTCCTTGCAGCCAGCGACACCTCCCTTTGACCTTCTTTGCTCATATATCCGTTCGTAAACCCGTTCAACTGCTTGGAGCACCCGCATGTACAAGATGCGTGTAAACAACTTGTAGCATGCATTTAAGCAAGTTATCGGCCGGTAATTTTTTGGGTTAGACAAATCTCCGTTCTTCGGGATCAGCACTGTCCGCCCCTCGACAACCCAAGAAGGAATTTGCTGCTCCCCATTTAGCCATGAATTAAAAATTCTGGCCAAATGGTGGTGGGTACTGGAAAACTTTTTCCACCAAAAGTTATTTATCCCATCGGGACCTGGAGCAGCAAAGTTCTTAGAGCCCTCAAGAGCTCTTCGAACCTCTTCTGGGGTTATCGGTTGGCACACCTCGTTTGGTTATTGAAACCTTTGGCAAAAGGCTTCAAAGTGTGCCAGGGCTGGAGTGTCTCTGTTGAGTGGTAGCTTCTGTCCGTAGAGCGTTTTCCAGAAGTTTTCCACCTGATCTACAGTCGGCGGATTCTCTACAACGCGCTGAGGCGGTTCGAAAAGGCGCGAGGGCTTTTTGCGGAATAGATTGTTTTCCGCCAGCCCCCTCGCCCGCCTCACTAGTGACTTTTTACAAGTCACTAACATCCGTATCCGATCAAGGCAGTGCTGCTTGGTGGTTCGCAGCACTGCCCCATTCAGTGTGTGATGGACGCGTCTTAAATTGGCGGCTATGCGCCTAACTTTAGGCGTGAATGTCCTATTGGCCGCCATATAGTCCATCACACATTGGATACGGGATGCATGTTGCCTCGCCGACCGGATCTTGGCTTCCATCTTATGTATACGCCGCTCCGCTCTCTCCTGTGGAGAGGCAGTGTTCCGCCTCTCCCCTGGGGTTAAGCGCTGTGCAGCAGCGTATACGGCACAGTTTATGCGCCAGATGTCAGCCTCTTCTGGTATCGCTTCACGAAGTTCAGCATCCACTCTGGCTAGGTCTTCTGATCTGGGGGGTCTGATGTAGTGTAACCCCCTTCTTGTGTTGAGGCCCTCTGGTGTTGGTGGGACGTCTAGAACTGCCTCCTCAACCAGTTCATTCAGCGGCTCTTCAACCGCCTCATTTACCGGCTGAGGAACAGCTCTCACGTAGCCCCTGCTACGAAGGTGGGATACATAATCACGCAGATTTTGCGGCGTGAAGGCGCTGTGCTCCGGGTGTCTTTCACACCACAGAGCATGCATTCGCGCCATGTACCCCCTTCGTGCGGGCTCACTGCTTTCGTAGCACAGCAGAAGATCATTCCTCAGCTCATCTGTCCACTCAAAGCGTCCATGTGTCTCGCGGTCGTCATTGTCAGGCAATCCGTCCGGTTGGGCCCCACCACCTTGCCTGTGACCCCCATCCGGATGGGGTCGATTGTGGGGGCCCTGTCTTCTGTTGCCTGGAACCAGAAGATTTCAGCTTGTTAGGTGGTTAGCCTAACAAGCCCACGGCCGACACCAGAGGGGAAGTCTCTTTCCCCTCCCGGGTGCGCTAGCACTGTCGGTCCGGATTTTGCACCCGTGGCTGGAGTAAGTGGTGTCGCTACTCACCAAAGGCTAGTTGGATGTAAGGGAGCCCCTCCTGCTTATTATTATTATTATTATTATTATTATTATTAATTATTATTATTAGTTATATTGCGAATGGTATGTAATTAGTTATTGTTTTAATGAAATAGCTCATGATCGAAATTGGTGTCTTTTTGCAGTAGAGTGAAACGATATGTATATATTATATATTATTATTATTTTCTGGATTTCCAACCCCATAAAGTAAACAAGAAACATTTGGTATTTACCATAAAGGCAGTTTTACTAACACAACAAGTTTTAAAGTGTGCCTATATCCTATGAATTAAACACTACAATAAATAACACAGAGATAATGCGATCTCTGTGCGAGCAAAGCAAGGATATAATAGATCTTTTTATTATATTTTCATTACAAAACAATTGTCAATTATATTGGTTAATCAGTTAGACGCTTTTGCGGCCGGCAGAGTCTGGATTCCGATTTGGATAGGTTGTGAAGCTCCTGCTGTATTTACCACACTGACACGGAACAGATACATCCTGTCGGGTTGAAGAGAATCCACGTGTATAGGAACGTTAGGCCTTGCGGATGAATCCGTGATTGGAATTGTCAGATTGACAAATGGTGAACCATCCACGATAATTGAACTGATGGTACATCGGTTGACTGCATACGGTGGCAATGCCCAAGTCATGTCAATGAACGTAGTCCCTGGTCTGATATCCACTAGCGTTGGCCCGTCCAAGTCTAAAATCACATATTTCTTAGAAGGCATTTTAAAATAAAAAAAAAACAAAAAACAAAAAAAATCGATTTGCACACGCTTCTGCACGCGACTAAAATTTGCGTTTCTGGCATATTCATGGTAATTTCATTCATATATATTAGTGGAGCGCCTGGAGCGTTAAAAACATGAAAACCTCGGATTTCAGTTACAGTGAATGAAATTTAAAAATTCACAATGGAATGTTTAGCTAATAATATATATAAAAAAGTTTACCTATTAAAAAATTGTGATCTTGATTTGAATAAAAAAAAATGATAATTGCAACAATTCAAATAGTATAATACATATTAGGCTGTAGAATATTTTTGTATAACGAAATTAAGTTAACGTATCTATTTATATAGAGACAGTAATCGGGAAAAAGAAGTAAATTAAGGAAAATTAAATAAAAAAGAAAATTATTAACAAAATATTTGTTTATTTAAACAATTTACATTTTTGTCCATATCAAATATTTTCTTCGACTTCATTTATTTGAATGATAGGTGGAGTATTAAAACAACTATTTTCGCTGCACTGTAGATATGCTACACTACAATATAAGCCACTCTTCCGACATCCACAAGCAGCTTCAATTTTGCAATTACAAAATAACATTTGCAATAGATTATCCGGAGCCGGCAATTGATTCATTGTTATTGGGATGAACATGTTATTGGAACGCTTCCATCCCCAATTTTCAATATCTACGTCATTTCCTAGCCATATCTGGATTTGCAGGTACACTCGCTTTAGGTGTTCAAATGCTGCATCAATTGTAGGAGGTAATGACGACAAAAGAACATAGTATTTTTGGCCGTTGCTTTTATGAAAGAATTGAACCTCAACATATTCAAATCTTTAATTTTTGCAGAAGCTCTATATAAACCCAAAATACATGCTACACCCGCTTGAAATATATTATCCGAGTCTTCGTTGACATTTTTAAATACTTTTGCTGATTCGTGTAAATCGTGACGTTTCTCAAAATTTTTGGTAAACTTATTTTTGCCTTTATTGAAAAACGCAGATGTGGTATCACAACCCGTGAAAGCATGGTAAAAAAGAATATGTTCTTCACATTTCGGAAGCGATCTTTCTAAACTTTTCGAAGAAAATATTTTTTGTTGGACTTTGCCTCGGGATGGTTTTAGAAAATATATTTCATGATCCTCCTCCATTAATGCCGTTAATATAACCAAGACGTCAATATCTTCTGAAACTAAAACAACATTTTTTGTTTCTAAATTAATTGCTGTATCAACAATTAATTTGTCTGCATCGCTTTCCGCTTGGCATGTAAAAATATTGTTGTCAGCTAATGTAATTAACTCGATTTTTGCAATTAAAAATTTAGAACTACGTCCGTAAAGTTGTACATTGCAGCTGTCGCTGTCGTTCTCCCCTCCACGTTTTACTACCTGTTTAAGGTCCCTACGACCCTTATTACACTCAGGTATTTTTTAAAGATGTTCTATGTACATTTAGGTGAAATTCAACATATGCATAAAAAACAATATTGTTTAAAATAAAATTATATGCTAAAATATTAATTTTTTATAGTTTTATCAACAATTAATTTGTCTGCATCGCTTTCCGCTTGGCATGTAAAAATATTGTTGTCAGCTAATGTAATTAACTTGATTTTTGCAATTAAAAATTTAGAACTACGTCCGTAAAGTTGTACATTGCAGCTGTCGCTGTCGTTCTCCCCTCCACGTTTTACTACCTGTTTAAGGTCCCTACGACCCTTATTACACTCAGGTATTTTGAAAGATGTTCTTCTATGTATATTTAGGTGAAATTCAACGTATACATAAAAAAAATATATTATTTAAAATAAAATTATATGCTAAAATATTAATTTTTTATAATTTTTTGTTCAAATAATGATCAAATGCACAAAAAAATTTTTGGTAAACTTTGAAACTTATAGTATAAAAAACAAAATCCCACCTCGACAATATAAATTCATTCACTGTAACAGAAGTCCGAGGTCAAAACCCCTAGGCGCTCCGCTATATCATTGGCATGCATTTTAAAAACGTTGCACCTGACTGGTCATGTACAGCCAGTCTAAATCTTGAAACGTTCGGATATATTTGGTATATGTGGGAGAAAGTAACATTTTTAGGGAATACAAAATTATAGACAATTTTATGCACGTTGTTTTTTGTGAAAAAAGTTTTTGTCCCATCTTTTTTAGTTTTTGTGTTAAATGACAAAAACCACACTGACAACAGTTTCCTTTAACATATGGCAGCCATTTTGAAAGTACAGCCAGTTATTTTTTTGAGGACGTGTCTAAATTGTTCCTTAGGCTTTAATCTTTATGAAAAACATAGGGGGGGGGGCTCCCCGACTACATTTATTATAAGTAAATTCAATTGTGAAGGGTACAATCTTTCACAATCCTCCTTGGGGGGATGCATTTTTTTATAGAATATTTAAGATTAATTCAGTATGTTGTCGTCCTCAGTACTTGCTACTAAACTGTAAACCTTTCAGAAACACCTTGTGGTATGCTTCTTCCAAAACTGTTTTTGTAATTTTGAAAATATCCTGTCTGGCTGGAGAAACAATAAAAACCCTGGGCTGAAATTATGGGCCATCTTTTACGTAATTACTATTATTTTATTTTTTTTTAACTATTTAACGTCGGCCTATTTCCGCTACCAGGGCCTATCACCGACGCCAGGAGGCGAGCTACCCCCAACCTGGAAATTTTGCCGAACCTAATTAATATTATTTGTAACTCACTATGTGCAGGAGTATCATAAGCAATGACACCAATTCCTCCTTCTTCCAGATAGTTATAGATAGGCGTAACTGTAAGTTCATATTGTGTACAAGGTACAAAACCAACTAGATGGACATATTCATAAGTGGCGTATGTGCTCACTGGTGTGCTTTCGAAATCCCAACGAACAACTCGGAAATATTGTACACAGTGGGCATATAGTCGGTCTAATTCCCATTCGAGGATAATGCTGTCTTCAGTTCTATGGGTTGCTTGTATATGGGTCACGGTGATATTTGCACCTGAAAAAGAGATATAAAAATGCGTCAGAGTAGTCTTAGATAGAGTGAAATCAATTTGTTCTTATTTAAAAATTACCATGGAGTAGTCATTTTACTCTTAGTCCAATAATTATATAAAATTCCATCACAAAAAATGTTATCTGAGATTTTCCTTCAGTAACTGTTAGTGGAGGGGTTATACATCACAAAACCACAAAAATCCGTTCTGGAGGTGCCGCGCAACCCCCCCAAAAACCACCCCTTCGGTGAAAATAGCTTTATTTTACTGATAACTCGTTAACTGTTGAAGATATAAAAAATTGCTCACCATAAAAAAGAAAGCTTGACTAATTTCCTAAAAAAATTCCTATTGTAATTTTGTGTATATGGCCATGGTTTTCGAGAAAATCTATATTGAAAAAAATTCCAAAATTTGTATTTTTAATGCGCGCGAATTTTCGTTTATTTGAAATTTATTGCGCGCGGCCTATAGAAAAAATTGAATTGCTCGAAAATCATACAAGCTAGGAAGAAAAATCAAAATAGGTTTTAAAGGGGATGTAAAATACGCTCTTGTGTTGCCATTTTTTATGGCTATTGATATTTATTAGTATATAAAACTAACAATATAATATAGTTATCTCTTAATTTTTTGCGTCTCTAACTATTCACAGGCCCATAAAAAATAACTGACTTTAATATAAGTTATAAATGCATTATCTTTTAGTTCAAGGTAGTACTTCAATGCAGAAAAAGTTAGGAATAAAAATATTCACATTTACAAATTTACACACACGTTGAAGTTAGCCAAATTTTGGCCAATTTTTTATTGCTTCCTAAAAATAAAAAAAGGTCCCAAATATCTTGAAAATTTAGCTCAAAAAATTATTCAATAAAACGGAAGAAATTGAAAAGAAAGAAAAAACGGCCAAACTTTGGATTACCTATATGAAAATGGTTATATTGGAAAAATCAAAATATAAAATAAAAAATTGGAGAAAATTTGGCTAACTTCAACATGCTGGTAAATTTGTAAATGTGAATATTTTTATTCCTAACTTTTTCTGCATTGAAGTACTACCTTGAATTAAAAGATAATGCATGTATAACATATATTAAAGTCAGTTATTATTTATGGGCCTGTGAATAGTTAGAGACGCAAAAAATTAAGAGATAACTATATTATATTGTTATTTTTATGTACTAATAAATATCAATAGCCATCAAAAATGGCAGCACAAGAGAGTATTTTATATCCCCTTTAAAACCCATTTTGATTTTTTTTCCTAGCTTGCATGGTTTCCGAGCAATTCAATTTTTTCTATAGGCCTCGCGCAATAAATTTCAAATAAACGAAAATTCGCGCGCATTAAAAATACAAATTTTGGAATTTTTTTCAATATCGATTTTCTCGAAATCCATGGCATATACAATAAAATTACAATAGGACTTTTTTTTTAGGAAATTAGCCAAGCTTTCTTTTCATAATAAGCAATTTTTTTTATATCTTCAACGGTTAACGAGTTATCAGTAAAATAAGGCTTTTTTCACCGAATGCGAGGTTTTTTGGGGGGGTTGCGCGGCACCTCCCAGAACGGATTTTTGTGGTTTCGTGATCCATTAAGAGTTACTGAAGGAAAATCTCAAATAACATTTTTTGCGAGCTTCTGGTTGACAGACCTACAGAAATAAACTTTACTGGTTGATCTGGTGTGTATAGATTTTATTTCCTACCCACTTCAATATAATTGACTTTACCTGGTCTTGTCGGTAGAGGAGCTTGAAGGACGCTTTCTCTGCTCGCAATATTGCTATCTCGCTGAATTGCCACAACCCTAAACTCGAACATCTCGCACATAGGCAGAATCGAAACGTAGATCCGCGTGCGAAGAGTCTCAAAAGAGTTCGTGATTTCTCCACCGATGGGACCCATGACAATTCTATACATGACATTTTCACAATTTGTACTCGGCTGCCAATGCAATCTATCGTCTAGGTCTAGCTGTACGTCTCTGACGGGATCGGGAACTGAAAAAGAAGTGAAATGAGCGTTTTATTTTTAACTAGGAAGAATCCCTAATATACAAACACTATTAGTTATACACGTACTTATACAGTGTGGTCCGCAGGGATTCCAAATCCTGGGAGTAAAAATATTTTCGGGACCGGATCGGCATATCTGAAGAAATCTCGGGTCCCGAAATTAGTCCCGAAATTGAACTAAATGGTTTTACGGCTGGGGTCAGAAATTAAAAATTTTATGTTGCACCCTCAATATGTCCGATATAAGAGGAGAAAATGGATGAATTGATTATTATAATTATTTTGAGAAATTAGGATTTTCCTAGCCGATTGTTACATTTTGAGACATAAAACTCATCCCCTAATAAGAAAAATAATTCCTCTTACCTAAGATGGTGAAACCACCCCCAAAGTTGAAAAACATATATAAAAGAAGTACTAGGAATTTATTAATGAAAGTAATATTATTTATGGTTTTGGGGTTGCTGATTACGAATTTGGATCGGGTTTTTGTGTTAAGATGTAGCAAATTAATAAAGCAATGATTAATATTTTCCAATTTCATTAACTATATAGAGATTTAACCTGTTTATTATAATTATTCCTCTTCATTGATGTTTGAGTCATTTTCATCTTTATACATATTTACACAAATGCATGCGATATCCAACGACTTAAGAAGTGTGCGTGAATATCAAAAAAAAAACCGCTGCCCAAGGAATCACTACTTCCACATCCATATTTTCTATCCAAGTCACAATTTTTTTTCATCCCCTTTAATAATGGGGTGGGGGTGGTAATGGGGGTGGCTAATGCCAAAAATTGTTTTGAGACCTTCTTCTTCTCTTGTATATACTAAATACCAATTTTATGGAATCTTACCTGCTTGATTTACCTATTTACCCCAAATTTACCCCAATTCACCCCCCAACCCTTCGACGGAACAAGATGAAAATATAATCTAGTTCCACATCTCGTTAAGGTACATATGTGTACCAAATTTCAAGTCAATATCTTAAACGGTTCCAGAGTAAACGTACGCACAAAAAAAGTTAGACAGACAGACCGACAGACAGACCGACAGACAGACCGACAGACAGACCGACAGACAGACCGACAGACAGACCGACAGACAGACCGATGTGGAAGTAAACCGCTGCCCAAGGAATCACTACTTCACATCCAGATTCTCTATCCAAGTCACTCACAACGAAAAAACTTTGTATGTGGAAATCATTGTTTATGGAACTTTAATAATATAATATTTGAAATCCTCTACCCCAAAAACCCATAAAACGATACCCCACATCGGTAGTGGGGTGGTAGTGGGGGTGGATGATGTAAAAAAGTATTTTGAGGTTTCTAGTTCTTGTACATATACTAAATCACAATTTTTTTTTATCCCCTTTAATAATGGGGTGGGGGTGGCTAATGCCTTAGCTTCTCTTGTATATACTGAGTACCAATTTTATGGACTCTTACCTGCTTGATTTACCCATTTACCCCAAATTTACCCTAATTTACCCCCCCAACCCTTCGACGGAACAAGATGAAAATATAATCTAGTTCCAGATCTCGTTAAAGTACATATGTGTACCAAATTTCAAGTCAATATCTTAAACGGTTCCAGAGTAAACGTGCGCACAAAAAAAGTTACAGACAGACCGACCTGACAGACAGACAGACCGACAGACAGAATTTTTTTTTTCGTTCAAACTTAAAATCTCGACGTTTCGTGACATTCTAAGCCTATTTGAACAATAAAAATTTTTAAAAATTTTTTTGTCGTTACTATACTTCCACTGGATGTGGAAGTAAAATAAAAAAGCAACTTTAGTTTATTGCCATAATTTTTTGTCTTTAGTAACATTCAGCTAAGATGCTTCCCTGCTAAGTTATGTAATCTTAGATTTAAAAAAAATCATTTTTTCAAAAATTTTCAAAATACATTAAATGTAAAATCTTTTAGATAATGCATCTATCACGCTCAAAAATTTGAGCATATACATAATACTGTAATCAAAAAAATGATTTTGTGTAAAATATAAAAATTTTGCCTTTATTTTCCTTGTATCAGTTTTGATTTTGCAGATATCAAAATTTGCCAAAGAAAATTTTAAGCTATTGTAATAGGTAAGCTTTAATTTGGTTCAAGGTATATATTAAAAGGTTTTTTAAACCAGAGTTATGATTGTTTAATGCGCATGACCTTTTCAAGGCTACGTTCAAATGCACCTAACATTAGCTTTGTTTAAAAATCCTCCACTAATTGCACCAGTGCAACTTTGTCTCTCTTCAACTTATATATAGTATCACTCTAATCTTTTTCTATTATCTGCACTAGTGGAGACAGTGCAGTATTTTTGAACAAACCTATTAATTACATCTCGGCAACGATGAGCCTAGACAAATTTTTATTTCATGGATTATTTTTGTTATTTCGTAAGATAACTTTTTTGTTATGGCAAACTTTTTCGAAAATGTGATCAAATTACTCAAAAGTAATTTGCTTAAAACCTTTTAAAAATCAATGTTTTTTGCTTAAAAATCGTTTTCAATCCCCGGCGGGTGTTAAAGTAACAGTAATGTTATAGGGGTTTTTTGGCGTAGAATTCGACGATCTACACGTTATCTCACTTTTTTTTTCAAAACCTGAAACTGAAATTTGCTCAGTAAGTTAGTGTTTTCTAGGGGAAGAACCCTATTATTTTTTAACAAAATCGATCGGTAAATAAAAATGTTATTAATGATTTAAATTTGAAAACAAATTTTTGATTTTTATGTTTTTGTCATTGAATAGAAATCTGATGGAATGATATTTCATTTTAATATCAAAATATTTATATATTTTACAAATATACATTTCCTAATGTAGGTAATATACAACCGTGAAAATATGATTTTAGCTCGTGTCCTATAATGTAAAAATTTACGTTTTTTTACGTGTAAGGTGGTGGTGTAGTTCTTACGACTTAGAATCCAAGGGTCCCGGGTTCGAAACCCAAATGGGGTTTGGTATGTTTTTTTTCTTTTTACTTTATTTTACACTGAGTCTTTTACCAGCTAAGTTCGTACTATGAAATTAAAAATGTCTAAAACGAACATTATTTACAAAAACCTATAGAATGTGTAACAATTATATAAAAAGTTCAGTGAAGAGGCGAAGAGTGCGTTTTTAGCTTGTTCCTTTTTAATACATTAGTCGGGGAGCCCTCCCTAGCTGTACGTGCATCCCCTGCCCGATCCTTGGGCAGAATGTTTTTCATAAAGATTAAAGCCTTAAGGAACAATTTAAGACGTGTTCTAGAAAAAAAAACTGACTTTACTTTCAAAATGGCGGCCATATGTTAAAAAGAACTGTTGCCAATGTTGTTTTTGTCATTTAACACAAAAACTAAAAAGAAAAATTTTTTGAGGAGTTGGAAAAATTGCTGTAATGATAGTTGGGAATTATTAACCTCCCCCCCCCCCCAAAAAAAAACCTAGCGACACTCCTGAGTAATATAATTATTTATAGGGGATATTTGAATATGTCATCAGCATTTCTGTCAACATTTTTATGTTTATTAGAATACTAAACGTAAGTAGTAGTTGTCGTAGAAAAAGTATAGTATGCAACTCGCACATAATGGCAATTTTGCACTTGTGTGAATGGCAGCCCTCGCCTTCGTCTCGTGCTACAAACTTTCACATTAGTGCAAAATGAGCCTCATTTTGTTCTTATTCCCTAATATAATATTTAAATTTACATCTTAAATTTTTAAATATTTAGAAGTGAAGATTTTTTGTTGCTCGCTGTTTTTTTTATTATTTAAAAATTTTTATATTATAAAAAAAAGTGAATATTAAGGCAGACGGTTTAACACAACACCTAAATTAAAACTCTAAGTATCGAAATAATTTTTTTTAATGCATTTATGGTAGTTTTGATAGGCAAGACGAATTAAAACTACTGCTGCTATAACACAGCCACACACAAAAAAAGTGGTCTGGCCTGCGGACCAAACCAGTGTAACCTTATATATTTAGACCCGCTGAAACCTAATCTGAAGTCAGAATTGTGAGATTAGTTCTTTTTAAAAAAAAATTAGAGCATTAACAGCTTTGTCCGACAACCTGTTTCTGATTTTTGTAATAATACCTCTGGACAAAGAGAACATTCTCTCGTTTTCAACAGATGTCAGTGTCTCGAATCTCGACCCGAAAGTCCCGGGACACGTGACAATTAAATTTGGCAAAAGTCCCGGGACTTCGAGACACGAGACGTCCCGGGACCCAAACCCTATTTGGGAGAGGTACACTCAAAGAAATAGTATGGGTAAATTCAACAAAAAAAAAATGGTTAACTAACAATATCGTTAATTTTGTTAAACCAAACTATATTGATGGTATTTTTAAACAAGAGGTGATTGTTATTTTAATTAATAAAAAGTTGTCGTACAACAAAACAAACATTAACTTAAAAAATAGATGAATAAGACTATTATTTTGTTCGTCTGACTATTATTTTGTTGAATTCTGTCAAATTAAACTAGATAATAGTATATTTTATTTTTAACTATTATCGAATTGTAATTCTAACCCAGTATTAGTTTGCTGTATTATTGTACTTGGTAGACAAACCAATATTATTGTCGTCTTTTAGAAGTTCTAAAAGAATTACTATAAAATTTGCTTGCTTACCACGTAGTCTATTACAGAAATTATTCCCAGATGACGCCACGTACAAATCACTGACAATAATCAATCATGCATTATCTTATACTTTTATGAATTTATAGAAAATAATAACATGATTGCAATGTTCAAATTCTGTCAGGGATCGATATATTTGGATGGAACTTATAAACGATCTCTAATCTTTGGTTTGGGTGGTCTGATGTCTCAATGCTGAGATTTTAGCTAACCAAAAAAAACTTCATCATACAATAAAGTGTAGATCAACCTAAAAATTAATTGGTGAACAAAAAACAAAGTCGTTGTACTATTTAATTGTAGACCAAATTGAAAATGGTTAGTGAACATAAAAAAATGTCATTGTACTATTTAATTTGTTACAAGAAGATATGATTATTAAACTACTATTTGTTTACGAAAACAAATAAAGTTGTATGACTATTCTTTTCTGATTGATTTAACTATGAAACTAGATATGCGCGATTTCATATGCTCTTTTTGGTTGAATTTACCTATCATTTTCTTTGAGTGTAAAGAGGATTATTATTGACATTACATTTTTTTTTATCTATTATTTCCGATATTAGATTTTCATTGAGAGCTATAGATATGAAAAGCTGTCCACTTTATTTTACTTCCACATCCAGTGGAAGTATAGTAACGAAAATTTTTATTCAAATAGGCTTAGAATGTAATGGAACGTCGAGATTTTCAGTTTGGGCGAAACGAAAATTTCTGTCTGTCTGTCGGTCTGTAACTTTTTTTTGTGCGCATGATTACTCTGGAACCGTTTAAGATATTGACTTGAAATTTGGTACACTTATATATTTTAACGGTATCTGGAACTAGACTATATTTTCATCTTATTCTGTCGAAGGGTTGGGGGGTAAAATGGGGGTAAATAGAGGGTAAATAGGTAATCAAGCAGGTAAGAGTCCATAAAATTGGTATTTAGTGTATACAAGAGGAGCTAAGGTCTCAAAAATATGTTGTCATTAACCACCGCCATTACCATCCCTACCCCATTATTAAAGGGGATGAAAAAAAAATGTGATTTAGTGTGTGTACAAGAACCAAAAGCCTCGAAATATTTTTTTATGTAATCCACCCCCACTACCACCCCGGTATCACCACTCGCACCCCACTACCGTGTGGGATATCGTTTTATGGGTTTTTGGGGTAGACGATTTCAAATATTATATTATTAAAGTTCTATAAACAATTATTTCCACATACAAAATTTTTTCGTTATGAGAGACTTGGATAGAAAATCAGAATGTGGAAGTAGGGATTCCTTGGGCAGCGGTTCTTTATTAATAACTTTTCTATAAATAAGGAACGAATATACAAAACAAGAAAATTAATTTAAAACATGATTTTGCTTGCTCTATACTGTATTATTAAGAACTAATCAATAAACTGCTTTTTTTTTCTACACAACCGTGATGTAAGTATAGTCACTTATTAGTACGTACCAAAAAGGCGCTAAAGTGCATACTGCAGATAGGTTGCCTCCTTCTTGTTAAGTATTTACTCATTGCCGCATTTTTGCTTCTTGAATTGATGACGTCGTCAACTTATGGCCTATTTTATTTTAGCTTTTTTATTATTCCGCTTTATCTTACGGCTTATATACTTCGTATTTAGATGCAGAAAAGTAGTACCAACATAGAACTTCAAAAAACACAAAATCTTAAAAAAATGAATATTTCGGCCTTTTTGCTACTGACTACTGGCGGCAGTAATCACATAGGTATAATAATATTGGCAAAACAAACGAAACATTAATTTTTTATAAAATACGCAATTCATTGATTTTGTTCCTTGAACATATATGTTTATGTAAAATAATGTAAGGCTGGTAGCATTATATTCTAATGTATTTAATCCAGCGTTATAATCTGCGATAATCGTGGGTATCTAGAATTTGGTTTTTCCTGTATCTAAAGATGCAGCATCTATTAATTGGACAACACAAGGACACGGAATCGCATATAATTGGTTCCTTTGGTTCGGTAATCTTATATATTTGATAAAAAATTATATCCACAAATTTAAATTTTTTGATGCGTTGCCATTTATATCTACACATCGATTTTGTAGTTCCGAATATCTGATAACTTTTTTTTATAACATCATAGGTTTTGTGTTAAAGGATTTAGCAGGATAAGCATGACGAGTCGGCCCCCCAAATGGCAACCTATATCTAAACTTATGTTTTAATATCGACTTGATGTATGAACGCGATTTATATGTGTTTTGCCGACGTACTCCGCTTTGACCTTGAGATATGGAAAAAAAATGAGCGCATGCATGACTATCGTTCAAAGAGACATATCTCGAAAACTAATTCAGCTAGAGAGGTAAAACCAACGGGAGATTTCAGGTAATCTTAAGAGCGAAGAATGCCGATCAAACAGTGTCACCTGTGAGGAAGTGGGGCAGAGAGAAGTACGGATGATGGGCGTGGCTTTATAGGCCTTCCTCACATATTTATAGTTTAAAAGGAATAAGCAAAGCAAACTATATACAATACACTGCTCGCCAATATCTGAGGTGTTACTTTATATTTTCTAAATAATTCATTGCTGCTTTGTTTTACAAATCTAACTGTTTATAAATATTTGTATATTACGTACAATATAATTCAAATAAATACATTACAATAAAGGTTATAAGTGTATATTCAGCTTTGTTTTACATGTAGGAAGTCATGTAAAAACTTCGAATGTAATCAAAGTACCTAAGTTTTTATGAGATTATTTTATACTTACCAGTATTGCGCGCCCGGTTTGATTTTTTTTTAATCGCTTCATATATTATCAGAATAGAACCCTATATTGAATTTTATAATAATTCGTCGGGTAATTAATTATTATAAATAATTATTCAACACCTTCACGAGTATTCGCGGACCATTTTTCTCGTTCTCGGCGTTTGCTGGACAAAGCAATTATTTTATCGTTCATCTCTCCCTAAGCCTAAAACGGAACAATACATCGATTTTAGATTTTTACCGAATTATCACAGATTTATTAACAAAGTGTGCTAATCTGAGGGTTAAATATATGAAAAGGAATGAAGATAAGAGATGGACGTAACTATTTTGTTTGAATATTTTTTTCTAAAATGAACAGTTTTTGATTTTTCATACGTTCCTCTACCGTTTTACCCTGTCTTCAATCTCCACTGAATCTGCCATTCCTTCACTGTTGGTAAATTGTTTTGTAACAAAAAATGAACCACTTTAAAAAATAATTAGGGTAATGATTATACTCTATGGCCGATTTATATTTTTACTTCCACATCCAGTGGAAGTATAGTAACGACAAAAAAATTTTTTAAAATTTTTATTATCCAAATAGGCTTAGAATGTCATGAAACGTCGAGATTTCAAGTTTGAGCGAAAAAAAAATTCTGTCTGTCGGTCTGTAACTTTTTTTGTGCGCACGTTTACTCTGGAATCGTTTGAGATATTGACTTGAAATTTGGTACACATATGTACTTTAACAAGATCTAGAACTAGATTATATTTTCATCTTGTTCCGTCGAAGGGTTGGGGGGTAAATTGGGGTAAATTTGGAGTAAATAGGTAAATCAAGCAGGTAAGAGTTCATAAAATTGATATTTAGTATAGACAAGAGAAGCTAAGGTCTCAAAAAAAATTTTGGCATTAGCCACCCCCATTACCACCCTCACCCCATCATTAAAGGGGACGAAAAAAAAAATGTGATTTAGTGTGTGTACAAGAACCAGAAACCTCAAAATATTTTTTTACTTTATCCACCCCCCACGTCCACCCCCTGTCACCACCCCCACCTCACTACCGATGTGGGGTATCGTTTTATGGGTTTTTGAGGTAGAGGATTTCAAATATTATATTATTAAAGTTCCATAAACAATTATTTCCAGATACAAAATTTTTTCGTTGTGTGACCTGGATAGAAAATCCGGATGTGGAAGTAGTGATTCCTTGGGCAGCGGTTTTTACTTGACATCCAGTGGAAGTATAGTAACGACGAAAATTTTTTTTAAATTTTTATTGTTGAAATAGGCTTAAAATGTCATGAAACGTCGAGATTTTAAGTTTGAGCGAATAAAAAATTTCTGTCTGTCTGTCTGTCGGTATGTCTGTCTGTCTGTAACTTTTTTTTTGTGCGCACGTTTACTCTGAAACCGTTTACGATATTGACTTGAATTTGGTACACATATGTGTACTTTAACGAGATCTAGAACTATATTATATTTTCATCTTGTTCCGTCGAAGGGTTGGGGGGTAAATTGGGGTATATTTGGGGTAAATGGATAAATCAAGCAGGTAAGAGTCCATAAAATTTGTATTTAGTATATACAAGAGAAGCTAAGGTCTCAAAAAAATTTTTGGCATTAGCCACCCCTATTACGGTGGCTAATGCCAAAAATTTTTATTAAAGGGGGTGAAAAAAAAATGTGATTTGGTGTATGTACAAGAACCAAAAACCTCAAAATATTTTTTTACTTCATCCACCCCCACTACCACCCCCCTATCACCACCCCCACCCCACTACCGATATGGGGTATCGTTTTATGGATTTTTGGGGTAGAGGATTTCAAATATTATATTGGTTAGAGAATCTGGATGTGGAAGTAGTGATTCCTTAGGCAGCGGTTTTTACAATACTTCGAACTTGTCTTCAGTAAGCGAGGGGAGTAAAATATAAAGATGATAGACCATTTACATTAGGGTGTAATCGCTACTGGCTACATATAATCCCGAATCAAAACACTATTTGTTAAAAAACCGCTGCCCAAGGAATCACTACTTCCACATCCAGATTTTCGATCCCTCACAATGAAAAAAATATGTATGTGGAAATAATTGTTTATGGAACCTTAATAATATAATATTTGAAATCCTCTACCCCAAAAACCCATAAAACGATACCCCACATCGGTAGTGGGGTGGGGGTGGTGATAGGGGGTGGTAGTGGGAGTGGATGAAGTAAAAAAAATATTTTGAGGTTTCTGGTTCTTGTACACACACTAAATCACAATTTTTTTTCATCCCCTTTAATAATGGGGTGGGGGTGGTAATGGGGGTGGCTAATGCCAAAATTTTTTTTGAGACATTGACTTCTCTTGTATATACTAAATACCAATTCCATAAACTCTCACCCGCTTGATTTACCTATTTACCCCAAATTTACCGGCCAACCCTTCGACGAAACAAGATAAAAATATAATCTGGTTCTAGATCTCGTTAATGTACATATGTGTACCAAATTTCAAGTCAATATCTCAAACGGTTTCAGAGTAAACGTGCGCACAAAAAGTTACAGACCGACAGGCAGACATTTTTTTTTCGCTCAAATTTAAAATCTCGACGTTTCATGACATTCTAAGCCTATTTGAACAATAAAAATTTTTTGTCGTTACTATACTTCCACTGGATGTGGAAGTAAAATAAATAATTACCCAGATTTTTCATGGATTTTATTGTCTCAAAGATAGAATGTATAACATAATATTCTCTACACAGCTGCATTTTTAAATATAAAGCATCCCTAGAAAATGTTACTCAGTATACTGCCGTCTTAAGTAAAAGCATCCTATCTACAAAAATTGAAAATTTTAGATTTTCACATTTTCTGTCGTATACGCATATATTCTACACTTTTTTAGTTAAAATGTGTGATATAGGTCTGGTAAGAAGAAGTTATTAGTTATGGATATTAAATATAATTTTGTTTGTTCGAAGTGCTCATAACAGTACATTTACAACTGATAGTATCCTAGTTGGATTATGCTTGAATGTCAAATAGAGTACTCTTTTACTAAGTCGGGCAGTTTATGCTGGTCGAATTGCCAGCGATAACAAGTAGGTGTGGCTAAAGAGTTATTTATATATTTCGTTTTATAGGATTTATTACTAAACAGGTTGCTTAAAAAATACAGAAAACATATTTTATTATGTAGAAAAATATTGTGCTTTTCGTTACGAAGTTAGATATTTGATATATTTACTGTTGTGGTCTAAATTAAATAAACACTTGTAATCCATTCCCTGAGTCTAATTGTCAAGGTGTCGCCATCTATGAAACTATGAATGAACTTTTACATGTATTCGTTTTCCCAGCTTTTTAGGCAAATGTGTGGTTTATTTAAAACAACAAAAATCTTATTTTGTGCATCGCATACTTCTAAATGTTTATTCCTTTTTAATTTTTTTTTGTGTGGAACAGGGAGCTTTGAAAAAAATCACAAAGTTTCCCATGTAAAAGCATAGGCATTGCACACTCTTAAAGAGTATATTTTATATTTTTTTGAATTTTTATAATAATTACGCACATCATTAAGAAATAAATAAAAAATATAATAATTAATATTTCCGTGTTCTCTGTGACTTACAATCACTGAAATAATATATGTTGTAATACTTTATATGCACTATTATTACTCATAAAAGTTGCGTTAGAAAAAAGTTGGTGCAACACTTCGAGAAAAAATAGAATTCGTCGCGCATTACATCATATAAGAATACAAACTTGACATGGAACACACATATTTTATGAATTGGAATTATTGTTAGAAGAGAAATTGAATGAAAATATAAATAATTGTCACGTAAATATCTATTTCATACGACACACAGTGGCACGAATCGTAATTTTTTCATTCAAAATTATTTAGAGCACTTTGCAACCGATTGGGATAATTTTTTTTTTAATACTCGTTATTGAATTTCAAAAAAACGTAAGAGAGTCGATTTTTTAATCATGCTAACCAAAATTATTGAGCTTCGCCAAAATGTCCATTTAAATCTTAATAAAACTTTGTTCTTATCCAATTTACATAAATCTTGTTACTCGGGGGGTTTTGAGGTCGCTGATTACGAATCTGATATCCAAATTTTCATAAACCAGCCTGCAAAATGCGGCTATAAAATGCTAAAAAATTATGAAAAATTAAACATTTTTGTTAAAGTTTATGCCGAGAAGTTTTGAATATTTATGATAAGTACTTTTAAGTTAAAATAGATTAAATTTTAAGTTCCAGGAATAAATTCAAGATGGCGGATCCAATATGGCGGCAATGAGATGATAAGACTAACTTAAAAATAAATTAAATGCATTAAACTAGATAGGCTATTCCTAAGGATCAAATTTTCTGAAATTTTCAAATATATCCAATATAGCTGCCATGTATTAATTATCAATCATATATATGCGATTCAGTTCTCTATTTATAAATAATATATTTAATTTTTAAATGATATTTAATATACTATATGTTTAATATTATATAAAAATATAAAGGACTTTATTATTTAAATGTATTTAGGATAATCAACAATTAGAAAAATTATGAACTCAATTGGAGTATTAATATTATTTAAATAACACAGATTAAACAGAGAAATTTAAAATTTAAATAATCACGAAACATTTTTGCACTAAGTTAGATTTAAAGTTCATGGTGTAAAACTCTTGCCTTAGGTTATGTTAGGTATAGAGTCCTTGGTTTAAAGTTCTATTAGGCTTAGGTTATGTTAGGTTTAATATTCTTGTTTTAAAGTTCTTGGTGTTAGGTGTTTATTACATTATTAGCAGATAAAAAAAAAATAAATATTGATATGACCTACTTGGGGTTATCTGATTCCGCCATTGATTCCGCCATTCTTGTAGGTTGGTTTATGACAATTTGGATATCAGATTCGTAATCAGCGATCTCAAAAACCCCCCGAGTAACAAGATTTATGTAAATTGGATTAGAAGTTTTATTAAGATTTAAATAAAAAATGGACATTTTGATTAAGCTCAATAATTTTGGTTAGCATAATTAAAAAATCGGCTCTCTTATGTTTTTTGAAATTAAATAATGAGTATTTAAAAAAAAATTATCCCAATCGGCTGCGAAGTGCTCTAGATAATTTTGAACAAAAAAATTACAATTCGTGTAACTGTGCCCGTATGAAATAGATATTTACGTGACAATTATTCAAATTTTCATTCAATTTCTCTTCTAACAGTAATTCCAATTCATAAAATATTTATATGTGTGTCCCATGTCAAGTTTGTATTCTTATATGATGTAGTACGCGCCGAATTTTATTTTTTTTCGAAGTGTTGCACCAACTTTTTTCTAACGCAACTTTTATGAGTAATAGTACATATAAGGTATTACAACCTATATTATTTCAGTGATTGTAAGTCACAGAGAACACGGAAATATTAATTATTATATTTTTTTATTTATTTCTTAATGGTGTGTGTAATTATTCTAAAAATTCAAAAAATATATAAAATATACTCTTTAAGGTTACCTGAAATGTCCCGTTGGTGTTACCTCTCTACCTCAATTAGTTTTCGAGATATGTCTCTTTGAACGATGGTCATGCATGCGCTCATTTTTTTTCCATATCTCAAGGTCAAAGCGGAGTACGGCGGCAAAACACATAAATCGCGTTCATACACCAAGTCGATATTAAAACATGTTTCGATATAGGTTGCCATTTGGGGACCGACTCGTCATGCTTATCCGGCTAAACCCTTTATTCGTATTCGTATAATTATCCTTGTTTTTGTATGATACTGATGCAAGCAGTGTACAGTGTTAGTGTCAATTTCAATTCAATTCAATAAAAATTTATTAAGAATTTTGCTTACAAAAATGTGCCTAATCGGATCCTGGTCCAGAGCCGGCCGTGCAACCACGGATCCGGTCCGGTTCGGCTGGAACGACAGGTGTTTGTGGGTTAGCCCTCCTGTTTAAAAAGATAAAAACTTAAAGCTAACAATTTAGTTGTCTATAGGACATGAGAACTTTTAGAAACTTAAAATTACACTTTGGTTTTTATTTGCACGGAACACTGTAGGTACACTGTATTTATAAATTCTGATTGCTGATATGGGGAAAATTCAACGAAAAAACCCGTTCAAGCTAATGACGTCCTTTATCTCGGTGGTCGTACCGCCTCCGGGAAGGTGGGGTGAAGGGAAAGTTGTAATTTAAAGAGTTTGGATTTTTCAAGAAGTTATTGGTCGAGGAGGGATTTTGAAAAAAGGAGACAACAAAGGACAAAAGAACCAAAATTAACAAAAATAACAAAAAAAGAAATGAGTAGAGGGGGTGGAAAGAGGTTTGAAGGTAAAAAGTGATTAAAAGTAAAAGGTGGTGAAAGGAAATTATGGTATAGGAAAGTGTGGCTAGGTAAGTTGCCGAAAGATAGGCAACGCCTGGTATGGTAATGGGTGTTTCAGGTTGAAAAAGTACGGCATTATGCTGTCTGATTCGTGTTATATCGCTGAGAGGGGGTGGCACTTAAAAATATGTATATATATATATATTTATTGAAGCTGAAATAGAATCGAATTTTAAGAAGAAAAGGTTCTATGCAATTTTTCACATAAATTAATAGTTTTTAAGTTATAACGACTTCAAAATTGCGATTTTAGCTTAAAAAAAAAGGTATTTCCAAACGGCTTTCGTCAAGTATCTCGGAAAGTATTACTTTATCAAAAAAATGTTAGAGTCCAATTACAGAAAGTACAAACTGGGAATTAATTAATTTTTTGTTTATTGATGTAGGATTAATATTTTCGGTTTATATTTGGTATCCAAGTGTTTCAAAATTACTTTTAAAGTTTAAAATACATTTTCTTCTAAAGCAAGTGCTTTAAATGAGCAAAAAAATTTGAGCATCTAGGTAATGTTACATCTTAACGAAAAACTGTATTTGAGATAATTTTTTTTAATTACTGGCTAATTAGAGTAACAGAATGGCGACCTTTTTATATAAAAAAATATTAATACGCATATTTTTCCGTCATAACTTCTTTATTTCTTATGCTACAGGAACGAGTAAAAATAATTTGAAAGCGCAATTAATTGTCTTTAATTTCATTTCTTAACATGCGTGACGTAGGTGTCACAATTTCTGAGATATTTAACATTTAAACGGCATTTTTCGTTTTATAAACATTCGGACGCCATTTGTAAACTTTCATATCTCCGAAGCTATTAAATCTATGTAAATAAATAAACAAGCGAAATTCATTATCAGTTTATGAGCTTTATTTTTGGTCTCTATCCATTTTTCTATAAAACTAATGTTCATCGAGATATTTGGAAAAGGAAAAAAAAATATGTTTTATCGAAAATACCTTTATAGTTTAAACTGTATTTTTTCCTAAAGCAAGTGCTGTATAGAAACCAAAAAATTTGAGCATCTACGTCTTGCTATATTTAATGAGAAATAGTGTTTGCAATTCCTTTTTTTTAATTACTGGCTAATTACAGTAACAAAATGGCGACGTTGTTATTAAAAAAATGTTTAGACGCACACTGCTTCGGTCATAACTTCTTTGTTTTTTATGCTACAGAAACAAATAAAAAAACAGTTGAAAGCTTAATTAATAACATATAATTCTACCTATTAGCATCCTTGACGTAAGTGTCACAGTTTCTGAGATATTTAATTCTCACTCTAAATAATTATCTTATGAACACTTGGATGCCAAATGTAAACTTAAATATCTCCGAAATTATTAATCCTACATCAATAAACAAACAATATAATTAATTCCCAATTTGTACCTTCTGTAATTGGTCTGTAACATTTTTTCGATAAAGTAATACTTTTCGATATATTTGACGAGAGCCGTTTGAAAATATCTTTTTTTTTAAGCTAAAATCGCAATTTTGAAGTCGTTATAACTTAAAAACTATCAATTTGTGTGAAAAATTGCATAGAACCTGTTCTTCTTAAAATTTGAATCTACTTCAGCTCCAATAAATATATATATTTTTTAAGTGCCACCCCCTGAGAGGGGGTGGCATCCACCAACAACTTTTCTGTGAAGCATTTACTATTATACTGCCAAAAATGAACGAAATCCGTTCAATATGACATTATTCCGAAGTTTTGCATATTTTTTACCTCTAGGTACTGTACTACTAGATTATATTTTCATCTTATTCCGTTGAAGAGTTGGGGGTAAATTGGGATAAATGGAGGTAAACATGCAGGTAAGAGTCCATGAAATTTGTATTTAATATATACAAGAGAAGCTATAAGGTCTTAAAAAAATTTTTGGCATTAGCCACCTCCATTACCACCCCCACCCCATTATTAAAGGGGGTGAAAAAAATTGTGATTTAGTGTGTACAAGAACCAAAAACCTCAAAATATTTTTTTACTTTATACACCCACACTACCACCCCCCCTATCACCTCACCTCCTATCACCACCCCTACCACACTACCAATGCTGGATATCGTTTTATGGATTTTGGGGTAGACGATTTCAAATATTATGTTATTAAAGTTCCATAAACAATTTTTTCGTTGTGAGAGAATTGGATGGAAAATCTGGATGTGGTAGTAGTGATTCCTTGGGCAGCGGTTTCCAACGCATATCCGGTCAAACCGGATATGTGCTCTATCTCCGCAACCTCTAATGAAGTTACAATTAATATGAAAAGAAATAAGAATTAACTGTTAACGTCTTTTTAATGAAAATGGTCGTTCTATCGTTTCCTTGTAATTTTTTAAAAATACTTGTTTAACATAAGTTGTAGTTTGTAGTCCGACATTTTAGATATAGTCATTGTCGCCCTGTTTCGTGAACTTAATACTACTAGTTGCATTAGTTGCAAGAAATCTTCATGAAATATAATTCAATACCTACAATGAAACGCGAATTATTAATTGGTTTTAAAAATTCGCTGTTAGCTTCTAGTTTAAAACCGTATTTGGTGGCATCTAATCATAACACAGGCACACAAAAATAAAGATAATTTTCCTTTTTGTTTTTTGAGCCGTTGATTCTAAATATCAAGTCAAAAATATATGTTTCACAGCTCAATTTTTCGCAAATTGACATTTCATCCCTAAAAATTCGGGGTTAAATGGCTATTAGATCTAATAGACACACGCATTGAAATGAAACTCCTGAATCGTTTAAAATGGCTCTAGTCACATACTTTCAACGTTCTATCGTACCACGGAAATAATTATGGTTTTTTCCCAAAAAAAATACTGATTTTTCCATAATACGCTTGTGAGGGTTTTGACAGATCGGGGTTATTGATAAGTCGAGTATCATTTGACCAGGAGACGCCAAAACAATCCCCAGGGGTTGGAACTACCCCCTTCCTGAATGACAAAACATTCCGAAAACACGAAAGGGCTGAAGAACGGTTCCCTCCAGTTTTCGAGGGCGAGTAACGATAATTGCAATACTTTCCGCATTCTTCTGGAACTACCCCTAAATGAAAAAGAACTGCTCCTTATTCTGATTTTTCGTACTACGCTTGTGAGAGCTTGACAGATCGGGGCTATTACAGGGAATATTGATAAATCGACCAGGATACGTCAAAACCACCCAGGGTTCCCTCTGTTATCGAGGCGAGGAACACGATGGTTGCAATATTTGTCTGCCCCGCCCCCACCCTTCTGAAACTGCCCCTAAATCGAAGAAAAGTGCCCCTTGTTCTGATTTATCCATACTACGCTTGTGAGGGCTTCACACATCGGGGTTACTACGGGGAGTATTGATAAATCAAGTATCTTTTGATCAGGGGACGCCAAGACAACTCTCGAAAGTTGAAACCACCCCCTCCCTGAATGAAGAAACATTCTGAGAATACTGCGAAAGAGCTGAAGAACGATCCTCTTCTGTTTTCGAGGGCGAGGAACACGATGGTTGCAGAGCTTTTTCCCACCCTTCTGGGAAGGGGAAAAAACCACTCCTTGTTATGATTCTTCCGTAGTGTGCTTGTGAGGACTTGACAGATCGAGATTGTTACAGGGAATATTGATAAACTGAGTATCTCTTGCCAAAACAACTCTCCTAGGTTGTTTTGGCAAGAGATACTCTACCCAAATAACAAAGCATTCCGAAAATACCGCGAAAGGGCTTTCAATAATTTTAGTTTAGAGTTAGTTTATAAAATTAGATAAAAGTGGTATACGTATAGCTAAAATGCCAGTTTGTAAGTTATATTAAACATTTCTTAAAAATTACAAGGAAAAAGGTAGACGGTTGTGATTAATAATTTGTTTTATGCTAATTTTAATTTCGTTATTTAAAAAGATATAGAAAAATTAATTAACACTTTTATTTTCTATGCAAAATTTGTAGTCAAACTAAAAAAATCAATAAGATCAACAGTTACGGGGATAGAGCGTAGATCCGGTTTGGTATAAAAACCAAGATAACGGACTTCCTTCCTCTTTCCGGTATGTCCACCTCATGAATTGCTGACCTATGTATGTTAACAATTAAAGTTCTGGAAAGGTTAAATCATGAAGAAAGCTTTTCCTCATAAATTAGAAACTGCTGCGTCGAATACAATAATATTTCAACAGAATACACACACACAGTAAGTAAATTTTTGTTATTGCTGTTGAAGACAATGTAAACCCACTTCTTATTCAACTAAAGACAGTTATGTATAAAATGACCTTGACACAATTAAAGTTTCAGGTTTCCTTTTTTTTTCGTAACTGCATTAACAGCCGAATTCTTTAAAAGAAATTAAATATTTGATTATGTAAACAGTAAATTTGATACAATACTAAAACACAAATACTTACTGCAATCTGCTTGACCATTAGCAGCATGAAGCGCTGCCAAGATGCATAAGCACAGCACAAACATTTTAATTAGATTTTTTGTAAACGTACAGCACAATTTTCATAACAACTGTTTATATAAGGTATCAAAATGCGAAGGTGTCAATGAGATTTAAGAATTTATCACTTAGATATAAAAAATACTTAAAGAGATTTGTTTTATCTGAAAATTTAAAATTAAAGATTACAAGTAGATATAAAAATAATCGGTACTAAGAAGAAATTTTCATTTTTTTTACCGTAAGAAATCCTTTTTTCCTTGGAGACAATAGGTTCTAGGTATAGCCGAGGCAAGAGATATATTGGAGGGAGTCATCTAAAAGGTTGCAGACAAAGCAACAAAAACCTATAAAATCGAACGACAAAGACTACCGCTACTCTCCTCATTCGTTCTACTATATACAGGGTGATTCGTGAGGAGACGGTGGTACTTTATCAAAAGATAGAGAACATTGAGGAGATCTTAAATTCCTCTACAGTAATTGCTAAAGCGGGCCCGTTTTCGAAATACTAGGGTGTTTTATAATTTTTCTAAGAATTTTCTCATCGCCATATATCTGTAATACGTAAACGAAATCCAATAAAATTTTGTATTTTAGTTACAGTAATCATTCTCCATTAAATAAATGCCTGGGATCTTAATAAAATATCAGGGCCGGACCCAGAATAAAAATATTTTTAAATTATTCCTAGAAAATAACTATCTGTATACTGTTTATAAAATTTTTAATATTGAAATATTAATTTACACCTAGGAAGATACAAAATTCCATAAAAAATGTTTTGGCACCATTTTATTGTTTGAATACTTAAATCAATTAAATTGTTGAGGATTCATTTTTTAATGAGAAATTGAGAGAAAAAGTCACTCCAGGTATTAATACCATATTACTGTACTCGCTGGAGGATTATTATGAGCATAAACTTCAATTTCTATTTTAAATTAGATAATTTAACTTTTTTAATAATCTAGTTAGTAAGTACCTATCAAGGGGGGCGAGCGTAGAGGCGACTTCAATGTGAATGTCAGTCGATATTCCGTTGAAGCAACGTCGAGCGCGGTTAGTACTTGGATGGGTGACCCATCTTGGGAAATACAGCGTTCTCGTCCCACCTTCTAGCGGCTTGTATATCAGTGCATACGCGGAAGCTACGTTATTTCAGACGAGGATTACGTAGTGGATTTACCATCCTTCGGAGGGGATGTAAAGCAGGCGGTCCCTTGACTATTCAATGTTAGGCAAGTAAAAAGATCTCTACTCTTCTTAAGGGAAGAGGTTCGGCAAAATTTCCAGGTTGGGGGTAGCTCGTCTCCTGGCGTCGGTGATAGGCCCTGGTAGCGGAAATAGGCCGACGTTAAAAATTTTAAAAAAGTACCTGTCAAAATCAGTTATATTGTAATTAAGACAATATTGTTTTGTAATAATTCTAAATCATCCCGTTTACATACACGGGTAGAGGATACGCAAATAAGGTTTTTTGTCTATGGATATTGCAGTGGCAATGAAAGGGAATACAGACGTCGACTTAGGAATCAACTTGTAACAGATTATAAAACATTTTATAGAATGTTTAGACATCTTTCAGGAACTGGAACCTTTCCTCAATCAAGAAAATAGAACATTAGGCAGAGCCGGCAAGAAATAGATTTGATTTTAAATATGGTTGACCAGAACCCAAAAATGAGCACAAAAGGAATTGTTCAACAATTAAATATTCCTCAAACCAGAGTTTGGAGGACTATTAAAGGTGAACAAATGTATCCTCATCATATACAAATCGTACGATTGATGCCAGGTGATGAAGTATTTCTTTTGCCGCTGGGTTTTATTCCACAGACGAACTATTGTTTACCGATGAATCCTAATTTACCCGTGATGGTGTAAATAATACTCGAAATTTTCGTATCTGGAGTAACAAAAATCGCCGTGCAGTTAATCCAAAAGAATTCCCAACAGATTTTCTGTCGTAAATGGGTGGTGTGGGATATTCAATAATAATCTCACAAGTCCTCATATTTTTGAAGGTTGCTTAAAATGGTGAGAATTATTTAGATTTTTTACAAAATATCCCACCAAATTTATTGAATATTGTAAACACAAGAGGAATGTGGTTTCAACATGATGGGGCTACGCCGCATTTTTCGGTAGGAGTCAGAAACTATTTGAATGAACAATGTTCAAATAGGTGGATTGGTCGGGATGGTCCAGTTGTATGGACGCCCGAGATCACCAGATCTCACTTCCTTTGACTATTTTTTGTGGGGTTATTTAAAAATTGAAGTATACAAAGAAGAAATGAACGCCAGAGAGCAGGTGATTCCAAGAACTTAGCACTTTTACAATGAAGTTAAAAACAATTTAAAGATTGTTAGAAAAAATATAAATCAAATGATAAATCGATGAAGAAATTAGACTGATTCCAAAGATTTGGATTTAGCAAATTTGACTGATTTCTTATGTTGTAGTTAAATTAATTTTTATTATTTGATAAGTTTATTAATTACACATTCATTATAAAATATTTTTATTATTTGTGATAAGAATAAAAGGTAATGCAAATAGAGAACAAAACAAATATGTTACTATATGTGACTATTTTCTCTGTTTCTCATTAAAAAAAAATTAATCCTCAACGATTTAATTTCTTTATTTAACAATGAAATGGCGCCAAAATATTTTTTTATGGAATTTTCTATCTTTCTAGGTGTAAATTAATATTTCAGTATCAAAAATTTTATAAACAGTATACAGAGTGTTATTCTTCAACATTATTTTGCATGTATCAGGAAGATATTAATTTATTTAATTTTTCAGTCAGTTCTGTAAATCTTCTATCATATGGTTATCAAAGTGAATATCCTGTCAAAGTGAGATAATATAAGATCCAAGATTGTCTTTGATTTCCAACTCATTGTTTCAGTTTATTTTTGATACATTTCTCTCGGAGAAATAACTATTTAATGATTTCTATCAATTTCCTGTACTTCAGATTCGATAAGTTTTAGTCTATTTTGGCTACAATTTAAAATTTGCTCTTTATAACTTTAATCTCGCAGATTTTTATTATTTATATAAAGTAATTTTGATAGTTTACAAAAATAATTTTGGTCACTTAGTTTTATACAGGATTCATCAAATAGTGTGTATGATTGATAGAACCATCAGACGTTAATGTAGATAAATCCCATAGATGAAAAATATGTTACGGGATTCGACAGAGAAACGGGCGATTAGAAAAACGCAACTCATTAGAAATTATGGATATGCCATCTTAAAGTACAGAGAAAAGCATTTTATTGAAGGTGGCCTGTGCCTTTACACTTCTCTTGCTCTGCTACATTAATGAATACAGGAAAATTTTAAGGAAAAACCTGTTTCATATCATTATGTTAGTGAACGAATTCTGAACAACTTTCAAAATGTCCGTCCGTCCGTCCGTCCGTCCGTCCGTCCGTCCGTCCGTCCGTCCGTCCGTCCGTCCGTCCGTCCGTCCGTCCGTCCGTCCGTCTGTCCGTCCGTCTGTCCGTCCGTCTGTCCGTCCGTCTGTCCGTCCGTCCGTCTGTCCGTCCGTCACGTTTATTGTAAGCACGATAACTTAAGAAAGAAAAGTCCGATTGTATTGAAATTTGGAAAGTAAGTTAGCGTTAGCTAGAGGAAGAACCCTATTGTTTTTTTGAAAAAAAATCAATCAGTAAATAAAAAAATTATTAATCATTTAAATTAAAAAAAAATGTTTTTTCATAATTTCTGTCATTTGTATTTAAATAGAAATCTTGCGAAATGTTTATTCCCTATTATTTTTTTTTTGTTTTTATATTTTACCAATATATATATTTCATAATAATGTATCTAATCCGTTGAAATTTAATTCTTGAACAATATTCATTCAAGTTTGGCTAAAGCATTTGCCTTCCAATCCCCCCCCCCCCCCCCACGAACCTAGCAGTTATAGACCAATTTCGCTCTTAAATACCATGTCTACAATTACCGAAAAGGTAATATTAAATATAATAAATCGTTTCGTGGGGAAGAAAAACCTCATCCCCGCGCACCAGTTTGGGTTTAGAGGTGGACACAGCACCATCCACGCCCAGTGCAAACTGGTGCAGGATGTCATCGATGGATATAACAAAAAGCAGTGCACAGTGGTGTTGCTTGTTGACGTTGCCAAAGCTTTTGACTCCACGTGGAGGAACGGCTTGGTCTACAAAATGGATGTGTTCCATAAATTTCCTAAGTATATAACAACACTCATAGCATCCTTTCTTATGGATAAATATATTCTGGTGCGAATAAATAACACACTTTCTACCAGAACAAGGCTCTCTGCAGGAGTCCCTCAGGAGTCCATCCTTTCACCCATACTTTTCAATTTGTACACAGCTGACATCCCATCCTATCCCAATACAAACATGATTCTCTACGCAGACGATTTAATGCTCTGCGCACATAGTTTTTATGCCCAAACCGCCACCCAGAAAATTAAATACCATATTGATAAATCAAATACTATGCGGTCTGGAAAATTAAGATAAATCCTCAGAAAACGGAAACAATAAATTTCAACAGGAAATTCACGAATATAAAAACATTTAGCAAAATAAAAATTGATGGTCAGGACATCGAGGAAAAGAACACAATCAAGTATCTGGGTGTCTCCCTGGATAAAAGACTCTGTTTCGGGCCACACATTAGGGCGTCCGTAAATAAAACCTATGCAGCCCACAGTCGCCTGTACCCACTTGTGAACAGGCGAAGCAAACTTACGTTGGAAAATAAATTGACCCTCTTCAAGGTTATTTTCAGGCCGATATTAACATCTGGCTGCGTGGTCTGGAACGCGGCCTCTGATACTCAGATAAACCGTGTCCAGATCACGCAAAATAAATTGCTTCGCCTGCTGACTAATTCACGCTGGTATGTGACTACTGAGGAACTGCATAGGATGTGCGGTATCAAAGAATACGTCAGGGAGACAGCCCAGAAATTTTTCACAATCAAAGTATCTACCTCTGTCCTGACCAATCAACTTGCCCACCAACGTCATCAAGACAATATCCAGCACACCTACCGTTTATTACATGAAAAGCTAGACATTTATCGTACTGCTAGAGTCTGATGAAACAAAACACAGACAATATCCTCAATCCATCCCACCAATCAAATCCCCCCTCCACCTACAAGATACCCCCCCTCCCAAGCCCCCCCCCCTGAGGAATCCAGCAGGAGGAAAAATCACGCAAATCTGAAGCTTGTCAATACCACATAAAATAAATGCATGTAACAAACCTTTTACAAACCCCTGTACCATCCAGTTTTATTTAATGACAATTACTTTAAGTAGGTTTTTAACTTAAATTTTCCTGCATCTTTGAGCATAAACTGCAGAAGAACTAACTTTAAAATCCCTAAATTATAAAATATTTTAAGCCAAGGCATATTTTAAAATAAACTCGTTTAAGGTTGCATTAAAGAGGACGACTTTTACGGTAAATTCAGACTATGGCTCTCTATCTCCCATGCCACCATCGCACCTCCGGGGCGCTTAACGCTTGCGCGCGTATGTAACGCCTTGGACTATTAATTCATTATACACAATATAGCAGCCGATTACGCAGACAAAATCAGATGTTATGCAGCATGTAAACCCTATAGAGTCAGACATTCAACTATCAAAAGTGAAAAACGTTAAAAACGGTGGTTTTCTGATTGGATGTAAAAATAAGGACGACAATGAAAAAGTCAAGAAAATAGTGGAAGAAAAATTATCGGACTCTTATGAAATTCAGGAAATCAACGGCATCAATCCCCGTATTGTTGGACTGACTGACAACTATCGCGAAGATCAACTGGTTACGTACATAAAAAAGTGCAATGCAGATTTATTTTTAAGCAATTCTGAATGTAAAGTTATTAAAATTTTTCCTACCAAAAAAAACAAAGACATATTCCAAGTCATACTCCAATTGGACAGATTCTCGTATGACAAAGTTACTAAGGCTGGCAATTTATTTATAGGTTATGATAGCTGCAGTGTTTTTGATGCAATTGAGATATACAGATGCTACAAATGTAATGAATTTCATCACTCTGCAAATAATTGTAAAAAAGCATTAGTCTGTCCACTTTGCAGTGAGAGTCACAATGTTAAGCAATGTAAGTCTAAAGTGCTCTGTTGCTCTAACTGTTCCAAATTAAAAGTTAAAAACGGTAATATCGCTACTAATCATGCGGTTTGGGATAAAGATAACTGTACGGCATACACTCAGGCGCGGGATAAACTCAGAAATGATATCCTATTATCAGGTCAATAGCAATCATTGTATCACAATAGTGAGGAAGCTGCGTGCCTGCGTAAGGTGCATAGTGATTTTGTTGTTTATTATCAAAACACCCGCGGGCTTAGAAGCAAAACAGATAAAATTTTAAACTCTCTGCCTTTACATGAATACTCTGTCATCGCATTAACCGAAACTTAGCTCGATCCTTCTATTAACAGCAGTGAATTGTTTTCCACTAAATACCCCTTCGTATATCGCTTCGACAGAGATTTTTCAAGTAGTAATCGCAAAAAAGGTGGTGGAGTTCTAATAGCCGTAAGTGATGTCTTCTCCTCAAGTATTCTCGATTTAAATACACCACAGTTCAATAAGCTATCATTGATCGACGTCGTTGGTGTGAAAATCAGTTCCCATTCACAATCGCTATACATTATCAATATTTATATACCTCCAACCACTGTACACGAGGATTATATGTACCTATTTGAAGCTATTGAAGCACTGGACTGTCTGTATAATAACGATGTGTTAATTGCTGGAGACTTTAATATTTCCTGGTATGCTTCGTACTTACAGGACTCTCAAGCCAATCAGCAAATATTAGTATTAAATAACTTTTTAAGTATTTTTAATACGTCGCAACATAATTTTATTCACAATGACAACAACAGAATACTTGATTTGGTTATATATAACAAGGTGTGCACTGTTGAAAAATCCCTTGAACCACTAGTGGCCGAAGACAATCATCATCCAGCGTTAGAAATTTCATTTAGCATTACCCTCAGCACTAATTTAAAGCACAACTTTCCTGTCAATTACAGCAACTGTTACAATTTTAAGAAAGCCAATTTCTTATTGTTATATGAATCAATTTCTAATATCGACTGGAGTTTTATGTCCACTCTTCATGATGTTGAGGATGCCTGTACCTATTTCTATGATAAGTTATATAGTAGCTTTGATCTTTATGTCCCCAAGTTTGTCTCGCAACATAATAGACGATATCCACCTTGGTTCACATCTGAGATAATTAAAAATATTAAACTTAAAGCCAAACTACTAAATAATTTTAAACAGAATGATAACCTTATTACCTTTGATGAATTTAAGCGACTGCGGGCTAAAATAAAACTGGATATTAATATCTCCTACAAGAACTATATACGTTCAGCTGAAAATAATATACAGAGTGATCCAAATAAATTTTGGGCGTACATAAAGAGCAAAAAAGGATCAACCAATATATCTGACAATATGTTTTACGGTGATAATAAGCTAGATAATCCAACAGATATTTTGAACTCATATGCCGATTTTTTTAGTAAATCATTCACGCCTTCATCTGATCTATCCTCGGACGATGAAGAATTTTTACTTAATTCTCAGTTACACATAAACGCATTTGAGTTCAACGATGTTCTCGCCGCTTTAAAGCAGATTAAACCTAAGATGACGACTGGTCCTGATGCAGTTACAGCTTTCTTAGTTAGGGACTGTGCTTATGTTCTCGCCACCCCATTATGTATTTTGTTCAATTTGTGTTTGAAGACTTGTACCTTTCCAAAAATTTGGAAATATTCTAAAGTATGTCCTATTTATAAAAAAGGTGACAAACATGACATAACGAACTTTCGACCAATTTCTATACTGTGTAACTTTAGTAAAGCTCTCGAATTTTTATTACATAACGATATCTATCATCATGTCAGCAATAGACTCTCACCGTATCAGCACGGATTTATGAAAGGTCGATCTACTACGACGAATTTAACTGTCATAACGCAATTCATTGCTAAATCGATTGACATGCAGGCTCAAACTGATGTCGTGTACACAGACTTCTCCAAGGCATTCGACAGACTCGATCATAACATACTGGTACAAAAGCTTACACTATTCGGACTTTCCCCTTCGCTTATATTGCTATTTGTATCATATCTTTCTCACAGGAAACAGTACGTAGGATTTAGTGGTTTCAGGTCTGTTGAATACATTGCAATTTCAGGGGTTTCCCAAGGATCTGTCCTGGGTCCCCTGCTTTTCAACATATTCATTAATGACATCGTCATTGATATAGATGTGAACTGCCTTCTTTATGCGGACGACTTAAAAATATTTGATGTGGTTAGAAATGTTGAGGACTGTAAAAGAATTCAGCACAATTTGGACAAGATTTCAAATTGGTGCTTATTAAATAAACTACCGCTTAATCCACAAAAGTCTAACGTAATGTCATACACATTAAAAACCTCTACTTTGACATTCAATTATACTCTCGAAGGTACAGCATTGGAGCATCCTAATATCTTTCGCGATCTAGGTGTAATTTTTGATAAAAAATTGTCATTTAGTAAGCATATCGAGACGAGGCACACAAATCCTATGGATTTATAGCACGAAACAGCAGAGATTTTGTGGACCCAAACACCATTAAAATGTTATATAACTGTTTTGTGAGATCCAAACTTGAATATGCTGCGATTGTATGGTATCCTCACTATAATGTACACATCGATAATCTCGAAAATGTTCAGCGTAGACTTCTTAAACTGCTGTCTTTTAAAGCGGATGGTGTGTACCCACCTTTAGGCATGCCGCAAAATGAACTACTTGAGAAATATTCAACAGTAAGTCTCTTACAACGGCGGGAGTATCACTCACAAACATTTTGTGTCTCAATTAAACTTTTATGTTCCCAGATTATCCTCCCGTGATAACGTAACCTTCTACCTGCCCACAGCGCGTATAAACGTACTTCAACATTCGCCTATATATACAATGGTCAATAATTGCAATCTATTAGGAAGTCGGTTAGATATATTTTCTTGCAGCCTTTTTTTTTTTTTTTTTTTTTACTATTTAACGTCGGCCTATTTCCGCTACCAGGGCCTATCACCGACGCCAGGAGACGAGCTACCCCTAACCTGGAAATTTTGCCGAACCTCTTCCCTTAAGAAGAGTAGGGATCTTTTACTTGCCTAACATTTAATAGACAAAGGACCGCCTGCTTTACATCCCCTCCGAAGGATGGTATATCCATTACGTAATTCTCGTCTGATATTACCTAACTTCCGAGTATACACTGATATACAAGCCTCTAGAAGGTGGGACGAGAACGCTGTATTTCCCAAGATAGGTGGGTCACCCATCCAAGTACTAGCCGCGCTCGACGTTGCTTCAACGGAATATCGACTGATATTCACATTGAAGTCGCCTCCACGCTCGCCCCATTCTTGCAGCCTTAGTAACATAAGGGCCATTTACTTGGAATAAATGACTTTGTTTTTCTTTCTCTAAATGATTATATTATTATGATTTATATTTGCCTCAACAACTGTTTTAGTCTTTTCTCTTAGTATTTTAATTTTTATATTATACTTATCATACCCTCATGTTCTGTAATTGGGTATTTCACCTGTAGAACAATGTAATTTAAATAAATAAATAAATAAATAAATAAATAAATAAATAAATAAACTATGTATAAGACGAGATAATATATATAATACCTTTCTGAAATGTAACACAGTTAAACAAAAATAAATTGATTTAATGCTAAAAAATACCTTTCAATCCAAAGGTCTCGTGTTCGATCCCTCACATGGCGATTTTTTTTTCATATATTTTTTTTTTCACAACAAAGTTGCTATCACAAAATTTAGAATGTCTAAAAACTAACATTATTTACAAGAAGAATGTGTAACAACTATATAAAAAGCTCAGTAAATTGGCGAAGAGTATAATGCTTCCACTAGTTTAAAATTTTCACAAGACCATTTCTGTAATTTTAAAGTATTGGAGATTAATAAAAAGTATACAAGAGATATTTTTATTATATTCAAATTATAAAACAATCTTGTATAAAAACTACTGATAAAATCATTATTTACTAGGTACTTTCGCTGCTGGCAAAGTCTGAATTCCTATTTGGATAGGTTGCGAAGGTCCTGCTGTATTTACCACGCTTACACGGAACAGATACATCCTGTCGGGTTGAAGAGAATCCACGTGTATGGGAATATTAGGCCTTGAAGCTGAATCCGTGATTGGAATAGTCAGATTGACAAATGGTGAACCGTCCACAATAAATGAACTTATTGTACATCGGTTGAGTACGTACGGTGGCAATGCCCAAGTCATGTCAATGAACGTAGTCCCTGGTCTGACTTCCAATAACGTGGGTGAGTGCAAATCTAAAAAGAATTTTTTTTTAACAAATCTTGATGTGATTGACAAACATTTTAATAATCATTTCACCAAAAATTATTTTATAGAAACCCGTTACACAGTGTCCGTCAAAAAATGCACCATGTGGGAAACTCTGTCGTTATTGACTTTTTGAAAAATTTTATTTTTAATAAAAGTTAGTGCATGTTCTCAAACGAAAAAAAGGCTGTACAAATGTGCATTAGTCCTGGCGCTTAGATCGGATTTATTTTTTTTTTAATTGTCTCAAGCGTGAAATATCGAAAAATGTTATTTAAAGAAGTTGTTTATAATGCCAAGTTATATCTAGCTATCAAATTTAGCTGTTTTATTTTAAAAATAAAAATTTTCCACTTTTTTATGCATAAATCCTGACCTGTATTTTAAATAGTTGTCTGTTATTAATAATTCTCTCTATTTAATAGTTTTAACCTGTATAATGGATTGAAATCCACTTTAAAGAACTTTCAGCATTATTTTCAATGTTAACTTTTTCGAAATTTTTTTATACATATTGCTTAAACAAAGTTTCATTTAGCGATTTGTATTTAAAAATTTCGAAAAAGTTAATGTTATAAAAAAAGAAAACAACTATGCACCAAGAAATTCAACATTTTTTCCCAGAATATTTATTTGGTCAAGAAAGTACTGCCAAAAGTTCTTCGAAGTGGATTTTATTTCACTACATCCCACGCCTGTTATAAAAAAGATGCGGTTGCTCGAGTACATTCAAAAAAAAGCAAATAAATAAAAAATAATTAATCGTAAAAATACATTCATTGTTTTTAAAGTAAAATATTATTATGTCAACTCTTCCTCGAGAGAAAAAACCATTTCCGTGGATTTCAGTTTTTAACTTACAAATATTTTTTGCTACCACATTTATCAAGAAGACAACGTGAAATGTTTTAAATACAGATACTCGACAAGCGATACACTGTGGTTACTTCTATATGAGAAAAATGGAAAACCAACTTTATTACCTCGATCATTTATCTAGCAGCAAAAGTAATAAATGAACTGTATTTCAAATATACAGTATCGGAAAGTGTTGGTTTTGGGATGGTAATAAGAGCAAGCGAGAGCGGCAAGCGAGAGCGAAGCATGCAATCGTGTACATGCTTCTCTTGATGGGTATGTCACTGTTTATCTCTGCTAGAATACGCGGTCGGTTAAATCGTTGAAACTAGTGCAATACCAAAACAAACGCTTTCCGATTCTGTACACACAAAGTGATTATGATACTTCTGTCAATATAAAATAATTGTGTCGGAAATGTGTGCATCGAGTCTTACTTTCTTTTCAGTTTCGCTCATTAGAAAGTGCATAGTGTAACAAATTATTTTTCGGAATTGAGTTGCTTGAGACAAGTTTTTGAAATGAATATTCAATAGCAATTTATGTGCAATAAAATTGGTAATAATCTGCATTAATGTAAATTGTTTTTGACAGTTTAAGAACTACTACGAAACTATATGTATTTTAGAAAAATTTTCGCTATTTTCAGTTTTCAATTGGAGTTTTACTATATTTTCGAGCGTGTACCTACTTTGAAACTTAGCTTATTGTATAAATAATTTCATATAATTTTGAACATTTCTAGGTTGCGGCGTAGCTGGAAGTAATTTTGTATTTTATTTTCAGGTTCTGCATATCAGATCGTATTTTCACGTCAATCTGAGTTTGAAATTCGACTTCTGAAGCAGATAGATAAAAACTCTAAAATAAAATAATGGAGGTCCTAGGTGTGGCAGGCTCAACTACGGAAAGGCTTCGGGACCGGATGAAATACCTCGGAAATAGTAAAGCTGGTCGCGGAAAATCAAACCTGGGTTATGAACCGCGCACTGGAAAGGAGAAACTTCCCCGAGAGATGGAAGAAGGCAAGGCTAGTGCTTATAAAGAAAGGGGACAAGCCACCGGACGAACCATCCTCATATAGGCCGACATGTCTGCTCGATACAATGGGCAAGTTAATAGAATATCTGCTATTGGGGAGGCTGTGGGCAGACATTAAAGAGAAGGGAGAGTTATCAGACAACCCGTTCGGTTTTATGAAAGAGAGATTCAACGCTTTCAACAATGCGGATTGGTGTGAGGTTGTTAGGAAGTTACGAAAGTTGAGAATAGCCCCCTACATGCTTAGAATCGTAAAGCGCTACCTCGATAACAGGTGGATAATGCTGGAGGTAGAGGGCGCTACCTAGTGGAAAAAGATGACTTGTGGTGTTGCACAGGGACCGTTCCTGGGCCCAACCCCGTGGAATATAATGTTCGATGATGCATTACATCTATCTCAACCGGAGAATGTTAAGGTGATCGGATATGATCTGACAATGACGATCCCTGCCAGAATGGAGCGAGAAATCGAGGAGGTGGCCTACATGGCCATCGCAAAAATAGAGAGATGGTTAAAGGGGAAGAAGCTGGAGCTTGTCCCTGGTAAAACCTATTTGGTAGTCATAACCAGAAAGAGGAACTTCCCTGTCATGAAAATGAGGGTAAGAGAGCTGAAAATCGGTCCGTGCCAGTCGATAAAGCCATTGGGCATACGACTCGATTTGAAGATAACATTCGGCGTGCATGTGAAGAAAACGGTGCAAAAAGCTGAGCGAGTGGCAACGGCCATAGACAGGCCGATGCATAGCACCAGCGGACCGAAGGCAAGCAAGTGGAGGGTGCTGTGCAGCGTGATGCATTCCATTCTCCTGTACGCGGCTCCGGTAGCGTATTCCCTAAATCTAATATTGTGCAACGCAAGAAACGTAATCCCGCCTCCATCCCCTTTTTATTGGTCAATTCAAAATCTAATCAGTCACAACGTACTGTTTTAAAGTTTAATGGGATGCAACGCAGCCACAATATATTATGAGACTTTTAACATTAGAAGTTAAAATTGATGCAACTCCGGGTCGTTTAAATCAAATCAGATTTTCTTCTAATCGAAGAAGATTATTTTTCGGTTAATGTTCCTAAATACAGACTGCTAAAACGCAACTGATAGAACCTAATTCATTGCATCACAACGTGTTTTTTACAATATGTACAATCATCCTGAAAAGAAAATTAATTTGGGTGCGTAAAGTATAGGTAAGTATAATATTAATTATTTAACCCTTTGAGAACCTATTGAGATATTTAAACCATTTGAAACAAAAAAAATAAAACATTAGAAAGCGCGTCGTTAAATTTCAACCACCATTCATTTTTTCTCTATTTGACAGGAGTATACATATTTTTATATCTACGTGGGAAAGTGTCATAGTATCTCTATTTTTTATGTAAACAAAAATGCACCAGAATATAGGAGAGGTACTGAAGACTAAGGGAAAAGATAAGTATAATATAGATAAGTATAACATCTAGACTGACCGCAATTTCAGCAGATAGACCTTTCTTCAACAGCGCATCGTTTCTGATGGTATTGCTGTTAATTTTTTTAAATTTTGATGTCTGTCCTTTTTGTTCGTAGATTATCTTTTTCGTTTATGTTCGCTACTGTTGAAATTACTATGATGACATACGTACTTTTTTCGAAACACCATTTTTTGCAAGTTTGGTAAAGTTAGCTTGACCACCCATTGAGTTTTGGTCAAAGATCAAAAAGCTTTTATCCATTCATTGCACTTAATATTAAAATCGTCTGAAGTTGAAGCTTCATCACTTTTCCTGGCAATTTTACACGCAACACTGCCTTGTAATTGCAGAACTCAATTATATCTAATTGCCTATCATTGGACACTAGTTGTTTCAATAAACTGGTTAATTTGTCCATTTTACACAGAAATAAGAACAATCGCAAACAAACGAACTTTTAAATAACACTAAAATATTGGAGGTTATGTTATGATATTTGTTTGAAGGTAAACGAACAGAAGCTGCGCTGCAATGAATTAAGTTTTATTAAGTTGCGTTGTACCCGTGTGTATTTAGAAGCCGAATGTTAAAAGTTCTATGGGATATTGTGGCTGCGTTGCATCCTATTAGACTTTAAAACAGTACGTTGCGACCGATTAGATCTTGAATTGACCAATAGGAAGTCGATGGAGGCGTTGCTTGCGTTTCTTGCGTTGCACAATATTACATTTAGGGAATACGTGCCCCGGTATGGGTAAGTGCGATGGCAGTGGAAATAATGCGAAGAAGACTGGCCAGGGTACAGCGATGTGCGGCACTGAGAGCTTGCAGTGTCTACAGGATGGCCCCTTACGAGGCAGTGCTAGTAGTGGCAAGGATCCCCCCCGTCGACCTTCCAGCAAAAGAAAGATGGGTGTACGAGGGAATTGACAGGATTCCAACTATAGACTTTATCAGGAAAGATGGAACACCTCGAGGAAGGGAAAGTGAACGAGGAGACCCATTCCATATATTAAAAGATGGGTGGAGAGAGGACACAGGGAGGTTGGTTACTACCTTACACAGGCCCTAACAGGGCATGAATGCTTTGCAGAGTACGTTTACGACATCGAAGATCGAGAATTCATATACTGTCGAGAAATAGACGACGTGGAGCATACGGTATTCCGGTGTAGCAGGTGGAGAGAAGAAGTCATAGATAGGCTAGGCGGCTCAGTTACAACAGACGCCATGGTGTTGAGGATGATAGAATCGGCGAAAAACTGACATTTCCTGGAGGACACGATAACATTACTAATGAAAATCAAGGAAGTAAACGAAAGAAACTTGAACCCTTAATCATTTCAACGAAGTAGGGAAGTAAGGTGAGGACATCTCTGCGGAGGCAGATCATTTCGAACACTTAATTCTAAGATTGATCCAATGGTCTGACGGTAAGCGAGAGCAGTTCCAGGATATGAGGAAACACTGAGAATCAGGGAGGGGGGGACCACTATTCCGGGGGAGGGGGGGCTAGCTCGGTTAGAGTCCGACATTACCCAGCGTGATAGATTCAAGGCGTTGGGTGTCCATGATGGATCCCTCCCGCAAACAAAAAAAAAGTTATGCAATATAGAGAAAATGCTTGTAACCTGTAAAGTTTTCTGTTAGAATAGAAAAAAGACCTGCCAAACAATATTCGTGGATGGTAAAAATTGTTCTTTAACCCAAGCTGTATAATGAATACAAACGCAATAAATGGGTAAAGGATATGAAAAAAGTTCGTCTGTGGAAATGTTCAGGCCTTAAAATCTGATATTAGTTATTTTTAGCGGAAATATGGATATATGTTATGTTTTTAACATTTAATGTATAAAATTAGCATTAATATGTCTATCAAAATAAATATATTTAGATATTAAACAGTAAAGCACCATTTTATAGAAAATTTCTTAAGCTTTAAAACGTTATACCACCCATTGCAATTTAAAATTTTCAAGGTCACCTCCATTCAAGGACGAATCCAAAATATTACGGGTTTAGAACAGTATGTTGCCCCTTTTTTAGATTTTAAAAAAATTGTTCCAAATTTGATACATATGTAAAATAGGATGATAAAATACTACCTATGATTTTTGTCATATAGGGTAATCGCCAGAGACCTATAAACTGTAATATTTTACATGAACTATGTTTTATTATCACTTCAGAGAAATACGTTACTATAGTTTTTAATTAAGCACACAAGGCGAGTAGAAGTTGCATTGGGGAGCGGCCGACTTCATAAAATAAAAAAATATATAAGTGATTTGGTACGGAGTCTCAGTGGCATAACGTAAAATTTAATTGCACCATACTCGATCAAAACGTTAATCAGACAAGTATTCGCAGTCGACCGCGTCCAACTGCAGTTTTTCACTCGTTTGTCATTATTTTGTAACTTACTATGTGCAGGGGTCTCATATGTAAGAACGCCGATTCCTCCTTCCGAATCAGTGTTATAGATAGGCGTGACTGTGAATTCAAATCGTGTACAAGGTGCTAAATCATTAAGAATGACATTATCATACGAGGTGTATGTGTCCACGGGCACGCTTTCACCATCCCAATGAACTACTCGGAAAAATTGCACACAGTGTGCATATCGTGGGTCCAATTCCCATTCCAGGAAGACACTGTTTACGGTTTGTGGAGTCGCATTTATACTGGCCACAGTAACATTCGTACCTGAAACAGAAACATGAAGAAACATTCTCTTTTAAAAATCAAATCAAAATCTGCACTACAGTAGGAGGGCTGGCAGATAAAATGGTGAACGATAATCATCAAAACTTTGACTGATGGGAATTAATTCATTGGTCATGAGACATCTGCACGTGACGTCACGGGTAACCTCAAAAATATGTATTTCTTACAATTTACAAGTATTACGTAGTTATTATTCGAATTTCTGAATGGTTTCCGTATTTTCAACAAAATCTAGTTCAATGCAATGTTTATGAAGTTCTAAATAGTTTATCCCAATAAAATAAAACGCTTCTTGCAGGTTAGAAATCTAATTTTTATTAATCAACAACACTGAAAAAATATTTGCATGAATGTTTAAATATTCGCTTGCAGCCAGTATGGCTCCAAGCTAAAAATATTAAAAAAGAATAAACTTAAAAACTTCAAAATTTGAGGTTACGTTAATTATATAATGCACATTCCCTATTGGGTATTACTCCAGTCATTAGGAATAGGGTTTTTTTTCTGTACTATTATTGTAGAGAGAGGAGCCTCATTAAGAGTCCAAGTTGTCGACCTGGAAGAGGCGCTACCTTAGCCACGATCTTGTTATAAAGGGGGGTAAGATCAGTTTTTTTGGAATAACTCGTGTCTTGTTCATTCTACAGAAAGAGTAGTTATTATATGTTTTGTAGAGAATAAAGGTCTCGACAGCTTTTGAAATAAGAAATACAAAAAGAATACATGTAACTTGATCCTGACACAAGTAATTCTAAGAAAAAATGTATATATTTCATAAAATAAATTTACACAAGTAAATCTCGCGACAAGCTTTTATCTCATATAAATTGTATAATGTAATAAATTGACGGGTTTGATTTAATTTAAAGTTTATTTTCTTGTTTTTAGAACATTTAAATAAAAGCTTGTTTTTAAAATTTTTTTTCATTTAATTTTTTTAACTTACTGTTCCATTCAAATTTGGTTTATGAAGCATAATGCCGTATTTACCTCGTAGTAGTACGTTGTGGTAGGGATTAAATGATTCAACCTTTGGTAATGTCGACATTATCATATATTCATAACTTTAAAATATAAACAAAATAAAGGGTATAGCCGGATAAGCATAGTGAAAAATGCCCCTGAGCCAAATTGGACTTTGCATACATGGCTTGTTAGCTCTCTATTAATAAACAATTTCTGCAGAGTTTTAAATCCGTTCCTCTTCGGTTGGGCCAGTTATAGAGGGAGACGTGATTTTCAGTTTTTATTTAATTTCGCTTTTCCTGTTGCATCGAAAATTCTGAAAAAAATCAGGGTCCATACAATCTGGATTTTTTTTCAGATTTTTTGGCTTAAAATTGGGCTTGCTAAAAATTTTTGAAATTTTGAAAAAAAATTTTTTTAGGATTTTATCAAGTGACTACCTTTATTTTTTTTACAGTAATAAGTACTTCATATGCTTGTTGGTTTGTAATTTTTTCAGATTTTTTAAAGTGGTGTAGAAAATTAAATTTCGATTTTGAGATGTTTGGGCCCTTAATCTTTATTCTTAAATATATTGTAATTTGTAACATCAAGAAGTTTACTTAGTATTTCTACAGGTCTTACAATTTTGGAAATATATCGAGCGTGAGATAAATAATAAATTATTGCAGCTATGTGAGAACAGCACCCGACTGGACGTCTACCATTTGCACACTCGCAGTAATATCGCCTAAGTCCTCGGAAATCAACGGAATTTGGCTCATAATCAATAAAACACTTATAAGTTCTGCTACTAACATGTTGCGACCTCACTTCTACTTTAATTATATTATTATTGTCTTTAATATAAGCCATAATAACTCATACGATCCATGTCGATCTCTAAAGTTAAAGTATTCTTCACAGTTTGCTGCGATGTCATTTGGAAAATAATGTTTTCGGAAAGACTAACATTTGAAAGGCGTTTTGTTTTCTAAATCTATTAATTAAAAAATAGGCTATCCGAAAGTATGTACGGACTCTAGGAAGCAATTTGTTATCCAACTGCTGATGAAGTAGTCGGTACTTCTGTCCAATTACACCGTGAATTGCTTCAGCGACCCAGCGAACCTTTGTTACTCGGCGTGAGTCATTGGATTCAGCAGTGGACAGCTGACTACTTTTGCCTTTAAGAGCAGGCATAAGTACTTTATAACCTCGTTGTTCCAAATGGTCCTTTACATCGCGAATGCCTCGATCGACGATACAAATATCACCTTCCTTCAGAAGATTTTGCAACTCTTTCGGATCTTGCAAGACAATTTTCATGATATCCGCATTATTCTGCGTTGCGTGAAAAGGTCTGAGCATTTCGACAATATAGCCGTTTCCAAATCATTGTCGAAATGCTCGGACCTTTTCATCCAACGCAGAATGATGCGGATGAAAATATAAAGTACTTATGCCTGCTCTTAAAGGCAAACGTAGTCAGCTGATCACAGCCGAATCCAATAACTCACGCTGAGTAACAAAAGTTCGCTGGGTCGCTGAAGCAATTCACGGTGTAATCGGACAGAAGTACGGACTACTTCATCAGCAGTTGGATAACAAATTGCTTCTTAGAATCCGTGCATACATTCGGATAGCTTGTTTTTTAATTAATAGATTTGAAAAACAAAACGCCTTTCAGATGTCAGTCTTTCCGCAGAAATTCTTTTCCAAATGACATCGCAGCAAGTTGTGGAGAATACTTTAACTTTAGAGATCGAGACGAAACATTGAACTAGGCGAAAGGCTCCATTTCAACAGTTGAAATCCTCATACCTCCTTGATTTCCCAGAAATGACACAGAACGACTTGAAAATTTTATTCAGTGGATAGTATCAGTTATTATGGTTTATGTTACAGACAATAATGATATAATTAAAGTAGAAGTGAGGTCGCAACATGTTAGCAGCAGAACTTATAAGTATTTTATTGATTATGAGCCAAATTCCGTTGGTTTCCGAGGAGTAAGGCGATATTATTGTGAGTGTGCAAATGGTAGACGCACAGTCGGGTGCTGTTCACACATAGCTGCAATCATTTATTATTTATCCCCCGCTCGATATATTTCCAAAATTGTAAAACCTACAGAAATGCTAAGTAAACTTTTTGATGTTACAAATTACAATATATTCAAGAATAAAGATTAAGAGCCCAAATATCTCAAAATCGAAATTTAATTTTTTACACCATGGCCCACTACATTAAAAAATCTGAAAAAATTACAAACAAAAATCTGAAAAAAAATCCTGACATGCACCCTTAAGACTGTATGGACCCTGATTTTTTTCAGAATTTTCAATGCAACAGGAAAAGCGAAATTAAATAGAAACTGAAAATCACGTCTCCCTCTATAACGGGCCCAACCGTAGGGGGTACGGATTTAAAACTCGGCAGAAATTATTTATTAATAGAGAGCTAAAAAGCCATGTATGCAAAGTCCAATTTGGCTCAGGGGCATATTTCACTATGCTTATCCGGCTATACCCTTTGTTGTAATTAAAAAATCGATTTATATAAGAAAATGCACTACTTCCTAAGGAGGTAGTGAGAGATGGTAGGTGGTGGAAGATTCAAACTTTGGTAATATCAGCATTATTATCTACACATATTTTTACGAAATAACAAAATGCCTTTAAAAAATAAATATCTTGTATTTCTGCTTACATCATTGTTATAAAATATTATTTTGGGTATTCAGCAGATAACTTTCAATGCCTAATCAATGTTGATATACAGGGTGTAAGTACTAGTTTCATATCATTAAAAAAGTGGTGGTGGGGAACGACTAGATAAACAGAAAACTTTACACAAAGCCCACAGTTTAAAAAAAAACAATTTTTTTTAATTTTTAGTAATATTGTTTGAGAACTGCTGGAATATTGGGGTAGGCTTTATTATCGTCACGTATGTTGGCGGCTATGAATCAAATCATGTTAATGCGGTCCTATCGAAGTGCCGCGCTTCTTTATTTTAGACCGCGCGGCGGCGAGTACACAAGTCGGTAATATTTCCACTTTTATGAACTAAGAAACGTCTATAATTCGGAACTATTCATCAATTGACCTAGAAAAGCAGTAGTTCTCAAATGTCTACCACCTTAACATTAAAATTCTTGACCTAGAGGAAAAAGCCATGTATGTTTTTTGTTTGTCTAGCCGATCCCCACTACAAGTTTTTTTTAATGACATAAAACTAAGTTACACCCTGTATCAAGGAAAATCTGATTTTTGCCATTTTTAGGGAATAAAAGTGGGTGGTAGAGGAAGCTGACATGATATAAATATTTTTTGTGTCAAAAACTGGCCTCAACGCATTAAAATACTTCAGAAAAATTAGATCAGAACCTTAGGACAATGCCTTTATTTTGTAGACCTGTGATTATCAACGGACATACATGTTGTCTGTCCCTGCCGTCTCCACTCTGTGTAACACAGTCTATAAAGATTCTGACCACCACTTACCTACTTTTGGTCAACGTGAGTGACCTTACCTGGCTCTGCTGGTATTTTGGCATCAACGATAGTATCTCTACTCGCAATATTGGTGTTGCGCTGAACCACTACAATCCTGAACCTGTACATCTCGCACATCGGCAGTCTAACATAGGTCCGCGTGAAAAGAGTCTCGAAAGTGACCGCCACGTCCCCATCGAGCGGCGACATGTATATTATGTATTTGACATTTTGACAATTTGTACTCTCCGACCAAGATAGGCTATCGCCAGGTTCTAGCCGTATCCACTCGACAGGATCGGGAACTGAAAAAGAACAATAATGACAATAAACATCGGTTCAACCATTCCCCTATCTTGCTCATTTCTGGTAGTTTTTTATTTGAAGGTTAACTAACTTCAACAAATTAGTTGTTTGCCCATTGCTGCTATCAAAAATTAATTTCCGAATCCCGAGAATGGGGGCACGTACAAATTTTCTATTTTGTTGTCCCACTAGCTGTAAATTGTATTCGCAAAAAGTTTTTCATTTATATTATGATAGAATTATCTAACAATATTAGCGGTCAATGTGATATATTTAATAACAGCTTATAGTCTTGGGGCATAATGTATTCCGTGGGATTTTTTGTGAAGGGAAGGTGCGACTATGTGGAATCTCTTTATTATATGTTAGATAATGGTGTAGTACCGGGTGTTTACCTTAGAAGTGCGCTGTTTGGTTTTTATGGCGTTATACATCCAAGATGGCCGCAATATGAGACATTTATTCTTTACATCAAGTATAACTCCTTCCAGAGTGCTCATACGCAAAATCTGCATAAAACATTTTCTGCTTTACGAGAGTCAAAGAACAAATTTAGTTCTTATCAATTTTTTCGTATCTTTTACCATTTAAGAGTTACACGCCAGTTTTACCACATAACACAAATTTATTAGTATACATTTATTGCCTAGCCTATCCGACTTTCAACCGATTATAATATGTGCATTTTGTATCAAGGTAAAAGTAAATTACCTCTTGTTAATCCATTGAAGATTGAAAAACTTCTACAATGTTTGAAACAAAGAGAAGAATGGTTGAATCCAGATATATGCATATTTGTAGTCGAATCGAGAATTTAAGTGTACAACAAAACTCCAATGCAAAATATCATAAAGAATGTTATAAAAAATTGACTCATACGACAAACATGATAGAAGCAAAAAACATTTCGAAAAAGGAAACCGTTGTGAGCCTACGGATGATTTAGAAGCGAGTATCAGCAGTGACAAGGCAACATGCACATTACGATCTAAAACACCTGCATATAACAAAAAAAAAACTGTTTTTTTGTGATGAAGGAGAGAAAAGCAAAGAGAGACTATATTGCATAGCAACAGACCAAAGTGGCGAGCGTCTTAAGTTAGCTGTCCAACGCTCTAATAGTGAAATATTGAAAGTGCGCTTAAGTGACTGCACAGATCCTGGAGATGCCCATGCAAAAGACATACATACACTATCACGTTATGATAAAACCCACTTAGTCTTCGACACATACAGAGAAAATTCACTAAAATCTTCTATGCGTAAGAAAAGAACTGGCAACACACAACCAGTCCACTACAAGAACAATGATACAACGTGCATTGGGAACACATCTATGAAGTCATTGTTATCTCATGTCCAGACTAAAGATGAGTTAACAGCTTACTTGTCCGAGAAAGCAATATAATATGCAATTGGAAGAAACAAGTGTTTATTTGTATCTTGGAGGGAAACAGCAAAGTGTTCAATGGGGATTGAAACAGATGAACTGAAAAGCAATCATGAGGAGGCAGATACAAAAATAATTTTGCATTCCATGTTCGCCTGTCGTCGCGGTGCTACACAGCTTCATATTTACTCACCTGATACAGATGTCTTCATACTTACTTTATGGAGGTATAAGTTCCTTCCAGTGAACACTATGTTTGTAACTGGAGTTGGCCAAAATCAAAGAATGATCAATCTCAGCAAAGTAACCGATTCCCTGGGCTCAAAGAAAATTTCAGCATTATTAGTCTGCATGCATTATCCGGAAGTGACACCACAGGGACTTTGGCAAAGAAAGCGAAAACCTCCTTTTAGAAAGTCTTCAGTAAAGCAGATGATGACATTCTCGAAGCTGTAATCAAACTTGGAAGCTTGGAAAATTTTCTTGATACAGATAAACAATTAATAGAAAAATTCATGTGTCAAGTCTATATTCCTGGCACAAATATATCAGACATTGGAGAACTAAGGTGGTGGATGTTCACAAAGAAAGAAACAAAAAGAAAACTTGCCACCAACAAGAGCATCACTGATACCATATGTTGATAGAGTTCGTTATCAAACCATAGAATGGTGCCCTAATCTGCCTTCGCCATTAAACTTCGGCTGGGAATCAAAAAACGACCATTATGCTCCTGTTATGTGTATGCTACCATGTGCTCCAGAGACAGTTCTTTAACTTACTCGGTTCTCTTGTGTTAAGAGAAAATGTGCTCCACCATGTAAATGTCTTTCCTATGTTCTGAAGTGCACAGAACTATGTGTGAGTGGAGGAGACGAAGATATGTGTGACAACTGTGATGAGCATACAAAGCATGAAGATTCATCGGATGACTTAGATGGTGATACATTGTTTTGAAGAGAATAATAATATAGTATCATTAAATATTGTTTTCTGTCAATACATAATTTATTTTAAGAACCAATATATAACTACTACGTCCTACTACAAATTGTATGTATTAATACTAGTTATTATTAAAGTTTTTGTGAGTAAACAGCAGCAGAATCATTCTTTTTCTTCCCTTAATAATATAGTGACATGTATAATGACTCATAACTCTTAATTGGTAAAAGATACGAAAAAATTGATAAGAACTAAATTTGTTCTTTGACTCATGTAGAACAGAAAATGTTCTATGCAGACTGCGTATGAGCACTCTGGAAGGAGTTATTCTTGATGTAAAGAATAAATGTCTCGCATGGCGGCCATCTTGGATGTATAACGCCATAGAAACCAAACAGCGCAATTCTAAGGTAAACACCCGGTACTACACCATTATCTAGCATATAATAAAGAGATTCCACATAGTCGCACCTTCCCTTCACAAAAAATCCCACGGAGTAGGTAAATGCGCATTATGCTCCTCAACTATTAACTCAGCACATCAGGGCGATTACAACTGTTTATTGACAAATATTGAACTTTGCAATGGTATTTAGTAATTATTGTTATATCTTCAATAACTAAGTTGTAATTCGCCTATGCTCTTCAATTTATGTTTCAGTTATGTTTTTATTGCCATTATGTATATTATGTATTATGTAGTTTTTAGAGTATTAATTAAATCACAACTTACGCACTTTTTTTTATTTATTATGAAATTATCTACTTTCTGTATATTGTTGTCCTAATCTGGGCATGCTAACATACTATTTAGATAAATACTTTAAAACACTCATTTTATTGGAGAACCATCAAAACAACTACTCTTCTAGAATACTGTACAGGAGCTTTGCGGTATCTCATTTGTGTATTGCATTTAGAAAATAAATAAAGTTTAGTGAGTAGGTTCTTATTTGAAAGCTAGACGAGGACGTTTAAGTTGTTTGACGAGTAAATCCAGTAATTCACTTCAAACAGCACAAACCTGCATTGTTGACGTTTGCGTCAACTGTTGAACTGTTAGAAAAACATAAACAATTTTGGATCAGCTTTAGACAAGCATGTAAAACTGCAAACTAGGTATTAACAAAATCTGGTAAACTATACAATATAAATAGAGCTTTTCAGGATTTATTTTTAACCATTCCCAACTAACTAGATATTAAGCTAACAAAAATGCTTACCACAATCTGCTTGACCATTTACGGCATGAAGTAACGCCAAAGTGAAGAAATACAGGAAAATCATAATGAGTGGTATTATTTAACTTATGTAATGCCATATTTGAAATCACCTATTTATATAAGATGTAAATAAATGAAGGTGTCAGCGGAGATAATATGAATTTATTACTTAGATATAAGTATTAATTTAAGAGATTTACCTTTATCTGCAAAAATTAAAGATTATACGCATGTTTGAATTTGTGTTTTCTGTCATTTGTGAAATTAAGACGAGCGGTGAATCGAAGTGTTGAGAGGAAGACGACGAACCAGGCATGTAATTACAGTAAATGCTTCTCAAGTCGCCTGCCTTGGATCTTATATCTGCTCTATTTTGCAAACGATATAATATATGTTATAAAATGGATTAATTTAACTTGGATTATGTGAATTTTGGATGAACTTTGAGGCATTACCTTTTGAGCGTGATGTTGTGGCGTGATGTTCCTAATCAAATAAACTTTATGTAGATTAAGATATTTATCAATTATTCTTTAAAATCTTATTGTGATATTTTTAACAAGGCTCTATTATTAATGCAGTCGGGCAACATCGAAAGTTAATACCTATCAAACGCGACAACTTGTTTTAGAATTAAACTTTTTGTTTCTTTAGCACGTATCCACCGTTGTACAAGATATCGAATCTAGATAATATACAGTGTATCTCAGTAACTAACCTAGAAAACAATGAAATATTTAGCTTGTCCAACTTTTTTGCTGGCTTACCAGTGGCGCTCCTCCCAATAATTATAGAATAGTAACTTCACCTTCCTCAGAAATTCGGAAAAAACTCCATTACAACAAATGGTCCTGTACGATGGCCTCCGAGGTCACCTGACCTAGCTCCCCTGGATTATTTCCTTTAGCCTTATTTAAAAAATGTTGTTTACACAACTCCTATTACTACCCGCGAAAACCTAGAGCTTCAAGTAAGACATGCAGTAAATTGTATAATAGCCCAGCATTTGGTCTCAGTTATTCAAAATACAGCTATGCGCAGTGCCGGCGCCAGGGTATTTGGCACCTGAAATAAATATTTGCTTGTCGCCCTAAGAAAAAACTTTTACAAATTACTACTGTTGGGACAAATTTATTAATAAAAACATTCCAATAGACAAAAATAAATTAAAAAATATTAGCAAAAAAACAAACAAACAGAGATTATAAGAAGAATTCTGTAAAAAATAAAACAGATAGATATTGCAACAGAACAAAAAATCCTTGTCCTTGAGATAAGAGCGGCCGATGGCCAGCGCGGCGTTGACACGTTTAGTACGAGTAAACGAATAAGTACGTATTAGAATATGTAGCGCTTCACAATAAAACACCCATTCGGGGCCAAAAAATGTTTTTTTGAGATTTATATGCAATTTTACATTTCTGAAATTGTTAAAAGGATAATAACAAGTCTTAAAATGCCTCCCTTAAAAAAATGCCGCCTGAAACATCTGCTTCGCTGTTTCACCCCTTCCGCCGGCCCTGGCTATGCGACTGCAGAAGTGTATTGATATCAATGGATAACATTTTTAATAACTATTACAATTCCTTGTGTATCTTTTTTTTGTAATCTACAGCCACCTTAACATGTAAAAATAACTATATTAGAAGTTATTTTTTAAATTTTCTCTTAACCATTATTTTGGTTGTATTAGTCGTTCATTTAAATAAGGTATATGGGTAGATTCCTTATTATTGGTATTGAATGGTACCTTGGTACCGATATGGTTCCATTTGAAAATACCGAATTTCATCTTTACAATTAATTATTATTATTATTATTTATTTGCTTTCTTCAATAATAAACCTGTAGATCAGGTGGAAAACTTCTGGAAAACGCTTTATGGGCAGAAGCTTCCACTCAACACATTGAGACCTTTTGCCAAAGGCTTCAACAAACAAACGAGGTGTGCCAACCGATAACTCCAGAAGAGGTTCAAAGAGCTCTTGAGGGCTCTAAGAACTTTGCTGCTCCAGGTCCCGATGGGATAAACAACTATTGGTGGAAAAAGTTATCCAATACTCACCACCATTTGGCCAGAATTTTCAATTCATGGCTAAATGGGGAGCAGCAAATTTCTTCTTGGGTTGTCGAAGGGCGGACAGTGCTGATCCCGAAGAACGGAGATTTTTCTAATCCAAAAACTTGCTTAAACTCATTCTACAAGGTATTTACACGCATCTTGTACATGCGGGTGCTCCAAGCAGTTGAACGGGTATACGAACGGATATATGAGCAACGAGGGTCAAAGAGAGGTGTCGCTGGCTGCAAGGAGAACCTGCTGATCGACAGATGTATCACGCAGGGCTCCGTGCAGTATAAGCGTAACCTCCCTATGGCCTGGATCGACTACAGCAAGGCATTTGATATGACATCCCACGAGCTTATTGTTCACTTGCTCCGATGTCTTGCGGTGCCCGGTCCCGTAGTGAGATGTATTGAAGAACTGATGCCGCTGTGGAGGACTCGCTTTTACCATAACGTCGGGTAATGGCAGAGTCCAGACAGAGCCGGTATTGTTCAGAAGGGGAGTATTTCAGGGAGATTCCCTAAGCCCCCTTCTGTTTTGCATCTCACTACTACCATTATCCGTTTCGCTTCGAAATACCCGTGGCTACAACTGCGGTACCCCCGGCGATAGGAGGCACAAGGTTTGTTTTACATGGATGACCTTAAACTTTATGCCTCCGGAGAGATGGATTTACGCCAGTCCCTCAGGGTGGTACAGGAGTACACGCATGCTGTCGGCGGCATGGAATTTGGGTTGAACAAGTGTACACTAGTTCACCTCAAGAGAGGACGATGCGGTGACTACAGCGAGGATGCGCAGCTTGTGGACGGAAGCATCTTCCATCATCTAGATGCCGGAGAGTCGTAAACTTACTTGGGTGTCGAGCAACACTCCACCCAAGAAGTGAGTGTAGTAAAAAACGCTCTCCGCGGCAAGTATCAGCACCGACTCCGACAGATCTGGCCTTCAGAACTGTCGGGGAAGAACAAGGTGTCTGCTACCAATATGCTTGCCATTCCGATCCTCCTCTACTCCTTTGGAGTAATCAAATGAAATCAAGAGAAGCTGCGACAACTCGATGTAGAAACTCGCAAAAAGATGCATCTCTATAGGTGTCTGCATCCTAAATCGTCCGTTCCATGGTTATATCTTCCACGACATCGGGGAGGCCGTGGTCTCTTGAGTTTGGAGAGTCTCCATAACAGGATGGTTCTGGATGAAGCCTGTAAGGTCATAAGGAGTTCGGATCCCCTCCTCTGCATGGTCCGAGACCATGAAAGTGCAGGGGTAGGAGCCTTTTTGTTTAAGGCAGCACGCAGAGCCGCCGATGAACTCGGTCTGGTCTTCGACGCTGAGCGGGTTAATCACGAGTTGGAACCTGCTCGGCAAAAAGCCCAAGTCAAAGCTGCTGTAATTAATCTATTTCTGCAGCTATACTCGGATAAGCCATTGCACGAAGCCTTCTATAATAATATAGAAGACCGCGGCTTATCCGAAAGGCTGAACTTTGCTTTCTTAAGGTCAGCCGGGCTGAAGTCTGAGACCGAGGGATTCATAATGGCGTGCCAGGATGGTGTATTCAACACACTCGTCTATCGAATTCGTGTCATGGGTATAGAGGTCCCTGATGTCAGCTGCAGGACTGCCGCAGGGCGCCGGAGACATTAATGCATTTGCTGTTGGCTTGCCCAGTATATGTGGTTTCGGCCTATATCCAAAGGCACGACGCAGCATTATGAGTGCTTCATTATCACTTAAGGCACTCATATGGGATAGACGAGACACCAGTGCTGCCATACGGTCCAGGGGATATTGAGTCAGTTGTGGGAAATGAGAAGTGTCTAATTTATTGGAACTACTCGTTTCCCACCGTCAGGCAAATACAAGCTAATAAGCCTGACGTGGTCCTCCTCGACCACCAACTCAAGACAATGTTTGTCGTGGAGTTCTCGGCTCCCGCGGAGAATAACATTGTCTTGAAGGAGGCGGAAAAACGGACGAAATATCGAGATTTGCTCTTCGAGCTCCGCAGGCTTTACCCTGGCCATACTGTTAAGCTAGTGGTCCTGGTGGAACGAGACACATACTGCTTTCAGAACTAAAGATCATACCGGCATGCCGAAATTCGGCAGAGATCCTAGCCGGCAGGATGCAGAAGGCCATTATCCTCGACTCATTACGTCTACTCAGGGCACACGATTCTCGGACCCAGTAGTCACCACTTACCCCACAAATGTGGGGAGTGGCTGCCGGTACTATCAGCTCCTCTCTGTAAGTGTTGGAGCTACAGAGTTCAAAGGGTGACTGGCTTTTACAAAAAAAAAAAAAAAATTGTAAAAATAAATCAAGAATAGGCTTGTAAATAATGAATGAGTTCTATACTCTACTGATGAGAAGTAACGAGTTCGAAAAAACTTTTGTACGACTTTTCTAGAGATGAAATAGAATATAAGATTCAATAATCGTTGTAAATGACTGAATTTCAATAAACGATTTAAGTATTCTCAATATATTTTTTTTCCTTAAATTGCTAGGAATCTTATCATGTAATTCAATTCTTCGTCAGTATTAGCTAGAAAAGTAGTGGTTTTGATTGGTTCTCCAATGATGAGTGTTTTAAAATGTTTTCCTGAGTAGTATATTAACTTGACCAGATTAAGGTACCAATATACAGAAAGTAGATAATTTCATATTAAATAAAAAAAAATGTGAATGACTGAATTTAAATAGATTGTTTAAGTATTTTCAATATATTTTTTTGCTTTAAAATACCAGGAATCCTATCATGGAATTCAACACTTCGTCAGTATTAACTAGAAGAGTAGCTGTTTTGATTGATTCTCCAATAATGAGTGTTTTAAAGTATTTACGTAACTAGTATATCACCGTGCCCAGATCAGGACAACCATATACAGAAAATACGTACTTTTACAATAATTAAAAAAGTGTGTAAGTTGCGATTTGCTTAATATACCTAAATAACATTCTCCTAAGTAGCATTTTAGCGCAACTAAATTAAGATACCAATATACAGAAAGTAGATAATTTTATAATAAATAAAAAGTGTGAATGACTGAATTTAAATAAACGATTAAAAATTTTCAGTGTATTTTTTTTGCTTTAAAATACTAAGAATGATGTAACTCAACACTTCGTCAGTATTAGCTAGAAGAGTAAATGTTTTGATTGTTTCTCCGATAATGAGTGCTTTAAAGTATTTACCTAATTAATATATTAGCGTGCCCAGATTAGGGCAACAATATACAGAAAGTAGGTAATTTCTTAATAAATAAAAAGTGTATACCTAAGTTGTGATTTGCTTAATACCTAGATAATATTTTCTAATACTGAATTTCATCCAAAAAACCATTTTAAAGATTTTTGCTTACCCATAAATTACACAATTTAGCATTTTAGACTTGATTTCAATTTTTTTAATATTACATATAATAGTAATAAAAAATAGCAACTGAATTAAAAAAGTTTGACATTTGAAATGTCACTTTTGTAGTATCATTATATTCAGAAAATCGTGTAGAATCCAAAAATGTAATAATATACAATAATCCATTTGAAAAGCGAAAGTTGGTACCACGCTGAAACTTGAAGTAAAAAAAAATTACATGTGAAAAAGTGACGTTTATCAAGTACAGATGATGTACCAAATTTCAATAAATTATCTGCAAAAATAAAAGACAAACTGGGGCTATAGCATGTTCGTGCTACCCCTCTATACTACACTTTGATAACTGTACTAGTCAACCATCCTAAGTTGGCACGTAGCCGCGCAGAAAAAGAAGAAATATCGTCACTGTTAGACACAAACAAACAAGCTTCTTAAGCTAGCTAGCTGGCTGGCTTAAGAAGCTTAAGAAGCTCAAAAATCTTGTTTATCTCCGTCCCACAGTCTTGTCTTTCTGCGCGGCTACTTGCCAACTTAGGATGGTTGACTAGTATGTTTCTATCGACTAACCATGACTGATTGATATCAGTTCTTTTTGTTGCATGTTTAGCTCAACACCGAAATTGGTAAGGTTTCTTTTTTTGAGATATTGATTACATTAAACAGCACAATAAGGCGTATGTCATATGTGCGATCCGAATAAGTCAAGTATATAACAGAAGTTTTTATTATATTCAAATTATAAAACGATTTTGTATAAAAAATACTAATAGTCATTATTTGTTAGATAATGCCGCTGCTGGTAGAGTCTGGATTCCAATTTGGATAGGTTGTGAAGCTCCTGCTGAATTTACCACACTTACACGGAAGAAATACATCCTGTCAGGTTGAAGAGAGTCCACATGTATACCAACGTTTGGTCTCGAAACTGAATCGATGATTGGAATTGTCAGATTGGTAAATGGTGAACCGTCCACGATGAATGAACTTATGGTACATCTGTTCACTGCATACGGTGGCAGTCCCCAAGTCATGTCAATGAATGTAGTCCCTGGTCTAACTTCCAACAACGTTGGCGAGTGCAAATCTAAAATTATAAATTTCTTATAAAAATCTTGACCGGTTCTTATTATAATTTTGTGATCGAAAAAAGTTTTTAATAATCATCGCGTCAATAAAAGCCAATAAAAGAGTGGTTCTTTTGACTTTTGACAAAACTGGTCGATTGGAGACGACAATATTGAGGTAGTTAAATATTTCACATACCTCGGAAGTATAATTAACAATAAAAATAACATGGCCCAAGAAATACGGCACAGACTAATAAAAGGAAACAAAGCATTGTATGCACTGAACAACATATTCAAATCTAAACTAGTGAATAAGAGCACCAAAACACTAATATATAGAACACTAATAAGACCGGTGGTGACATATGGCTGTGAAACGTGGACGTTAACAAATAAAACTGAAGAAATGATAGCCATATTCGAAAGGAAAGTACTGAGGAAAATCTACGGACCAGTAAATGAAAACGGTCTATGGCGTATCAGATACAACTATGAACTAAAACAGCTGTAGATAGACGAAAACATAGTGGACTATGTTAAAATACAACGGCTGAGATGGGCAGGCCATGTAGAGAGGATGGACGAACATCGTATACCGAAGAAAATTTTAAAAGGGCATTTTGCAGGTAACAAAAAACGGGGACGACCGAGGACCCGTTGGCAAGACAATGTTCGCAAGGACGCCTAAGCATTAATGAGAGTGAGGAATTGGCAGGTGGCCGCTAGAGATAGGGCGGTTTGGAGACAAAAGTTGGAGGTCAAGGCTCAATAGGGCTGTTGTACCACAGGAAGAAGAAGGTTCTTTTGACTAGACCAACTTATCTTTGTGTATTTTGACAATTGTAAATCTCTTATCAATGATGAAGCGACAATAATCAATGTTTTGGCTTTTGTAGAACTGAATTCTAGTGTTTCTACTAGAAAATTGGTCATGAGTTACAAATGAGTCAAGAGTCAGTAAGAAAGATTTTCAAAAAATATGGTTACCGCTCATTTAAATGTCAGTTGCACCAGCATTTGTACGAGGACGATGGTAACCGAAGATTAGCTTATTGTGACTGCTTTCTTTAAAACAATAAGGCTAACCTGAGTTTTGTTTCTTTCATATTGTTTTCTGACTAGTCGAGATTCACCAATAATCACAGCCACACAAAAAACAAAGTTCTGTGCAGCTGACCAAATTATATGGATTTGGTGTATTTTTCGACGCTGTATCCGAATCCGTAGTCCAAAAGGATCTATCGTGTCAATTTTGTTGTTTAGTCAAAACCATCCCTTAAAATGATGTAAAATAATAGCAATAATATAACTCTTAATGAAGTGTACAAAATGGTAGATGTTTTGTAGTCGAGAGTAGAGAATATAAATTCGAGCCACAGTAAGCTATTTTATAAATTAAACTGAAATCCGCCCTCATGGGGGGTGAAAACTACCGCTAAAACTCAAAAGACGCAGGTGAGTGTAAATAATATGTACAAATGCCAAATTTTTGTATCTTTTAGTGCTAAATATTTGACTATGGTGCGACAACCAGCCATTACTCTCAACACCATGGAGGGTTAAAACTACCCCCACCCCTCATAGGTTTCAAACGGGAACAAAAATAAGGCTTTTGTAGTTTTATGCAGGGTGAACAAATGTGGAGTAAATTTGTTCCAACCACCAATACTTGACTAGAGACTACCCTTACAGAGTGGTAAGAGCTACCCCCATGCTCAAATATTACATATGGGTGCTATCAAAATTCGGAAAGGGTCAAATACTTGTAGCTCATTGTGCCAAATATATAAATCTGGCACGACAACCAACCAATATTCTTAATAAGGTTGAAAATCACCCCTATTGAAGGGGGGAACTACCCCCACATACGGACGGAAATAGATAGACGAAAATTTAGTTAATCTGGTATATAGCTTACATTTATAGAAAAAAATGGTCACTGAAGAAATATATCCTATATCTATGACTAAGAAGAAGGAAACCATGGAAAATATATTTTGGAGATAAGAAAAGAAAGTATCTAGATTGATGGTCGGAAGTATGATATAAATAGGAAAAAGAATATAGATTAAAAGATAGATAAGTTGATAAATGTTAAGATAAACAGTTAAATAGGCAGGTATGGTATAATAAATAAAATACAACTAGTTATAGTCCAAGAGGTAGCTCCCATTTGATATAACCGGAAAAATCTAATACAGTTACGTATACTACTCAAGTCTGGAGCTAGCATGAAATAGAAATCTGGCGGTCTGGCAGTCCAAAGCGGCCGGACGTTAAACTGGCGGCGTTTCTAATTTCAATTTAAACGGGAAGATCTATTTTTGTTTCAGAGTTTACTTGTTAGATTACTACCTCCTGAATAAATTCGAGCTGGTCTGCCATTCGAAATCGATCGCAAACTCGCCACCAGACCAATCAAAAGTTAAACAAAATTGAAGTCAATTTAACCGAAAGTATCTAATGTTTATTTTTGATGGCTTTCATGAGTTGTTAAGTATGGCAATCAAAAGCAGCCGGATACTGGGTGCCAGATCAAATTTCTTGCAACGCTGCATTTCATTGAACGACGAATAACGCACACGACTCTCTGGCTACGTACAAAACAATGTAGGGGAGGGCGGGTTGTAGAAAAATGTAATATTGTTTGTCACTTACCCAAACCTATGCAATCTGGTGGAACAACCTGAACTCAAAATATGTTCTCATTTAACATAAATGTATCAAACTTTAATATGGGCTAAGGTCGAATATTTTTGTAAACGTAATTTTGTACCTGCTCAGTAAAATAACAATACCTACCATACAACTATCATTTGTTTTATTTATCGAAGCAGTGACCAGTGAACCCCACTAATGTGGCCAGTGCACCCCGATTGCGGGGCACACCGGTCATATTTTCTAAGAAATGTTATTTTGTTGTCATATGTAAAACGTTTGATTCTGTAAAGTGGTATTATAGGAAATTCCTGTAAATACATGGTACTTTAAGCTTGCACAAAAAAAGTTGCAGAAATGTTAACAGTGCCTTGAAAAATGTAATAAAATGCAAAAAAGTGACCACTGTGCCTCGCTCTCCCCTATCTGTTGCTCTGGACCGATCCAGCATTTTAACAACGTGTGTTACTAGGTTATGTTTTATTCGTTTGCATTCTGTCCTATTATTACAAATAAATTAGGTAGTGATAAATACGGAAATGCAGGGTCGCCGACAGGGGGAAGCAGCAATAAAAATCTATAACTATTAAATACTGTGGTAGTTTTTTTAATAAATTAAAAACTTAATGCGAAAAATAAAACGACAAAACTTTCGAAGAGGGAAGGGGCCCTCAATAATAAGCAGCCCCGGGGCCCGGTAAAGCTGTCGGCGGTCCTGCGGAAATTGCTTCGGTTTGTTTTGTATGTAAAAAAAGGTACAAGGAAACGATTTTTTTAAATTCACAGTGCTGCATAGTGCTGCATAATGCTGAATGCTGAATCCAACATTTTGATGGAGGTTGGATTTTATAACAACAACTCACTTCGTTACTTAGACGTAGGGAAATTGTTCGTCGAACTCGATCTTGATGTATATCTTGCCTTGCCTGGTCTGCATGCCTTCACAGGATGTGACACAAAAAAATATTTTCAAACATTCTACCAAGATCCGGAACCAGATTCTGTTCCCATAACTAGGGCGGAGAAATTTGTTTGCTTCATGTACAATCTCCCTCAGTTAATGAGGCAAGGTATAGAAAATTTGAGATGGCTTACAAGCCCAGAAAAATGAATGAGCCTCTTATTAAGAGGCACATTTGATTCCCTATCAATGTGAAAAGAAGTATATTTCAAACATATATATGGATGAACGTCGAAAAGCAGGACCCGATGCAGCCATTAAATCCCGAAGACTATGGCTGGAAGATAGGTCCTTCTGGGATATACGAACCTGTGTGGTTTGATGGAGACGCTGCTCCACCTGTTGTTATCGACGCAATTGAGGAGGCTTCAGGTATGTTGAATACAATATAGTAATAATTACCTAATTTTTAACTCTTTTCAGATGACGAAGATACCGATTCTGATATCCCTTTGGAAGATGACGGGGATGAAGACGATGAATAACGAAAATACCCGTGACGTGGTAGAGAACAGAAAATATTACAAAAATAATTGGATTTTATAGCATCACTGACAAATCTATGAGTGTGAAATTCAAGCTATCTTTTAATTAAATGTCAAAACTAATGTTGACGAAAAACTTCTAATTCTTTTCATACAATAAAATTACATTTCCATCAATTTCTTAATATACCATCAACCGAAAAATAATGTAGCTCACTCGTAATCGACGATTAACAAGCTTTTCTACCTTACAAAAACTGATCTAGCATCTTGGATCCGGCTGTTTTTTACTGCTAGACCGAGCAATTCGTAAAAGCCACGCACTGACCTGCCATTTGGTTGAAAAATTAAAACTAGATACTTTCGGTTAAATTGACATCAATTTTTTTAAAGTATAAGTTGATCTGGCCGCCATTTTACGACCGATTTCGAGTGGCAGACCAGTTAAAATTAATTTAAGAGGTAGTAATCTAACAAGTAAACTCTAAAACAAAAATAGATCTTCCCGGTTAAATTGCAGTATTTTTTTCGAAATCCCATTTTAATGTCCAACCGTTTTGGAGTGCCAGACCGCCGGATTTCCATTTCATGCGGACAATACTCGAAACTGATCTCCCTGGTTAGATCAGATGGGAGCCAGCTCTCAGTCTATTAATGCTTAATGTATGAATTTACTCCATATTTGTATACCCTGCCTAAAACTACAAATTTTAATGCCTGAATTTTTATTCCAGGATATTAGAAGTAATGAAATCCGTCCGTCTGTGGGGGTAGTTTTTACCCCCCAATAGGGGTAATTTTCAACCTTAAGAATACGTGGTTGTCGTACCAGATTTGAATATTTGGCAAGTGTTTGATTCTTTCCGAATTGCAGTAGCACCTATATACATTATCTGAGCATGTCATGTGTCGGTGGTTGGAACGAATTCACTCCATATTTGTTTACCCTTCCTAAAACTACAAAAGCCTTAATTTTTTTTCCGTTTTGAAACCTATTAGGCTACCCTTTAAGAGTAATGGCTGGTGTCGCACCAGAGTCATATATTTTGCACTAAGAGATACAAAAAATTGGCCTTTGTACATGCTATTCACACTCACCTGCGTCTCTTGAGTTTTAACGGTAGTTTTCACCCCCCCCCCCCCCATAAGGGCCGATTTCGGTTTAATTTATAAAAATTGTTTACTGTGGCTCGAATTTATATTCTCTACTCTCGGCTACAAAACGTCTACCATTTTTCACACTTCTTCATTAAGAGTTATTACATTATTTCTATGAGTTTCTACCAGTTCGCTGCACACAACTTTTTTTTGTGTGGCCGTGTAGTAATGGAATGTTTAATAAACAATACAATAGATATTGGGTGAAAGAAAAGCAACGTTCAATAAGGGAAAAGTAACTTGCAGGAAAGATTTTTGAGTTAACGTGTGGACTGGAACGATTGGAACAAGAATTGTTGGGTCATTTAACAGGAGAGAGATATTTTAATTCAGAACCATATTAAAGAAATGTTGATGGATTTAGCACTTGCAGTGTGAGAATAAGTGTATTTTCATCAAGATGGGAGTCCATATCAGAATGTCGCTCAAGTTATGGTCCATTTAGTGAACTGGTTTAATGGGGGAGTAATTGTAACAAATGTACCTTGGCCTGCTCCTTCACCAGATCTAAGCATTTTAGATTTTTTCGTGTGGGGGTTATTTATTAATTAATTTATTTATTATTTATAAATCAATAAATACATCTGGAAACTATGGCTTACCTAATGACTTCGTTGACACCCTGTGTGTAAATTAGCATGTTATTATATTATATTTTATTAAAATATTCTCGATTGAAATTCGTCGTACAGGGTGATCGCCAGAGACGAATACACCATCATATTTTACGTAAACTCTATTTCATAATTTTAGAAGAAGATGTTACTAAGGTATTTTTAAACACATTACGAGCAGAAGTTCCAATTGGGCGCGGATGACTGCAAGACGTTAAAAAATATATATGCAGCTGTGTATTTAGTGTCATTGGTATCACGTAAAAGAGAATTCAAGCAAGTTAATAAAATAGGTACTCGTAGTCGGTCACGTCTATTATTATTATTATTTCGTAACTCACTATGTGCAGGTGTTTCGTATGTAATATAACCAATTCCTCCTTCGGCCTCGGTGTTATAGATTGGCGTAACTGTAAATTCAAAGGTTGTACAAGGTGCTAATTCGTCGAGAATGACATTATCGTATGTGGTGTATGTGTCTACGGGTACGCTTTCACCATCCCAATGAACCACTCGGAAAAATTGCACACAGTGTGCATATTTTGGATCTAATTCCCATTCCAGGAAGACACTGTTTATGGTTTGTGGGGCAGCACTTATGCGGGCTACAGTGACATTTGTACCTGAAAGGGAAACATTTTTTATTTAACACACAGCAATGCCTACCGTAAAATTCAATATCTATCCTTTTTTTAAGTTTGTAAGTTTTATAATATTTTATCCGTAAATACAAAATGTCTGCCAACAATTAGAAACTTTAAAAATGAAGTAAAGTTATTCCTTTTAGAAAGAAACTGCTACACCATCCAAGAGTTTATCTCAAGATGCTAGTTTATGTTTTATTTGTTATTGTTATAATGCATTTAGTTTTAATTGTTTGTTATTTATGATTTTGTTATTAATAAAATTGTGAAAATTAAATGCAAATGCAAATTTCTTACGGTGCAAAAGTTCTATAAAATAGAGTAAGTAAATATATTACCAGGAAATACTGATAATTACTTTAACTTTTACAAAAATCTTATCACAGATAAGTATAAACAATATAGAGTGTTCCAAAAGTATCGATACCCTTGAATAACTCGTCAGGATAGCGAGATATGAAGGAAATAACCTCTACAAAAGTTGTTGAGGTCATCGGAGGCACCACTTGGTGACCTTGGATTTGACAGAATTAATCTTTCAAGGTCATTTGAAAGTCAACTTTCGTTTTTTGATCCCGGATTCTGAGAAATTGGAAATTTTTTCATTAGAGTTGGGTTTATCTAAATGTCAAATGTCTCTCGAAATTTTCAGGCTGATATCTCGTCAAGATAGCGAGATATGAGGAAAATGACCTTTATAAAAGTTGTTGAGGTCATCTGGGGCACCATTTGGTGACCTTAGATTTGGCCTTGAAGGGCGTTTTCAAGGCCATTTGAAGGTCAAATTTCGTTTATCAAATGAGAACCCTAGTCACCGAAGTTGATCATTAATTGACTTTGATTTGTCCTTAAAAATCTATCTGTAAGGTCATCACTAGCACCATTGCCTGCTTTCAGTCACCATTTGACCCCTTACAACTCTAATGCAAAATCTTTCGCTCTTTCAGAATACGGAGTCAAAAATGGGGTTCCTATCAAAAAAAAATAATAATAATAAAAAATGAACTTCAAATAACCTTGAAACTGACCTAGGTCAAATTCAACGTGGTGCCTCCCGATGACCTCAACAACTTTTATAGAGGTAATTCTTCCTATCCTAACGAGTTATTCAGGCTTATCAATATCTTTGAGACACCCTATATACCTATATGATAAACACTACTAAATACACTACTAAATAAAATATATATTCAAAAATATAAATGAAAAATATAAAATGAAATACAAAAATAATAAGCAACAAAAAATCCATTCTTTAAAGTAAATTGATGTCACTTGTAAGCACTAAGACTGAAACGAAATCCAATTCATTTCATATTTGAGCAGTAGATGTGATACGCATGTGGTTTAAGGCTTACAATAAAATTTAAATGGGAATAACTTTCTTATTTCCTATATTTAACTACTGAAACTTAACAGTCATGAAACTATACTTAATTTATGATTTTTTGTAAGCAGGATGATTTTTTTAGATATACAATATTTTAAGTGCCAATAAAAAAATCCTTTTTTTTTTAAATGCAGCATTAAAGTAAAGTAGCTAACGGAAAATGTATTTATTAAATACAGTTTTTCTAAAATTTCGATTCAAAGTTTAAGATGACCATTACAGTGGCAATAAAATCGAGTGAAATTGCATTTGACTCTTGGAGTGGGTATTACACATCACAGTAACGCCAGTATAGTACGATAACGTTAGTGTGAATTTCTTCTTTTAACGGGATAACGGGAAGGCTAGTGGCCGATACTTTTGCTTCATAATTTGTTTCCCAAATATTTAAAATTTTAAAACGAAAGTTTATGGCTAACAGAACCTTGGGAAGGGGGTAATTAAACCATCCCCCTTCCGTATATCCGCGCTTGGACAATATGCACATTATGTACAGTACAACACTCAAAATATTGTTATTTTTTTAATTTAAACTATTCCGTTCAATAGTTTTATTGAATAGATTAGTTTATATTATATATCAAAATATTATTGTGATAGTTGTACTGTACATAATATGCATATTGTCTTTGTTTTAACAGAACTATATATGTTTGTACTTATCTGTGACAAGATTTCAAAATAATTACTGGGATTTTCTAGTGATATATTTACTAATTCTATTATTAACTGTATTTTTTGTTCATAATGGTATGCATTCTGTAATCGTTTATGACAGAGTAATAATGAAATTTCTTAAACATATACTTCGTACTGTTTTCTAGAATTAATAAAAAAATCTGTTTGTGAATTCCTGACTGAACCCTTGCAGCCTTAGCCCGGGCAGCGAGCCGAACTTTGGACCACTCAAAATTGATTTCAGTTGACTCTACCTTACCTTCTCGTCTCCCATTAGGTCATTTACTAGGTCAATTACCCAGTCTATAAAACCTTGACCATTTGTGACCCATTTTTGCTCGATCTAAGTGACCTTACCTGGTTCTGCTGGCACTTTGGTTTCAAAGGCTGTCTCTCTGCTCGCAATATCGGTATCTCGCTGAACTACCACAATTCTGAACCTGAACATCTCACACATTGGTAGAAGTCTAACATAGGTCCGCGTGAAGAGAGTCTCGAAAATGTTCGTGACTGCCCCATCGACGGGCGACATGTATATTATGTACTTGACATTGTCACAATTTGAACTTTCCGACCAAGACAGTCTGTAGTCTGAATCTAGCTGTATCCACTCCACGGGATCGGGAACTAAGAAAGAAAGAAGATGACAATAAACGTTGTTTCATTCAGACTTACATCACTGTGTAACAAATAAAAGAAATCACTTTGACACTTTAGTACAGTACCTAAAGGTAAAAAAATATGTATAATTAAGGAATGATCTCATATGAAATGATAATTTTTCTTTATGGGTTATTATTGCAGTAAAATTTATCACCTTCAGTTCATATAGGCCCTGACACTCGCTCTTACGCCCAAGGGGTGCAAACCACCCCCAAATTTAGATATTTAATATTTGAAAAAGCATTACTGATTTATATTTAAAACGTAGAACATTTACGTTTTTGGGATCCCTAATGACGAATCTGAAGTCAAAATAAAAAAATTCAAAATGGCGGCTCCAATATGGCGGATGGAAATGTTTTCTAAAGCAAGTGTTTTAAACGGACTAAATAAATTGAGCATCTAGGTGATGCTATATATTATGTAAAAACAGCATTTTTGTAAAAAGAATATTACTGGGCAATTACATTAACAAAATGGTGACATAATGTGAAAACGCACATTTTTTCGCCCATAACGCATTTTAGAAAAAAATAACAAAATAACACTGAATACCATATATAAAAAAAACATCAATACATATTGCTTGGACAAAGCTTCTTTTTTTAAATCAAGAAATCGTTTCCTATAATCAGACACTACTTGGAGCACATACTGTTTTTGCTCGTCGCATTTTGTCAATAAACTATTATAATTGCTGAATAATTTAATACCTCTTTCCGTTACATCATTGACGGCTTTCAGTTTTTTTTTACAGAATCACAACATTTCAAATGACTTTTGTTTGCACTCCATAGAGAAATTGTTGATCGAAATGAAACCTCGTGAAAAATAACCTGTCTTAGAAACAAAATCCTCTAAGTTACTATCCATCAAAAATATTGTTAAATCAAAACTCAGCTGAAACCGCTTTGTGTTGTAACTGCTGTCTTCATCTTCACTGGATTGCCTCGCCAAAGCTTCCACCAGTTTAATTTTTGTTTCTTGCGACAACCTTGAGTCAAAGAAAGATAAGGCAACTGTCTCTGAAGTACCATAAGTGAATTTTAAATTCTCGCGACAAGACCGGATCCGTGGATTTATATACAGTGTGTCCCCGTATTGATTTTACGAAGAAAAGTCATTCTTTATAAAAAATTCTGTTCTGCTTGTCGAAAAAATGAATTTACCATATAAAAATCTTAGATCAGATGTACCGGGTGTTAATAAATTAAGAAAACATCAAGACGCCTCAAGAGAGAAGTACCTTTATTTATTATTTTGGACAAGATGTTTATAAAACAAAGTTGTTTATAATCCAAAATAAAGCCTAAATACAAATTATGAAGTCTAAATTTTGACTTTTATATTTATATTAATTTACATTTTTTTTCAAACATTAACATACATAATAGCATTAACTTCAACGATTTTGGAAAAACAATTTATTCTACATAGCATCCTCCAACCTTAACACATTTCTCCATCCTTTTAATAAATTCACCATAGACCTGCTTACGAATGGTTGAGGGTACATTCACTTCATTCCGATACCATACATTCACTTTTTATAACGTTGACTTCGTTTGTGAATGACATTGTTTGGATTTTCAAAAGCCCAATAACGACTGTCTTGTGATGAAACGTGGCCATTGGTACTAAATGTTGCTTCGTCAGTAAAAAAAAACATTCTGTGAAAACTTCTATCTACGAGGTAATTCTCACCGACCCATAAACAAAAATCCAATCTCTTCTCTTCATCGCTATTTTCAAGTGTATATCTGAACCTTGGCTTAAACGGTCGAACTTTGTTTTCCATATAAATTCTCTGTAAATGACTTTTACTTACTTCCAGTCTTTGTGAGCGTTTCCGTAAAGATAGTTTCGGGTTTTCTATTACTGAATTCATTGCCAGAAGTGTTGCCGCATCGTCTTCATTGTACTTTTTCTTGGGTTTTTTGACATCCAATACAGATCCAGTTTCATTGAATTTTTTTTACAAATTTGCGCAATGATTGTCACGATACTGTGTTAGGAAACTTTTGGTGGAAAAGGTTAATTGCATATCGATAAGAGACGTCTCCAATCCCATAACATTTGATCAAATAAACTCTTGTTTGGTAAACATTTTTTAAATGATCAACAGAACACTAATAAACGCAGATCTTGTTATGGAGCTAAAGTTGCGTCAATTAAATCTCTAATCCCTAATAATAAAGTGTTTTTTTTAACATGACCCTGTAGAAAACTCACTTTTTTAGTACGCGCTCTAAATACAGTAACATCATAATTAATTTGGTTACGTAATTTGCAAAAAAGTTAATTTTCACCCGCTCAAAAATAGTTGTATAAATAGTTATTACGTAGTATTTACTACTTTTTCTGTTTGCTTCACTCCGTTCCCTTCTTAGCAAACCTAGTCGTTGTCGTTCTTTAATTCTTATTTCCTCTTCAACTAATTCCTGATCAATGCCATACATGAAGACTGGTCTGCCTTTCTCATGTTGTCGGATCAGAAACTGTTTGTCTTCCTCGATGGTCATCAATTGCAATGCTTCTGCATGTGCGATATCAAATGAATTATCAAAGCTTGTCACAAAGTCTTCCACTTTCCATCGTTGGTGGTAGGTTTCGGTTGTCCGCTTAGAGCACCTTTGCAGTTCTATCCATTCGTGGTAAAGGTTTTCCAACCTGATGATGCAGTCTTTTTCAACTCTTGTTGGAATTCTTGCCTTTTCCAAAAAAACTAATGCATCTTTAATCACAAGCTTTGCACTTTTACGTAGGTCTAACTTCACTTGTCTGAGATGAGATTAAAAAATAACACACTTAATACTTGTTTATTAAATGAAAGTTTACTTCCAGTGATCTCATGAGGGTAATGTCCAAGAAGATAAACTCGATCATCATGATGAAACTTAAGTAACTCCCGCCGAATCGAAACTAAATTATTGGAAATATTCAATATAAAATCGCTGAATTTCACAGTCACACATCACAGTACAAGATATAGTTAGACACTGTTAAAGCCGTACTCTTTTTACCACAACAAGCCCCTTCCAGATGATTTACTGTTACTCCGAATGTTACTCCCTCTAGCAACGACTGTCCGCTTTTTTGGGAAAAGGATCTGGGAAACTATTTTCTATTTGTCCATTGTGAGTTAACACCTCCTACCTACCTATTGTTTACTTCTTAGAAAAGGCCCATTTCACAATATTGAGTGATTGCTTTTTTAGGAAGTATAAATAAGGGCCACCCTAGTCTACACCTGAACAAAATTTTATCAGAATATGTTGAGCCATTTTTAAGTGATGAAACAAACATTCAGAAAGACAAATCGATGAAAAATTAAAAACATATTTTCTTGTTTTGGTATCATTAACAAACCGAAACTACTGAAAATTTATAAAAAGAAAATAGCATCATTCATACCTCAGCAGATTTATTTATAATAAATATGTATTGACGTCCTTGTGTTTATAAAGTTTTTAGAAGTATATGCAACAAGAGAAAAATTTTACAATTTTCTTAATCCAAAGGCGAAGTTTAGCTTAAGAGCCATGCAAATATAGTATCTGGTCAATGATGACAACTACTGGTTAAAATTGAGAGGAAGTTATTGGATTAATTTGACAACATTTAAGTGTTGTTTCACAAACATACAATAATTTAGAATTTCAAACAACACAAACCTTTAACACGCCGATGGGTGTCAACTGTTAGATAAATATAAACATTTTTAGATCAGCTTTAGATAAGCATGTACAATTGCAAACTAGGTATTAACAAAATCTGCTATACTATAAAATATAAACAGAGTTTTTCTGGATATATTTTTTAAGCATTTGAAGCTAACTAGATTTTAAGCAAACAAAATACATGCATATAAATACTTACCGCAATCTGCCTGACTATTGGCGCCATGAAATAAAGCCAAAAGGAATAAATACGGGATAATCATAATGAGTGGTTTGTTTTAACTTATGCAATGCCGTGTTTGTAAATACCTATTTATATAAGATATAAATATAAGCGAAGATGTCAGCGAAGATAATATCAATTTATTACTTAGATATAAATAATTTAAAAGATCTTTATCTGCAAAAATTAAAGATTACACTCGTCCTCCAATTTGCGTTGTTTTCGGTCATTTATGAAATGAAACGGAGCCGTTAGTTTTTGAGATGGTGCAAGGCGCCTCGCAGGAGGCCCTTGTTGAAATATGAGCCAAGGTTGTTTGAGATGATGACAGTCCGTATTCTAATTCCTCTTGATCATGCGGGTGCCAAATGCGTCCGTTGAGTGGCATACATTTTGATGGTAAATAATACAATAAAATGTTTTATCAAAATTGCACTTAATAATTTTCTGTGGTAAGTTTTCGACATCTGTAATAAAACATTAAGTACTAATATAAGTTTACAAGCCACAACAAAAACAACCCCGGCCCATCTCAGACCTACACCACTTAACCAGTTCATTTGTGACGGAAGAAATCGCACTGGTCTAGGGTATACATAAAGGGTGGGTGGGCCCTATCATAGAAGGACTACGATGCTCGAATAATTAAGATTGATCTTCCTTACCAGGTAAGTCAACCAATCTTATAATTATTCTTCGCATCTCCGTCCTTCTATGATAGTATATTGGTAGATGTTTGTAGAGAAAAAGCAGGTTCAGTGCGATTTTTGTGCAGAAAAAAGATATATTAGAGAATCAAATTCAATGTTTAGACGATCTAATGTTACCAGAAAACATGTTATCGTATGAAGGAAAAAAAAATTCTTATTAACATAAGCATTTTAAATATAAACAATTGACACTAAATTGGTGTGTATAACTCTAATCTATTAATTGTTATCTACACTATTAGCAAGGCTGTGTGGATTTTTGGGCTAAAGGCAGATTATAAAATACATATATTCAGAGCTGTTGAAAGTACCCAATGAAAGTACTTGAACTACCAAATACCAAGTACCTGACAAAGTACTTGCTGCTCCAATTCCCAAGTACTATGACCTGAAGCAAAGTAATTCAAATACCAAATACTTGTCGAAAGTACTTCAAGTAAATCGCAAGTACCGTATTTCAAATATTTCAGATTATTTGAAGTACTTCACTAGGTACTTCAAATCTCAAAGTAGTTCAATTACTCTAAAGTATTTCAAATACTCAAGTATTTCAAGTACTTTAGCATATTTCAAAGGCTCCACAGTTCTTTCAATACCCATAAAAAATTTTATTTATTTAGTTTTTCTCTTAATAATTTGTTATTATTATTATTTATTAACAGCTTTCTTTAACTCAGTATCATTCAAAAACAATAGCAAAAATAATTTATTATTACATAGATATAAAAACCAACAAAAATAAATATTGCTGCGGTCGATTTCCCTTCAAATGTCAGGAAAATAATAAAGAAAATCAACTTATACACTATCGGAAAATGTTCGCTTTGGTATGGGCAATAAGAGCAAGCGAGAGTAAAGCAACTATTCTATTCTTTTTTATCATATAACACATCCTACAATCGTGCCACCTGCTTTCCCCACCACATGTGCGTGGGCAGCCTGTCTGTGGAATTTCAATTTGTTTCCGCCTTGATGCTTGATGATTCGTGTCACTATTTGCCCCTCTGCTAGAGCTCTGGTAGACGCCTTTATTGTGGGCGGTCGGTTAAGTCGTTGAAACTATGCGACACCTAAGCCAGGACTTTCCGATACTGTATATAAAACATAGTAATAATTTTAGGTAAGTACAGGTACAAATAATAAAATTGAGATCTATCTATTTCTATTAGCTTTCAATAGCACCAAATTTTCGAAATTTCCATTAGTTAATCCATTTCTTCTAGGAGCATTTATAATTTCAGTAAATGAAAAGAGTCTTTCTACAGCTGATGATTCAAGGCATGTATTAAACCGATAAAAAACTGTTTTTACTGAGAAGCAAGTTGGGTGTCAGAGTCATTTAAGTATTGAAAAATTTTTAATTCAATTCTATTTTTATCACTGGCTTTTCTACAGTGTGTTTCACTTCAAATGGTAACAGCCCAATAACTTTTCATTTTTTCCGATTTGAATCAAATTTTACTTAAATATGGGACCAATTAGGATCTACTTATGACCAGAAAAGCATTCGCCTCCTACAAATGCAAAGCCATCTGCAGTACCAATATATGCGGGGAAAATAAAAAAATCATATTAGGCATATTTTTATCGGAAAATTTTGTTAATGAAATTTGGTCAGAGTTGTCCAAAAACCGTAAGTCCAAAATGTAATCAAAATAAAAAAATGTATACATTTTGATTAAAATAATGTCCAATATATATTTACACCATTTGAAAAGCCATAAGAAAAAGCTTTTTAATTATATACATGATATTTATCTTAAAAAAAATGTGTCTAATTTACTATAAATTTACAATTTATTAAATTATCCATGGAAAATTATCCATTATCCAAAAAAAAGTATGTAAATTAAAATAAACAATATGTTAGTTCTGTCAAGATACATGTTAGTATCTAATTTCACTTTATTTTAAATAAAATAGAGAATTTGAATAATTGATATATATTTTTTCTACTCCCTTATGTAAATTTACTGTTTTCTGTACAGTCTGTACAATGGATAAGTAGGCAATTCCAGGTAACTGAACGGATATATTTCATATCAGTTCTAGGATGGATATGAAATGAAACGGACCAATCACAGTTCGTGTATTAAGTACATATGCAACTATTCATTTTAAAATCAAATTAGTGCGTAACTGTCAGTGTGCATTTGTGTAATATATTAATGTTTAATAAATATTGTAGTTGCTGGTCATAGAAAAAGCATGCTGCACATACGACTCGATTGGATTATCCATATCGCACTCAAAAGATTCGAGCACTCCGCCTACGGCGCGGCGTCGTGCTCAAACTTCTTTATCGTGCGATATGGATATCAAATTCACTCTTATTGCACAAACTACTATTTCGGACTACCATGCCTTAATGTAAGAAAATATAAAACTTAAAACATCTACTATAGTTTTTAAGAAAAATTCCATACCTCATACATCATTGAAAAAGGTTTTTCTATGGCCTTTCTAATGGTGTAAAAAAAAACCAAAGTAAAGCTTGTATCTCAGAAATTTGACTTTCAATTATTTTTCTGAAATGATTTTTGGAAAACACATGTAATTTCTCATAACTTTTATTTTTAAACGTTTTTACGTAACTCCAAAAATAACGAAGTGAAATGAGGTTCTAACGTTCGGGTGACCACCCGTTGACTATAATAAGGAACTTTAGTCTAGTTAAAATAAAAAACACATTCTTAAATAAATTAATGTTCTGATACTTAGTACATACTAATAATAATATTTTTTTGTTTCTATGTGCTTTTGCTATTTTTCAAAAAATTTGCCGTCCCTGGATTTTGCCGCCCTGGGCAATAGCCTCTATAGCCAACCCCCTTAATCCCCCACTGCCCACATAATGTTAACACTGATTACTGAATAAAAACAGCTATGCAGTAACAATTTTTTAGTGAAATTTGTTTTTTAAAATATCTAAAACATGGAACTACAAGGTTTTCAAATACTTTTAACTAATTTAAATATCAAAAAACATATTTCAAATACTATAAATTGTTAAGTCTAGTACTTCAAATACCGGGACAGTACTTGAAATACCGGAGAGTATTTGAAATACCAAGCAAAGTAATTCAAATACCAGTATTTCTGAAAACCAAATACCAAATCCAAATACTCGAAGCAAAGTATTTCAAATACCAAGTACCAAATACTAAGAATCGAAAGGATTTGAAGCAAAGTACTTCAAATACTGAAAGTATTTGAAATACTTTTTTCAATTACTTTTATTTGAAGTACTCCAGCTCTGCATATATTAAAAACCCAAGAATTTTCCATCCAGCCTGCTGTATTTCGAATTATTTTTTGTATTTTGCATTTTTTTTTATGTAAATAGATCGATCTAGAATATCGTAAGTATTTATAATCCGTGAAAAAGGCGCTTTTGTTTAACTCGAATTCGGTATTTAACAATGTATTTCCAGACAAGAAATCTGCTATTATATTATCATTCGTATTTGTGTATGATGCAAATATAAATATGTTTTTGGATTCGCACCAATCCCAGATCATCCTAGTTATGTTTTTTAATTGGAAGAGATGGACAATCACCACGTTTACGGAAAGACGTTAAGAGTTCTAACGTCGATGTTACTAGTGGTTTTAAAGAACGTTTATGTGCGTTAAGATTAATCCACCAGATGTCCCTCCGTTACTATTGTTCTTTGTTGAATTTCTGATTTGATTTTGAACTGTTTACACTCAGGTGTATTCTGTGTGTTTTTTAGGTTAGATCTTCTATTGTTTCAGACCTGACATGCACTGTAGTGTACACTAAAGTGGGTTAAAGCGTTTACGCGTAGTCCTTAACTCAGTTTCGCTTAGTTCTGTTAACTTAACACATTTAGTAAGACTTGACAACACTAAGCCAAGTAATATTAAAGCGCGTTTACACGCAAGAATTTCAATATTAAGATCGTTCCTAACAGTTTTAACGTTAACTTAACTCTTCGTGTAAACATAGTGAAGACCCATTATATTAATGCGAGCTATTAATTGCTGTTGCGTTATCTATCCGTAATAATACATTACAGGTCGACCTATGTCTTGCGAAGCACTTAAAGGCGTAAAAGGCGGCACATAGTTTCAGTCAGTTGATATGAAAGTTCCCTGTCGCCCCAAAAACCGATGGCCACATACCTGCGCCCCCTCCCGTGTTCGCAGAATCCGAAAATATTTCTGAGCAAAATGACTTTTGCTTTATCTGTTTTCCAGCATTACTAATATTATCCAACCACCAATTAAATTCTTCATAAATTTTTTGCGGGGTAATCCTACTTTTATTCAAACTATTTTTATGCGGTTTTAGAGCTCTTAGTTTTATCATCACCAAGGTCCCATACCTGGTCCCATCCGTAGTTTAAACTAGGTGAAATAGAAACTAACTTTCCCAACAAAGATGCAACTTTTCTAATTTTACAAAACTGCATTTTTTTTTAATCTAAGTAATAGGTCCTTAAGTGAATTACTTGTTTGTCTTAGTATCCCCAAGGTCGTTTGGTTGGTGTTAAATATATGACCCAAATATTCCATTTCTTGTGTAGGATTTAATATACTTTCTTTATATTGATAGACGCTAAAGACACAACACCTGTCTGGCCCTGTCAAGCGCCTGACCAAAACCGCCTACTTGGATGGACCTTCTTTCTAGCCGGGTTAATGTCTTTCTATAACCTTTAAATCTTCCGCATATTTTCTCTTATTTCATATTTTAGGCATGCCGTAATCACACACTCACTAGTCTGATTTTTAACACTGCACTTGACGGCACAATTAAATGAACTGGTTAAGTGGTGTAGGTCTGAGATGGGCCGGGGTTGTTTTTGTTTATACTACACATTCTTTAAACACTGTGCATCGATAGGCCATAAAATGGAACCTACCAGTATACTATCATAGAAGGACGGAGATGCGAACAATAATTACACAGGCACAGGCACACACAAAAAAAATAATTTTATTTTCCAAAGGTGAAAAACACCTACCCTTATGTTTTTTGGGCCGCTGATTCACGTCAAAAATATATATTTCACTGCAAATTGACATTTCATCCCTAAATTCTGGGTTAAATGGCACAGTAGCTCAATCGGTTAAGGCGTATTGAGTGGCGAATATGCTGATCGACTGTCTACCACGCTCTGGGTTCGACCCCCCTGCCCCGGTATTGACAACACCGGTGGGTGTGGATGTATGTCTGCGTTTTTCCAAATGTGTAACCCCCTTCCGCACAGCCTTGGCTATGGATTTGGGGGTTGTCTCCTATCTGTGGTGTGTTTATGTTATTTATGTAAATCTAATATAACGACACGCGTTGAAATTAAGTTTCTGAATCGTTCAAAATGGCTCTAGTCACATACGCTTAACGTTCTATCGCAAATTATGGTGGTGTACTTTTTCCCCCAAAGAAACTACTACTAACCCTTGTTCTGATTTTTTTCCATAATTCGCTTGTGAGGGCTTGACAGATCGGGGTCATTACAGGGAATATTGATAAGTCGAGTATATTTTGACCAGAAGACACCAAAACAACCCCCGGGGATTGGAACCACCCACTCCCTGAATGACAAAACATTCCAAAATATTGCTGGAGGCTGAAAAACGATTGCCTTCAGTTCTACATTAACTTAAATTACACTGAACTAAAATGACACTAGACTTACACAATTAAAACAATTATAAATGTGTATGCAAGTTAAGAATAATGAAGATTACTAGAAAAAGTAACCTTCTTTTTAAAGAATACTCTGAAACTATTTAAAAAAAAACTTATATCTGCCTTCGTACAACAACCTACATAATTCAATGATAAATATCAATATTGTTTGAAACTTCATACAATCTATATTTCAATTTTTCACAAACAGCTGAAACGGATCACCAAATATATCACAGTATTGTTACATGTTATTAGAATTCATCATCATAGTAAAGATAGGTGACCTTATTACTTTTTCCTCAATATGGGCATGTAAAATGTCTTATTGGATCTCGTCTTTAAATTAGGAACTCCAATGCAAATGTGTCTGGGTCGTAAGTTAAATTATTTATTACTTTATATAAATATATTATGCTATAATATATCCGTCTGATAGACCGGTTTCCAAACTGTATATTTTATGTAAACCCAAAATTATTGTATTAAGTTTCTAAATTAGTACAAGGAAAAAATGATCTTTCCATGCAAGTTTGGTATTCGATACTGATATTATTTATTCCCGAGTTATAGGACATCAGGCAAGCTCACGACAAGTAGATGTCAGTAAAGTTCTGTCCCATGAACTTTCACCTATACCAACGTCAATGTTTACAGACTGTGGAGAAATGAAGATCTGCAAATCTAAATCTAGCTTAAAAAAACTTCTCCAGGTTTCTTGCCCAATAAGAAATAAAGGTGTTGACAACACATCTATTGTTAGCGAACTGAAACCAATCCGCTAACTTGGGCGGTGGTAAAAAAATAGTTTATGTTTATTAAAAGACAAATTATAATAATGAGAGCGAGAGATATGTGGACTGTCGCGGTAAAAAGAAAAAAGAGATTGTAATGGATCCTACCTTTAATCCTCCCCGAATCCAGTGGTCAGCTTCCGGAGGCCTCCAGATAGGGAATCCAAATTGATGCAATCCAGAATCAAAATGACCCTTGTTCAATTCCAGTTAAGTGTAACACAAAGCGGAAAGTTATTAATTATTATTTTTGCCGTAAAAGACACTTGTCTGCGGTGACACGAGGTTTAACAGCGAATGAAGGTTTTTGGTATCACAAAAAATCTCTTTTTTTGTTAACGCGGAAAGCTACAGAGTGAGCCAAAATGAATAACAGCGGAGTATATTTTATTTCTTACTTAAAGTTAGCGGTAAATAGTTAGAGATATATTTATATTAAATAATGAACAGTTAAAAATTAAATAATAAAAAAAAAACTAAATAATGACTGAGGACGGAACATACCGCCCACCTAAAATACAACGTATTTTACGATTTAGAATAAGGCAATAAGCACAATTTAACAACAGGACGCTTTAAGAGCCCATTAGCTGTACGCACAGTGGCAACGCGAACAACTCCGTCTGCACCAGGATGTATAGAATCAATGCGACCCAGTTGCCATTGTAAAGGGCGAGCTTGGGAGTTTTTTATCAAAACCATGGATCCCGGTATAACAGATTCAGAGGAAGAAGTCCACTTACTTCTTTGAAGCAGTGTATGTAGATACTCGGAATGCCACCGCGACCAAAAATCCTGGTGCAAACGTTGTAGCATTTGCCAGCGAGTTAAACGTCCCACGGGCACCTCAGTCAAGTCAGTTTCAGGTAGGGCAGTTAGCGGCTCAAGCGTTAAAAAATGTCCAGGCGTTAAAACGGATAGATCATTGGGATCTGAGCTTAATGGGGTTAAGGGACGCGAATTTAAAAATGCTTCAATTTGAACAAGCACTGTATATAATTCCTCGTAAGTCAGAATTTGCTGACCAACAACTCGGTTTAAATGTGTCTTAACTGACTTAATTCCCGCTTCCCAAAGTCCCCCGAAATGCGGAGCGGAAGCCGGGTTAAAATGCCATTCAATGGCCTCAGATTCCGCAGCGGATTTTAAAAGTGGGGAAAGCTGATTATAAGCACCTACAAAATTAGTGCCACAGTCGCTATAAAGATGATTGCATCGTCCCCGACGAGCAATAAACCGTCGTAATGCAGCAATAAATGCATTAGTTGTCAAGTCGGATACAAGCTCTAGGTGCAAAGCCTTTGTGGCGTAGCAAACAAATAGACATAAGTAGGCCTTCTGGGACTTAATACCCCGTCGTTTTCCCAAAGTAATCTGAAATGGACCACCAAAGTCCAGACCAGTGTGTAAAAATGGTTTGACTTGTGAGATACGTGCGGAAGGCAAATTTCCCATTACAGGTTGACAGGGGAGAGGGTTAAGTCGCCAACAAGTATGGCACTTAGATAAAACGCCGCGTATCGCTCTTTTTGAGGACATTATCCAAAACTGTTGCATAATCAAAAATTGAACAGATTGTAAACCGGCGTGTAAATATTTTTTATGAAAATATTCAATTATTAATTCCATAAGACGACCAGAACGTGGCAACAAAACAGGGTGTTTTTTGTCGTAAGACAATGTCGAATGGTGTAATCGACCTCCTACTCTTATAATACCGTGATCATCAAGAAAAGCACTTAATTTTCGAAAAGGTTTAGAAGGCGGTTTCCCAACTTTGATTTGATTTAAAATATCAGAAAATGCCAAATGTTGGGTACGTTTAACTAAAGTTAATAGAGCTTGATGTAGTTCATGAAATGACAAAGCAGAATTTTTTTTAATAGCGGGATTTTTTAGATTGAACAGAAAGCGTTGAACATACGCGACCACGTGTTGTAGTTTATTAAGGGAAGAGTATTTATTTAAAAGCGGGTCAAAAATATCTAGAGAAACTGCAGAATGTAATGCAATTTTCCTTTCCTCCGCGAGTGCTTCAGAAGGCAACACAGCGTCGGAAACATGAGGAGGCCAGGAGGCTTGTGGGTCAAGCAGAAAAGGGGAACCCGCCCACCATAAGGTATTATTAAGTAACTCGGATGGAAATAAACCTCGAGATGCGAGATCTGCAGGATTATCATTAGACGAAATGTGAAACCAATTTTCGGGTGCGATTTTGTCTTGTATAAAAGTAACACGATTACTGACAAATGTTTTCCACCTGTGTGGAGAGGACTTTATCCATGATAAAGTAATAGTGGAATCAGTCCAGGCACAAATCTTACTAAAATGTATCTTACCGTGATACGTACGTAAAACAAAAGAAAACAGATCGGCAAGGAGTACAGCACCGCAAAGTTCAAGACGCGGTATTGAAATGCGGCGCAGCGGGGCTATCTTAGACTTCGCACAAACTAAAAGGGTAGTAATCCCGCCGTTTTCATCACGTAGTTTAAAATACACTACTGCACCGTAGCCTTTCATGGACGCATCAGAAAAGCCATGTGCTTCACAAGATAAGCTGTCAAGTATGCGTAAATGACGAGGAATAGCAATACGAGACAACAGAGGAAGTTCAGATTTAAATCGTGACCAAAGAGAGAGCACATCATCTGGCGGTGTTTCATCCCAATCCACACCTAAAGACCACAATAACTGAATAAGATATTTAGTAAAGAATGTAATGGGAGCTAAAAAACCTAGTGGGTCGAAGATTCTAGCCAACTCTGATAAGATATGACGTTTAGTACAGGATCTTTCTACAGGTTCTACGTTGTATGAAAATATATCCAAAGCTGGATACCAGTGTAAACCTAAGATTTTTAAAATACACTCGTCGTCCAAAGAAAGGGGACTACTAGACAAGTGAGAGGCAGGCAAATCACTCAATAAATTAGGGTCATTACTAGCCCACTTTCTTAGCTCGAAACCACCACTCTTTAAAAGTTCGACTAGTTCATTTTTTAAATGACGAGCATTTTCCAGCGATGGGCTTCCAGTCACTACATCATCGATATAAGTGTCAAACTGAAGAATGTTAGCAGCTGAAGGAAAATCAGACTTTCCCTCCTCGGCTAACTGCAATAGAGTACGTATAGCAAGGTAAGGGGCCGAGGAAATACCGTAAGTAACGGTTTTCAAACGAAAATCTTGTACAGGACCATCAGACGTGAAGCGCCACAATATTCTCTGATAATCTGTATGAGCGGAATTAATTAAAATCTGTCTGTACATTTGTTTTATATCTGCGGTGAATACAATTCTATGAAGTCGAAAATTTAACAAAATGGTGACGATATCTCTTTGTAACTTGGGACCGGTTAAAAGAGTGTCATTAAGTGAAGAATAAGGTGGAATTTTAGCGGAAGCATTAAATACTACTCGTAGTTTCGTAGTACTGCTTGAAGGTTTAAGAACACAATGATGCGGGATATAAAAACTTTTTTGAGAATCGGAAGGAGATACCAGAAGCTCCATGTGACCAAGATCTAAATATTCTTGCATAAAATTTGAATACTGTTTATATAAAGCGGGATTCATACGTAGTCTACGCTCCAGAGAAAGAAAATATTTTAGAGCTAAATTACGAGAATTGGGAAAAATGGGTTCATCACTACGAAAAGGAAGGGAGACAATAAATCTACCCGTTTCATTTCGAGAAAAGGTTGTCACAAATTTTTGTTCGCAGAGTGTATCGTCTGGAGACAGAGAATTGACTTCCGGGACAGTTTCAACCTCCCAAAATTTTTTTAGAACATCTTCTACAGGGGGTGCAGAAAGAGAACAGAAAAAAGATTTAATCACTGTTAAAGCTGTGATAGGTAATCTTCCCATTAAAACATAACCAAATATTGTATTCAAAGCTATAGGATGATCGACATTTCCAACGATTCGACCAGTTTCAAGGATACTAGGAAAGACGTCAGCTCCAAGTAAAATATCAATCGCCCCCGGTATATTAAAAGTAGGATCAGCTAATTGCAAATGTTTAGTATGAGACCAAGTCTCGTAAGGAAAACTAATAGTGGGCAACTCATTACAAATTTTCGGAAGTACTATAGCTAACAAATCTAAACAAGGCGTTAACTTCCCAACCGGGCGGATTTTAAGAGACACTCCACTAGAACTAGTGAAGGTATGCATCGGACCCAAGCCTTGAATTGATAAGGATGTATTAAAATGTGTTATGCCTAATCGATAAACACACTTTTGAGAAATAAAACTTGTTTGGGAACCTGAGTCTATAAGTGCCCTACATTTATGAAAATTACCATATTTATCGGATATTTCTATTAAAGCGGTTGAAAGTAAGACGGGGGTAGTTTGGGGTGTAAAACCTGAGAAAGAGTGTGTTGAAGCAGCGGGAACTGGTGTCCCATCATTAAATGAGGTACTAGCTATCTGTTGTGTAGGCGTGTCAACTGGGACAGCCGGAATATGAGTATCGGTATTTTCAAAATGCAACAAAGTATGATGTCTCTGTTGACATTTGCGACAGGTAGATGTAGAATTGCAAGTTTTAAAAGTATGCGATGAACTTAAACAATTTACACACAATCGATTCTGTTTTGAAAAATGATATCTATCCAGAGGGGATTTTTTATGAAATTCCTGACATTTATATAATAAGTGACCTTTTTTGCATAAAGGGCAAACTACATTATTATTAGTATTGGCAAAAAATGACGAACTAGATGTCCGAATGGATGGGGCTAATGCCTTTGTTGTTTTATTATGCGGAGCAGAAAAATTCAAAGTTTCTAGAGCATTACAATGACTTTCTAAGAAGTCCATCAAATTTTTAAAAGTGGGTAGTTCATTAGAACTATAATGTAATTCAAAACGTGATATGGTTGATGTATCAAGTCGGTTCAAGAGCATATGCACCAAGATAAAATCCCAGTGTTCTACGGGGAGTCCTAAATTTTTTAAAGCGGATAAATTTTCTTGAAAAATGTCTAACAAATATCTCAAAGCCCGGGAATTTTCCAAATGTAATTTTTTAGTATTTTCAATTTCTGCCCAATGGGCAGTAGTGAGTAAACGTTTATTCGAATAGCGTTGCACCAAACGGTCATAAGCAATTGTATAATTCTCGGCAGTCATAGGAACGCATTTTACGATATTAAGCGGAGGGCCAGTTAAAGCGGAAAGTAAGTAGTTGAATTTATCAACGTCATTTAAATTTTTATTATTATGTACCATAGAATTGTACATATCTATGAATGGTGGAAAATTTTTCAAATCCCCCTTAAATTTAGGCAATTCAACTCGAGGTAAATGAACATGCGAAACATTGTTAATAACGGCCGCTTGAGCGTCATTGTTTACAGAATTTTCTGTATTTTCAAATAAATCGGAATAAATTACTTTAATATCAAAATATTCACTGTCAAATGATTCACGAGTTTGGGCCTCAACTCCCAAATCAGATCCGTCTTTAACAGCTAACAGTGAGAGAATGGAATTATGATTTTTATCAAACTCTTTTTTAATCTGCCCTATAACTTCGTAACGAACCTTAAAGGATCGACGTGAAGCCTGACTATCAATTGCCATTTGTGCAATATTATACAATTCATGCATTTTGGTTATCTCATTTTGTCGAAAAGCGCGCAGTTTCTTTAATTTGTCCTCCATAATAAGAAATTTACGTGATAAAATATATTCAAAGGTAAATACGAAATAAAATGTATTTATTATTTGTAGCGTCACAAAAACTGACCTGACTGATAGAGCCCGGGAATTCGTTCGAGCCGCTATCGATATAAATTTTATACTTTACGCGATGCCTTGATAATTCTAAATCGTACTTAAATAGAAATAAAATGACGAGATTCGATGTTAAGGAAATTATGCTAATTTAATAAAGTAACTTTAAGCCGAAACAAAATACACTTATGATCAAAAAAGGTTTTCTTAAAAAAAATACAGCAAATAACGTGGAACTGATAATGATAATAAATGTGAAGAATTTTAATGTAATATAATTTGAAATAAAATGAAAAAACTAAATTTGAATGTTGACGTTAGTTTAATAATGCGAAAAACAATATATGCCTGAAATAAAAATGCTAGAAGAGCCAAAAAAACGTAATCCTTGGCTAGAAGGACCAAAAAAAATGTTAGCGAACTGAAACCAATCCGCTAACTTGGGCGGTGGTAAAAAAATAGTTTATGTTTATTAAAAGACAAATTATAATAATGAGAGCGAGAGATATGTGGACTGTCGCGGTAAAAAGAAAAAAGAGATTGTAATGGATCCTACCTTTAATCCTCCCCGAATCCAGTGGTCAGCTTCCGGAGGCCTCCAGATAGGGAATCCAAATTGATGCAATCCAGAATCAAAATGACCCTTGTTCAATTCCAGTTAAGTGTAACACAAAGCGGAAAGTTATTAATTATTATTTTTGCCGTAAAAGACACTTGTCTGCGGTGACACGAGGTTTAACAGCGAATGAAGGTTTTTGGTATCACAAAAAATCTCTTTTTTTGTTAACGCGGAAAGCTACAGAGTGAGCCAAAATGAATAACAGCGGAGTATATTTTATTTCTTACTTAAAGTTAGCGGTAAATAGTTAGAGATATATTTATATTAAATAATGAACAGTTAAAAATTAAATAATAAAAAAAAACTAAATAATGACTGAGGACGGAACATCTATCGTTATTGATGAGCCTTCACTGTTATGGTCAGGGTGGCCAGAAAAGAAGACTGTAGAGGACTTCATAAAGGCACTCAAAACATCGATAAGCATACATTTGTAGCATGGAAATGTGCACCTTGTTTTTGATCTGTAAAAGGATATTAGTACTAAAGACTGCACAAGATCAGGTAGACCTACAGGAGGAACCAGAGTTCGCGTATTCACATATGCACGGAGAGATATTTTGAGCTCAAATGAAAACATGAAGCAATTGATTGAACTGATTTGCAGTAGCATTGTTGGTGACGAATCTTTTTAAAAAAAAACAAGACTAGTAAATACAGGCTAATTTTGGCAGAAGGAGAACCTTACGACATTTTTTATCATGCAGAAATAAAACGAAGGTACGACTTAAGAAATACTCACGAAGAAGCAGATACGATTCTTGTACAGCAAGCTATCCTGGCTGCTAATGATACAGACAAGCAGGTTGTCGTCATATCAGATGACACAGATGTGATACCACTGCTATGTGTTATGGCATTGGGAAGAATAAAGCCATTAATGTTTTGAAAAGAGGACAATCCTTCTCATTGGTTGGAGATCTACATGCTGATCTGTCTGACATGAAGTGGCAGGCAACGAAGTTTATGGCTGCATATTACGGAGCAAGTAAGTGTAACACAACTTCAGAGGATCCTGTCAAACTGTGGGCTGACAAAGTTGGAAGTGCGAAATCACAACTACCGAAACTGTGCTCACTGCCACCAACAAATTCAGCGTTTGAAGAAAACCTTAAGCGAGCTCACTTACAAATCTACATTTGGAAAAACTCAATGGAATTTGCCCCACCAGATTTGGATCCACTGCTTCACGGGTTCTACAAGGATAGAAACTCGAGATGTCTGCTACCCACAACTTTGCCAGAGAAAGTTGCACCGCCGGAAATTCTGAAATTGGTTAAGTGCTCTTGTGAAAGTGTATTGCCATGCAAGAGCAATCGATGTAGTTGCAGAGGTGCCAGTCTACCATGCACCCTGTTTTGTTCTTGCACAAACACGTTCTGTTCCAATGATTTCACACGGTTTGCTGAAGTAGAAGTAGAACGGGATGAGGACTTAATTGATGGTGATCTTGAAGAGACTACACCTAATTCCATATCTTAAAAAAGTTGTCTATCTAGACAACATTTTGTTAGTTTTGATTCATGAATGTTTTCTTTTCATACCAACAGAAATTACCATATTGTAATGTATTTCAACCCCTAGAATGTAGGCAACACAGAATGCGATTAATTGATTGGATGTCTGCCTAAATATAGAGATTTGCAGTATTTGACCTACCAGAGAAAGAACATACTAGAAGATCTAGAGAGACGGCATATCTGTTCTGGAACCATCTGGAGAATGTGACATCATCACAGAAACTTCGAGATCTGTCATCTGTAGGTATATAAGGCATGGAGTAAACCAAAAGGAGAGAAGTTAGTGCAGTACTAATTGTCAGTTGAAATGGTCAGAGAGTAAACACAGTGATAAAGTGACTGAATAACTGAATTGTAGTACACAGTGTATTATTAGCCAAGTAGTTATTGATGTAATTAAGTAAGTTAATAAATTAGTGTTTAGTGTTACCCTGCTGTTATAATTTCCGAACCCACGATACAGGGTGTTTACAAAAAGGGTGTAAGCACGTCACAATATAATAATTGTCATCAAAATTACACAAATTACATTGCTTATTCTTGAGAAATGAATTTTTTGTATACTAATCTCCTAATACTATTTCAATGGTGTTTTTGAACCCTGCATCTAAAAAAACATATAGTTTGACATACCAAACTTGTATGAAAAGATCATTTTCAAATTAAGGTAATTTGTAGGCGCCATATTGGCCGCCATAGGGTCACAGAATGTCATCATCCATTTTATTGAAGCTTAATATGTACTTTTGTACTTATTCAGCAGTAAAAAAAACTTAATACAAAATTTTATAGTATTGGTTTTGGTAACCGGACTATTATACAGGGTCATTAGATTATAACGTGGTAAAGCAAATATTCGGAGTTCCCATAGTATACCCCATCCAAAATGAAGTTCGAATGTTTAATAAATTTTTTCTTTGTGTTCTCTAAAGCCTGAATATACTTTATGTAGAAAGGACACCAAACTACAGAGCAGTACTCAAGCAAAACGAACAAAACTCGAACAAAACTCAAATGTAGCGTTAAGTCTTAGTATTTTCAAAAGATTTAGAATTGCGAATTACAAAACCATGATTTCTGTAAGCAAGATTAGTAATATAGAGAACGTGTTCATTAAATGATAATTTATATCAAACTTAATACCTAAATCAATTTTTAATTCCACTCTTTCCAGAATCAAGTTGTTCATTAAATAGGAAAAATTATGTTCCTTGCCTCGATAATGGTGGGAAACCGTTATTCAGCCCTTTCGCAGTATTTTCCGAATGTTTTGTCATTCAGGGAGGGAGTGGTTACAACCCCCGTGGTTGTTTTGGAGTCTCCTGGTCAAAAGATGTTCGATTTGTCAATATTCCCGGTAATAACCCCCATCTGTCAAGCCCTCACAAGCGTACTATAGAAAAATCATAGAGCAAGGGGTAGTTTTTTTCATTTAGAGGTAGTTCCGGAAGAGTGGGGGAAAGTATTGCAATTATCGTGTTACTCGCCCTCAAAAACTGGAGTAAACTGTTCTTCAGCCCTTTCGCAGTATTATCGGAAAAAAACAAAAGTTTCAAACACTTCTAGTTCTTTGAATATTTTTTCGAAAGTTTATAGTTTTCACGTGATAAATTCTTGAATCGAAAAAGGGGGTGATTTTCTCAATGCATGGGTAGTTTAAAGGGAGAGTAGAGGAAGGTAGAAGAGAAAATAGGGTCGCTATCAAGTTCCTCGCCCTTGAAAATGAGGGAAAACCCTTCTTGAGCACTTTCGCAGTATTTTCGGAATGTTTTTTCATTCAGGGAGGGGATTATTTCAACCTCCGGGAGTTGTATTGGCGTCTTCTGGTCAAAAGATACTCGGCGTACCAATATTCCCTATAATAACCCCGATCTGTCAAGCCCTCACTAGCGTATCATAGAAAAATCAGAAAAAGGTAGTGGTAGTCTTTTGAGGGATAAAAGTACACCACCATCATTTCCGTGGTACTGTAGAACGTTGGGAGTATGAGAGTAGAGCCATTTTAAACGATTCAGAAGTTTAATTTCAACGCGTGTTACCTGTGTTATTGGTAAAATCAAAATTACAAGTTGCTTTACTTAATAAGTTTCACATAAAAATGTTTGATCAATCCTTTATTTTTGTTTCTTCTCAATATTTTGTTTTCGTTTCGGGTTTTCGAATGATCCTACATTTTCATGAAGATAAGCAGTTGCTTGTACGTGAGTGACTTGTAATAATTTACATACTTGTTGATGACATTGATTTAGAACCATAATCGGTAGCAATTCTTTTAAAATTCTATATCGTAATAAAAAATTGTCAGCATTTTTTCTATGCTTATCCCTGGCAATTATCACATTTTATTAACATAGCTTTAGAAAAAAAATCATAATTTCCACTTTATTAAAATTTACCCTTCATATTAACACATTTTGTCAACCGTTTTTGAGTTAGAGAGAGCTAAATAAAAAAAAATAATTATTTTGTTTGTAGGTATGCTTTTAGACGGCAAAATATTTACTAGTAAAATATTTTTGTCGAACTCCTCTATACGTTTCCTTAAATATATAAAGAATACAAAACCAGACTGCACCCAACAACCATTCTCGGGACTAATGCCTCGCCGAGCGCTGAATTACAAATTACAAGCCTGGCCGCGTTAAGTGCAATACGTACGTACAGACCAACTGACGAATTAAATAAGTCCAAAAACTATTCCCTGGACGTACACTCTCATAACCTATGCGGTACTTATGTGGTGGCCCTTCCAGAAGCGCTTCACATACAGTGTGGAACACCCAAATGGAATAAATTCAGTATCTCCATTATTGTGCATATTTATCAAAAAATCCCGAGACACGTCGATTATGGATTCTGAAATGACATCCTACAACGTACAAATTTCATAAATTCAACCCCCCAACAATTTCAGTGTTCTTTTTCAACATTATCAACTAAAATGAAGATATAAAAACATCAAAATTCTTCGTGGCTGACATTGCCAGTTTTATTGAAAACGCTGTAGCGACTGAAAGCAATAAATAGTTGTTATAGTTGTCAATAAATAGTTCTGTGTCTTGCATATTGTTTGAGTTTTGCTAACTGCAATTTTTAAACATGGTTTATTTAAATGAAATGTACAAAATAACAATTTTACAGATGGTTGGTTACGGAGATAAAATGCGATCACAGGATGAAGTTGCTCGCCTATTTCAAGAAAAACTTCCTGATTTGCCGTCTATATCCCAAGGTACAATTAGCAAAATTGAAAAACAGTTCCGCAACAATGGATATGTATGGCAGATAAAAAAACCGCTGCCCAAGGAATCACTACTTCCACATCCGGATTCTCTATCCAAGTCACACAACGAAAAAATTTTGTATCTGGAAATAATTGTTTATGGAACTTTAATAATATAATATTTGAAATCCTCTACCCCAAAAACCCATAAAATGATACCCCACATCGGTAGTGGGGTGGGGGTGGGGGGTGGATAAAGTAAAAAATATTTTGAGGTTTCTGGTTCTTGTACACACACTAAATCACATTTTTTTTTCATCCCCTTTAATAATGGGGTGGGGGTGGTAATGGGGGTGGCTAATTTTTTTTGAGACCTTAGCTTCTCTTGTCTATACTAAATATCAATTTTATGAACTCTTACCTGCTTGATTTACCTATTTACTCCAAATTTACCCCAATTTACCCCCCAACCCTTCGACGGAACAAGATGAAAATATAATCTAGTTCTAGATCTCGTTAAAGTACATATGTGTACCAAATTTCAAGTCAATACCTCAAACGGTTCCAGAGTAAACGTGCGCACAAAAAAAAGTTACAGAGCGACAGACCGACAGACAGAAATTTTTTTTTCGCTCAAACTTGAAATCTCGACGTTTCATGACATTTTAAGCCTATTTGAACAATAAAAATTTTTTAAAATTTTTTTGTCGTTACTATACTTCCACTGGATGTGGAAGTAAAAGAAGCTTCCAATGCAATGAGTGACGATACCAAATTAGATATACAGCTTTAGTTTGAAGAAAACCCACATAGTTAGACTATAGCTTTGGCATTTGATGTTTCCCATTCCTCAATTATTCGCGTATTAAAAAAATAAAATGGCCTATAAACTAATCCCTACTCAGGAGCTTAGTGAAGCAGATTTTGATAGAAGAACGTATTTTTGTGAACAAATGATGCAAAGGTTAGATAACAATGTTATCCAACTAGAAAATGTTTTGTTTTCGGATGAGTCCACTTTTACTCCTCGTGGCTAGGTTAATCGTCAAAACTATCGCTACTGGGCTAATGGAAATCCTCACTGGATGAGAGAATTACATACGCAAAATCCTGAAAAGGTTCATGTTTGGGCGGCGATAATTGAAATCCATGTCATTGGTACCTTTATTTAGTGTGGGTTCTGGATATTAGTTAATAAATAAGTCAAGTTTGCTGCAGCCCGTTTATTCTTTACTATATACACATGTCCCAACTAACAACTAAACTACAAGAAGTACAAGAAGTGCGCCCACGCAGGTGCGCAACGAAAACATTCAATTCGCGCTTTAATAAATATGTACAAATATATTACAGCATGTAATGTAGTTCCAGCGCATGTAATATAGTTCCAGCAGGACGAAGCACCACCACATTACCAAATCTATGTCCAGCAATACCACGACTTAACATTTCCAAATCGGCGGATAGGGAGGCGAGAATCGCTAGAATGGCCAGCACGTTCTCCTGATCTTACATCCTTAGATTTCTTTCTATGGGGATATGTGAAAAGTATGGTATACAAAACTAAGCCACGCGATATAGCTGACTTAAGAAGAAGAATAACGGATATGGTTAAGTCGGTCACGCCTCAGATGTTGAAAAACGTTAGAAGAAATTTTTATTTACGATTAGGATGCTACCAAGACGTTCAAGGAACTCATTTTGAACATTTACTACATTGAATTAAATGTATTTTTAGTTTGCTGTAGTGAATTATTTTTTTTTAACATTAATTCATACAATAAATATTAAAACCATAGCATTTTTGAATAGAGAATGAAAAGACCTTTCAAATGAGGTATCATAAGCCCCTACTTCCTACTTAAAAATTTAGCAACTGCCATTCGAAGGGGAATGAATTTAGGGATGAAATTTGTAGGTTGCAAGATATCATTTCAGAATCCAAAATCGACGTGTCACGGGATTATTTATAAATATGCACGATAATTAATTGAGATAGGTACTGAATGTATTCCATTTGGTTGTTCCACACTATATAGGGCTCGCTTATGTCAAGTGCAAAGGCTAGCTTGCCTAGGAATATGGAGACCATCCTTGGACTCCCTTTTGCTTATAGAAGGGAAACTGGAAGCTATGAAAGCAACAAATAGACTGTTTAATAGTGGAATGTGGAATGCGACGGGACTAAGGCTGGATCCCTATTCCGTATACTGTCGTGTTCGTGTGGAAGAACCTTACACAGCGTTTGATGAACATGATACCAATTTATTCATTAGGGAGCCAGTCTTGTTCCCCCTTATTTGTGTGTGGTTGTTTCCACTCCTCAATTTAACTTTTTGGCGATACGGTGTCAGCTAAATAAGCTAAAGTTTATTTAGCTGACACTGCAATGGATTTTTAGCTTAAAGTATCATCATCACTTTCATAGAAAATCCCTCTTGAGCTTTCCCGATCCAATCGGTGTTTTAGATAACAAACTTGCGGGGTCAGGAGACACCCGATATTCAAATTAGACTTAACTCACAAAAGCCCTTGAGGGAACACTTAAAGTTAATCATTCAATCAGTAAAATACAACAGTTGAAACAATACCATTTAATGATTAGATCCAAAAAATACAATTATGGTTATGCAATAGCCTATTTAAAAAATATAATATTTTGAAATAGTCGCCTCCCCACAGGATAAGAACGACTTTAATGCCACCATACAATAGAGAGCGTGCAATAGCAATCGATTAGATAAAAAGATGCACACAACTTCTCTACGAGTTTATGCAGGCACTTTGGTCTTGGGACTGACTGAAAATAATATAAAAATATTTTACTTTAAAAAAATTTTGGCCACTAGTGGTTAGCTTTAAGATTCCTTTTAGTGATTATATCATTCACAAGAACTCAGTTCAACTATATATGGGTTTATTTTGCTTTTCCACCTCCGTTACGGCGACGTACTGGCCCCACATAGGTTCTATATGGTGGGAGTGGTTTATGAAAATTACCTTTTTGTCTTACTTATGCACAAGGCGGATTGCTCTATAATTTTGCCATCTTTAAAGACCTGCAATCTGTATTTGGTTTTGCTACCACAGCTTTCTGCTGATTCTCCAACGCATTCGTCCAAGTGACGATTCGCTGGATGAATCTAAATTTACTTTAGTCGAGAAACCGACCTTGATCATTTTAACTAATTTTTGTCTAATAATTGCATATAGACGCTAGACTCTCTTGCCACATTTTTTTCGGTTTCGCCTTTTCAGTACGTCGCCTTACCAACATTTTATTGTCATTCTTTTCAATGTGTCTTCAATTTCCCTGGGTTTCGTGAAGCGATAAAAGAGTTAATAATATGTAAAAATATTTTCAAAGTACACTTTTAGCGTACTTCTTAAGAAGTATAATATATTTTTTCCTTGTCCACAAAAATATTAGCATACTTTTGAAAAAGTGTAATATTTTTTTTTCTTGACCAAAATATGGTTTTATTTTTAGTACACATTTCCATGACCATATTATACTTTTACCCTTACGGCCTGAACATAAACATTTTTTTCTAAGTGAAAGTTCGGTGCTTCTTCGAATTTTCTAGATAAGTAGTGATATGTCAAAAAATATCAACGACGAAATTTCAAAATTTTGTTTCTAATTGTTTAAATAAATTGGAATACTTTAAAGCTACTTACAAAAATATTGTTACCATCGAGCTGAATAGATTGGCACCAAAACATGTTTTTTGGGTACCGTAAAATTAATGCAAAGAATTACATGGCGCATTGTCTAATTGCACTATACTGTTCTAGTAATTCCCATTCAAGGTGCGGTAGATGCCAAAAATAAAACAAGAAATCTTCAGGAATGCCAGAGATATGACGTTCGCTTCCAGGAATTGGCCAGATATCATAAAGAATGTATTCATGATCCAGCTCATTTTTATCTTAACAACTTCGTAAAGTAAATAAAAATTATCACATATTGAAATGTTTCGTTATAATACTCCTGTCAATTATAATAGAGTTAATTAATTTATTTATATATTTAAGATAGATCTAAGTAGATAAGAAATTTAAGTACGGGTTAGGAAAGTACAAATATTATCGCATAATCATTTGCATTGAATACACGATAAAATTAAAATACAACTTGCATAATATATTTAATAATAATAATAATAGTAGTAATAATAATAATAGCTGGAAAACTTAAGGCAATATTTCTATAAGAAAGCAGAAACCAGTGCCTTGCATCTGGCAGTTACCCGAGCTGACAAGAGAGCTACACCTCTTAGACTTGCGGATAGATCTTTCAACCCTGTCACTGAAGTAATAACAGCTGATCAATTACTTCAGCAATGGCGAAACAAACCGCTCCATGGAAAATATCTAGCCAATACTGAAAGCGAAAATATAGACACCACTGTATCTACATCATATCTCCGCTCCAGTAACATATTTATAGAAGCAGAGGGCTTCATAGCGGCAATTCAGGACCAGGTATTTCCAACGAAGCGAATTCTAGGCGAAAATATCGAAAATTTAAAATGTCGTATGTGTGATGCGAGAGAAGAATACTTAGACCACATTGTCGCAGGATGTTCAACCCTAGCCCCAAAAGCTTACCTGGATAATCATAATAGAGTTGGAAAGATCGTCCACAAAAAATTACGAGAGAGGCATATGGGACTTACGGACACTGTCCCCTACGAACCACCAGCCGTGTGCGAAACTGAAGATGTTCGCCTGTACTGGAATAGGAAAATACAAACTGACAGACCAATTCCAAACAACATTCCTGATCTCGTGTTAACCTTCAAAAATGAAAAAAGGATCCTTATAGTAGACTTCGCCGTGTCACTTCCAACTAACATCAATAAAACGTATACGGAAAAAATAAGCAAATACCAACCGCTGCGCGACGAAATCCTCCAGATGTGGCATATGGATACAGTCATGATCGTTACTGTTATAATCGGAACTACAGGAGAAATACCTAAAAATTTGAAAAACAACCTGAATCAGTTAGATCTGGAGCATGAACTGTACCTACCAATACAGAAGTCCGTTCTGCTGGACACATGTAGTATTGTGCGAAGGGTAATTGGCGACAACCATAAGTATTTTTAATACACCCACCAAGCAGATCATCTTGTCCCAGAATCGATGAGTCATAGTTTTTAATAATCACTCCCCGTCGAGGAAGGGTGATGGAAGAGAAAAATAATAATAATGACAGGTCTTTATTTTCCATTAGGCAGATGATATAGATGTACAAAAATATTATGCAAAACAATACCCACTAATACCTAATGAAAAAATGCCGAAGATCAGATGGTGGTGCATGACATTATCCCTATATTTAACCTTAAGAATGTAGCATAGTTAAACTAAGATATACACAAACCTTTGAACAAACACAACGAAACGATAATAATTTATACTAACTTATAAAACCAATAGCAAAATAAGAGAAAACCGAAGAGTATGCCATTTATGTTAAATTATAAATTCTGCACTTATTTGCCACTTCTTTTTATAGTCTATTGCATTTTTGTCATGAGTTGACTTTTAGAGTCATATGATACAATTTTGTAAATTTTGGAAACTTGATAAGAAAATGATCGTTTAAATATTTTAGTGCGGTGTACTGGAGGTGTGAGAGTTTCCTTGAATCTGATGTTAACGTTGTGGACATATGTTCTATTACTACGGGAGCCCACTCTAACTGTATGTGTACACCCCCCCCCCCCCCCCCCCCTGATAAGCATAATGAACAATTTTAGACATGTCATGGAGAAAAATTTTATGCACAAAAAACAAAGTGCATAAAATTTTCTACAATTTTGTTCCTATATAATATTTGGATAGGAGTAAGCATTTTCCAGATAAAGGTTTCAGCTCTTAAAACAAAATATAAAATTCAATATAAAACGTAAGTAGCACCTCATTCGCTTTCAGATTCACTATCGCTGTCTCCCGATACATCGAATATTTCTTCCAAGTCGTCTTCCTCTATTGCTTTATTTATGATATCGTTATCATACTTTCGTCTATTATGATTTGATTTGGAATCATCTCCTGAAGAATTTCAGTAAGCGATTGGGGTAGTATTTTATCTACTGAATACCAAAGAAGTTCTCCATTTTCTTGCCATTGATAATGATTCCAAAGCTTTGGAATATTGTTAATACCTTCGTCAGCTAATCGACAAATATGTGTTTGGTAAACACTCCTTTTAATATGCCCGATAAGATAAATGTCTGCAAATTATAATATTTTTGTTATTATTATTAATTTTTTTTTAGGTTTATTTTATTTTTCGTTATGTTAATAATATAAAGTTATATTATACGCCTTACAATAATTGTCATAGTTATTTCTCCTAAAGGATTTTAGTGCAGGCAAATCCAGTTTTGAGTATAAACTATCTGGGGACAGCTATTTCTTTATCGAAATGGATAGCTTTATTCATGTAGAATGAGGATATAAAAGTCCCGAAAAATCCCAATGTGAGCTAAAACCACCATTTAGAACAAATGGCCGCCAGAACCGTTTCTTTTAGAAAGACATATCTCAGTAACCATTGCTCCGATTTTAGATTTCTTTTTTTTGTTCTCTTCCCCTTTTTATGTACAATCGAAAGTGTTATTACATCTTTGGGCATAAAATAGAAGATAACTGAAGAAAATAAGACTTGAGTTCTTGGAAATACACAAGGTGTCCAGTTAGTGCTTCCTCGGAAGATTGTGCAAAAACGGGTAACTTTATAAAAAAACTTTTTTAACAAAACTTTCAATGTTTCATCTCTACTACAACGTGAAATTATTTTCAGTTATACAAGGTGTCACAAAAAGGAGTTACACAAGAATGTATAATTTTTTAAATGGAATACCCTCTAATTTTTTGGCGTCAGTTAAGCCTCTAAGGGTCCTAAATTACACCCAAAATTTTTTTGCCAATCGGATGCAGCGTTGCCAAGTTATAATTTTTCTCCTGTTTTTTTTTTTTGGCAAATTGCAAACATTTTTTTGACTACCATATCTCCGCGATTTATCAATTTTTTTTTCTAAAAATGTAGGGTATTATTCGATAATGATGCATTTATTGAAAAACATTTTTGAAATAAATTGTTATTATACCGGGTGTCCAAAATATTTGTTTACATTTCTTGTTATTTAATTATTATTTTTCTCAAATTTTTTTAAAGGAATGCCTATATTTTTTTACATGGATGAATAAATCATAAAATTCCTCACATTGTAATATTATACACTTAATTTTTATTTCAAACCGTTTTTGAAATATGATTATTTCAAATAAGTTTTGCGCAAATTGAGGTGCTTTTTATTTTAGCATTAAAATCTAGTATGGCTTTGGTCTTTTGTTTTGCGTTTGTTTTTTACTCTATGACATTTCTCTAATGTGTTTAAGATTACCGTGATTAAGTTGAATTAATATTGTTAATATTTAAAAATACGAATTATAATTATTGTCGAGATTTAATATCTATGGTAAATGTTATGTTATTGGTGAATGTGATGGAAATTGGTTTATTGGCATCAAGAATGTATGGTCAAAAATATCCCTATAGAAGATGTCCTGATGTGAGGTCTCTGGAAAATTTGAAAGAACGTTTTGGACGTACTGGAAATTTTACATATGAAAAGAAGGCGAGACGACGAAATGTATTGTAATGAAGAAAATGAGCTGGCTATAACTTTAGCGGTAATCAAAAATCCTACGGCAAGTATTCGGGAGTTAAGTAGGGATTTAGAGGTCAGTAAATCTAGTGTTTCCCTATTTTCCTAATAATTAAATATCAAGAAATGTACGCAAATATTTTGGACACCCAATATACTAAAGATTTATTTCAAAAATGTTTTTCAGTAAATACATCATTATCAAACAACATCCCACATTTTTAGAAATAACGATTAATAAATCGCGGAGATATGACAGTCAAAAATGTCTGTAAACTGCCAAAAAAAAAAACAGAACAAAATAACTGCAAAATATTTTAGGGTGTAATACAGGGCCCTTGGAGGCTTAACTGGCGTTAAGGAAATACAGGCTGTTCCATTTAAAAAAATTATACTTTCTTGTGTGACTCGTTTTTGTGACACCTTGTATAATTGAAAATAATTTTAAATTGTAGTAGAGACGAAACATTGAAAGTTTTGTTAAGAAAGTTTTTTTATAAAATTAGCCGTTTTGCACAATCTTCCGAGAGAACACTGACTATACTTTAATGTACATTATTAAAAATGATTACAATTTTATAAATAAATAACTATTACTCCGTTAATATTTGAGTTAATAACATCGGCCAAAAAACAAATGAAAGCTAATTGTATGCTCTAGAACTTTTATTAAAATTATTTTTTCAAAAATTGACTAGAAATTTCAGTACAAACGTCTCGAGTTTACAAAAAGTTTAAATTTGCGTAATATTTAAATTATTTTTTAATTTCCTAAGTTTATCGTTTAATTTATCGTAAAATATATAATTATACTTTCTGTAAAATGTGAAGTGAGGAATGGAACAAAAAAAATCTAAAATTGGAGCAACGGTTACTAAGATATATGATTTTAAAGAAAATGTCTCTGGCGGTCATTTTTTCTAAATGGCGGCTTTAGCTCACGTCGGGATTTCTTGCGACTTTATGTACTTATCCTACATTAATAGAGCTATCCATTGCGATAAAAAAATAACTGTCCCCAAATAGTTCACGCCAAACCCATTTTACACTGAGATTTGCCTGGTCTATTTACCGATATATGAATTTCCATGTTTTCTTAATTTTGGACTCATTTATCTGGAATATTGTAACAAAATACTGTATAGGAACAAAATTGTATAAATTTTTATGCGAGTTGTTTTTTGTGAAAAAAGTTTTTGTCCATCTTCTTTAATTTTTGTGTTAAATGACAAAAACAACATTGGCAACAGTTTCTTTTAACCCATGGCCGCCATTTTGAAAGTACGGCCAGTTCTTTTTTTGAAGACATGTCTAAAATTGTTCCTTAAGCTTTAATCTCTATAAAAAACATTGTTCCCAAAGATCAATGGGAGGTGCATGTACAGCTAGGGTGGACTCCCCGATTAATATTAAGCCAACCAATTTCACCAAGCTTATGCTAAATGTCCTGCCGGCGTCTGATATCAAAGATTAACCCTAGACAGGAGTTTTGAATAACCTGTATTCTGCGAGAGTTCTCAGCATCCAAACATGGGCCATATAACGAATCAGCAAAGTTAAAATTTAGATAGAACAAGTGATTCGCACATGATTGTTTTGATTTTTTTATTTAAGAAGTGATGGTTGTTGAAGATCATTTTTAAATTCATGTAAGCTATGCGAATATAGTTATTAATACGAGATTTGAATCTTAAGGTATTGTCAAACGTTACACCTAGACTTTTTGCAGATTCGTACCACTTACATTTATTTGGAGTCGCTCTGTTAAAATTGGCCTTGCATTTTGAGGCCCAAAAATAAGCATAGAGGTTTTATTGGCATTGATATGCAAGGCATGGTTTTTGGATGTGTCTATTAGAGCCGCGATGTCCTGACTGATAATACTCGAAGCATCAATATGCTTAGGGGGATCAAAAGTGTGATATAATTGCGTATTGTCAGCATAGAAATAAACTTGGCAGGGCTTAAATATTTTTATAAAATCTGAGGTGTATAAATTATAAGCAATGAATCTAAAATAGATATGTTTGCGAAGCGTTAGGATTATCACATTTACACTATTGCAGTTTCATATATGAACCTTCCTTGGACGCAGTGGACAGAAGTAGATTGCAATGGATACAAAATTCTTGTTAGAGACTTATAAATGGGTAAATATGATCAGGGAATATCTGCTAGAATAAAAATATTAGGTTGGTTAAATATAAGTAACAGGGTGAAGTCAGACTTATTCCTTGTTTATTCCATAATCCATCTGACGTGCCACCGCATATTAAAGAAAAACTTAAAAGAAACATCAACAACATTCAGCAAATAATAAATAAACGATTGCATGAAATGATTTATATAGCAATATTTAGAACATCCTTATTTAAAAAATCATTCTTTTATATAATAAAAGTGTATAATTACTATAACCTACTAAAATTATATAATTTTCTAACATTGAAACATAAGTTAAAAGCAGTATTACTGTGCAAGTATTTATACTGTTGAAGATAAATAAAAATGGGGTACTTCGCATGACCAAATATTTTTTTATGCTTCTTTCAATTCCATGTTTTTTCTCTGTCCAGCAGAACAATTCACTAGTAAATAATAATTTAAATGCTTCGTACAGTTAAGTGTAAGGGTAGTCCTTTGTAGGTCCAAACTTCGCTCTGCATGGTATATTATTATTAATAGAGGCATTTATTATTATTATTGTCTAAATATACAAGTTTATTTATTTTACTTAAAAAAAAATTGAAATTCCATAGAAAATATTCAGATTTTTGGGAAAAATATTTTGTATATGTCAAATCAATATCTCAAACGGTTCCAGAGTAAACGTGCGCACAAAAAAAAGTTACAGACCTACAGACCGACAGACCGTCAGACAGACAGAAAAATTGTTTTCGCTCAAACTTAAAATCTCGACGTTTCATGACATTCTAAGCCTATTTGAACAATAAAAATTTTTAAAAATTTTTTTGTCGTTACTATACTTCCACCGGATGTGGAAGTAAAATGTATATAAAATATCTTTCCCACGATTCCCAATAAGGCAAGAGTATAATAAAACTTTTTATTATATTTAAATTATAAAACAGTTTTGTGTAAAAAAATACTGATGGAATTATTATTATTCCGTCAGCGGTAGAGTCTGAATTGCAATAGGGTAAGCTTTTGAGGCTCCTGCTGTATTTATCACACTTAGCTTGAACTGGTACATCTTGTCAGGCAGGAGAGAGTTCACGCGTACAGGAACGCGCGGTCTGAAATGTGAATCCTCGAATGGTACTGTCAGATTGACGTATGGCGAACCATCCACGAGAATCGAAGTGATAGGACATCGATTCACTTGATACGGAATCATCACCCAAGTCATCTCTACGAAGGTAGTCCCTTGAGTGACTTCCAACAAGGTTGGCGAGTGCAAATCTAAAAGAAAATATTTTTTAGAAAAGCAGAAATAATGTTTGAATGAAACTTCTACAGGGTGTTCCTTAATGAAGTGCTAATATTTCAGTTTCCGATTCCTTAGCTCATTTTCAAAAAACGCAGAACACCTAAAAGGGCTTTCGCATCGTTTATTTTTTCTCCTACCAAAAGATATTATGGGATTTAATAATTTATATTTCATGGAATTATTTGACATTTTTAATAAATTTTATAGTTTAGGAAGCTGTTTGTGAAAATTGTTTCCATGCCAACGAAACATTTCCTATCTGTCATCGAAGTTTATGTTAAACATTTCAATTTCTGGTGGTTTCAAACTAAAATAAACAAATGTGTTTGGTGGCGATGAAACTGGGATAAAGGAGCAACCAATATTGCTTCTGACTCGGTTTACACCAATAAATCCAAAGCGAGGTATAAGCAAATTTATGAAGCGTTAATTTTTTTTTAATTTTTCTATCCTGGCCACAAAAGTTCTACTTTCGTAGCAAGCAACGCCTTAGCAACCAGGTTACTCGAATGTCTAATTTATTTTAAAATAGTTACACTTTTTGTTTTCAAAGATTTACAATATTTAAACTCAAATATCTCGATAACGCTTGGATTTTCGAAAATATTTTATATAATAAAATATAATTGAAAATTAAAGCTTTTTCAAATGCCTTCCATTTCAAAGTGTCTGTCATTGACACGGATGTCGTTAGGGTTTTCTTTTGGGGAGGGAGGTTAATAATTCCCAACTCTTATTATAGGAATTTTCCCAACTCCCCAAAAAATTTTTCTCCAAAATGAAAATTGATGAGTGGGGCGGGTGAAATTTTCCCCGAATTCTCCCAACTTAAAGCTTGAATTTCCTAACTCGACCACAATATTGGGAGGGAGCACTCCCCACAGCGACACCCCTGGTTATCGAAAAATGTCTTTGCAGCACAGCACTATCTACATCTTAACATCTTAACTCAAAACTGAAATCCATTTACATATTTCAGCAATTGGCTTTTGCTGCAAATATCTATATTGTTATGTATTTCAACCCTCTAGGGATACATAGAAAAATCTAGAACATTACAGACATCCTGAAACCTTGTAGAATGTGCTGGAATGCAGTAGAAAGATCCAGAACCAATAACCTAGGACTATAAAAGAAGAGTAAGTGGTTGTGCAGGGCAGTTCAGTTTAGTAGTCAGTCTAGTCTAGTTGAGTTGATGTACAGTTCAGATGGTCAGAAAGCAGTGGCGGCTCGTCAGAGGAGGCAGGGGTGGCTGAACCTCCTCTAACAGCATATCCAGGAAATGTACAAATTGTAATCATATTGTAAGTTAATTGTCTTTTAAATATCAAGCCTCCTCTGCACAAAATATCACGAGCCGCCACTGTCAGAAAGTTGGCAGAACAGATCAAGGGACTGAAGTAGTGAATTGTAGTACACAGTTTAAAATTAGTAACGTAATTATTGGTTGTAATTAGTAAGTTAATAAATTAGTGTTTAGTGTTAATCTGGTGTTGCAATTTCCGAAACCACGATACAGGGTGTTTACAAAAAGGGTGTAAACAAGTAACAATATTATTTTCTGAAATATTACGCCTGGTGGTTTTTATTGGTGCACCTTATATAACTGTCCTAATTTTTTGTAATAATTTCAAATATTGAGATAAGGTGAGACGTTAGGTGGGCATGGGTACCGGACCTATACGTATACGAGATCACCGAGTGCAGCAACGTAGCGGGCGGTGAGGACTTGGATGGGTGATCGCTCGCCCTCGATCGGACCATCTAAAGGGCACCGCGCAGCGAAACAACAGTTGCTAGGGCTATGCACAATAAGCCCAGGAGGCTGCAGTGCCCCCAGAGTAGTCTACAAGCAAGCCCGGGAGGAGGGGGTTTGGTCAGTAAGAGTCTAACTTTTCATCGGATGCCCATTTACTTAAAAAATATATATTGAGATAAAATTGATAATATCGATGGTACTCACTATGTCCAGGTGTGTCATACATAATAACACCAATCCCTCCTTCTTGCATGTTGCCATAGATAGGCGTGACTGTAAGTTCAAAATGCGTGCAGGGTGCTACACCCTGGACAAGAGTATTACTCTCCGAGGAGTATTGGCTCACTGGAATGGTCTCGAAATCCCAACGGACCACTCGGAAACGTTCTACGCAATGTGCAAACTCTGGGTCTAATTCCCATTCCATATAGATAGTGTTTTCAGAACGCTGGGATGCATGCATGTGGGTCACACTGATATTTGTACCTGAAAAATGTGAAAATAAGTTAGAATAGAATAATCATATAGTCCCCTGCCAAGTGTACAAAAATAGGCTCCCGTGGGCTTCTTGATGATGCAAGTGTGGTAGTAGTCTGAATCTCTTTGTTAGGCCTTGAAGAAACATAATTTCGATGTTGGCACTCTCAAAAATGGTGCGCATAAGTACTGCGCGAAAAACAAAATGGCCGCCATCGCAAACACTTTTTCCAATTTATCTAAGTAACCATTGGTATTACGAAAAAAAGATTTATGCAAAAAATATTGTTAAATCAATTTTACACAAAAAAGGTTATTATAAGTTTTTATGCAGGACTAACCATTTTCCCAGAAACTTAACTTTTAAAATTATTAAGAAAAAAATGCTCGAAATCGTTTCTTTCTTGCCAATTCGGAACTAACTAGAATTGCATGTGAAACTGAAAAAATTATAGATTTTCAAAATACAGAACGAAGTAAACACCATGAAGTGTCCGTTAAACTTCAGCAGCGTCAGGATGATAACGTACTTAAACTAAAGAAAGCATTTCAAAACACAACAAATCATTTTCACTGCAAAACTGATGAGCTCATTAATATCCTAACTCAGCGAGTCTTTCCACAGGAAATAAAGATGTTTTTAGACAGTGTGGCGGAAGATGGCTAAGATCTGTATAATTCCTTCTTAGAGCAAAGAGTTCATACTAACAACATTCAGTTGGGATCCGTTGAAAAAGAATTTTATTAAAACGTGTAAAACGGCAGCGAAAAAAGTTAAAATTACTCTCAAAGACAAATCTATAGCCATAAAGACAGATTTATCTCTTATTACAAGATTATTGATAGCATCCAGAAGCAGACCTGACGTAGATTTGAGATACTATTTGAGCAACTACGAGTTCTCAGCACTACCGAAGTCATTTGACGGGAGTATGCACCATTGTCTAGTTAAGTACAAACTTATGGATGTTCTTGAATCAATGCAAGGTATACCTGTCAAAGAAAACGATGATGATCATGCTTCCCCCACACCTGCAGTTTTAGAAGAAAATGAGGCGCACAGGAAAAAGCTGCGGTAATAGATGGCATGGTGCTTCTTCAGACCTACCACAAACCTAGCACAGTGAAGACATGCCGTGACTTCGGTTTAAGCTTCAGCAAATGGATGGGGCAAAAATTCAGCAATTACAGTGAGGTCCATGTTGTTTTCGACTCTTACAAAGAAAACTCGTTAAAGAAAGCCATGAGAGTGATTTGGCAAAAAGGCTCAGATCCAATCCAGTACAAAATCGGACCAGAAACGAAAATTGGAAGTATAGCAATGAATAAATTCTTGTCCCACGATAAGACGAAGGATGAACTGACAGAGTTCCTTTCCGGTTAGATTCTTCAATTTGGCGTTAACAATAACAAAAGATTTGTAATCAGTTGGAGGGACAAAGCAGTTTCATCACATGGCGATGATGTATCCAGTCTTTCAAGTACGCAGGAGGAGGCGTACACAAAGATCATATTACATGCAGTATATTTAGCACAGAAAGGAATTAAAACTACTTATGTATTCTCCTCCGATACTGATGTCCTAATTTTGGCACTAAGACGATATCCCCAATTTTCGAAAGAGTTTGCATTTTTCCTTGGCCATGGCATGCATAGGTTTGTTCAGCTAGGTTCAATTTACAGATCACTTGGACCTCTGAAAGCCTCTGTACTTCCTGGATTACACGCACTTTCAGGAGCAGATGTAACAGGATCATTTGCTGGCAAAGGTAAAATAAAGTGGAGGGAAACTTTTAATTCTGCAAGTGATAAGCTGCTAGAAGCTTTGGCTACATTGGGAACTACACGGTCTCTCACAGAAGATGTCAGGGCTAACTTGGAAGCGTTCATTTGTCAGCTTTATATCCCCAAAACAACACTGACCGACATAGGAGCTGTGAGATGGTTGTTGTTCACCCAGAAACAATGTCATGATGAGAACCTTCCTCCAACAAGATCTGCACTGGATCCGGCTTTGCTAAGGGCCCACCTTCAGTGTTTTGAGTGGAATCAGGACCTCATTCAGCATCCCAATAACCCACCACCCTCAGATTTTGGATGGAAGAGAGTAGGGAGCACATACGAGCCAGTTGCTTGTACCAAACCTTGTGCTCCAGAGCTTATCTTGGAACTTTGTCGCTGCTCATGCTCCCAAAGGCGTTGCTCTCCTCCATGTACGTATCAGTCGAATGGACTCCGGTGTACCGAAATGTGTAAGTGCAAAGGTAATCTCGACCGATGTGATAATATGGGAGAGTGCGATCAAGGCGATGATGAAGATTTGGGGCTAAGTGAGATTTGCATTGAAAGTGACGACGATTTTAATTAAAAATGTCATTTTAGAAGTGAAAAGTATTGCTTGTCTATATTTTGTCTATATAAATCTGTTACTACTGCATTTCTATAAGTTTCTTCATTAAACGTTAAAAAATTTTTTTCCGCTTTCTGGCCTTGGATGGATTCCATCAGCCAGCTACACAGATGGGGGAAAAAGAAGGAAGTAAAAAGGAAAACGTTAAAATTATATAGGTACTTTTTCTTTTAATTTCCTATGCCTACCTATACCGTAAAACATAGGGGAGATAGAGGTATTTGTTAATTTATTTATGTTTGTAATGTTTTAGTTATAATTATGGCCCGAGAAATAGTGTCAAATATGTTAATATGCACTGGCAAATCTCTCATCATTAGACATATTAATTTTTATTATTGGGAACTATAAAATGAAACTTCTTGAGAGAACGGTTAGTTCTAGATAAGAAATTGTAATAACCTGTTCTCTGTATAATTGATTTAGCAATATTTTTTATATAAAACTTTTTTTCGTAATCCCAATGGTTACTTAGATAAATGGGAGAAAGTGTTTGCGACGGCGGCCATTTTGTTTTTCGCGCGCAGCACTCAAACGCACCATTTTTGAGAGTGCCAACATCGAGAGCATGTTTCTCCAAGGTCAAACAAATAGATTAGGACCACTAGCACACTTGCATCATCAAAGATCCCACGGATGTACATTTGATAGGGGACTAATATGTAATATCACTAGTGCTAAGAATTTTATCGGCAAAAGTTTTTCGAAAGCGTTTTTGCCTGGTAATATGAAATATGTAAATCGACAGTATATTATCTGATTAAATCCCGAGTGCTCTAGCGGGAGGGATTCAATCGTTGATAATAAACTGCCAATTTAAACGAATTATATTATCTTTTGGCAACTTCCAAACCGACTCATCTAATAAAAGAACAGAGTAGGTATAATTATTTAACAATAGCAGCTACAGAAACTTAAAAGTCCACGGAATTCGCCATATCTTAAAGGTAATGACAATCAACAAACCAATATACCTTGAACCATTGGTATTGTAATGCATAGTCTGGACCAAAACTGTTGAGATTCTTCACTGTAAACAGTTCTTGGGCATGCATCACATTATGCCTAAAGACAGAGAGATCACTACCAATGTTCCCCCCATGTTATATTTTAAGTTGATCAAAGAGAAATGAAATAAAGTTCTGGTACCTCCATCTAGTAACAGTAATGCTAAACTCTACATATAGACAGTGTAATATACAAGAATTATTATATAAAGTGTTTATTGATTTATATTTACTTATTTAATTCTTATTTTCAGTTTAAGGAGTGTAAAAATTAAGTTACGGTTGATTAGTTAAGCAGAGGGTATTTATACTCTGAGAGTTGAGTTGGAATAAGTGTTATGAATTATTGTACAGTGATGGATTACCATATGTAAGTACATTTGTGTTTAATATGAAATAATTGACTTGCCTGTTCGGTAGGCATTTGTATTTAATTTGTAATTATTATTATTTTTAACTACGTTATTATACTCTATTGAAAGATGTGCATAACTGTCCCTTGCCTATATATTTCACACAGCCTTGGGAGCTGTCAACTCATGTGGTCTGTTCGTGTTATATTTATATTATTATATTACTACGTACATAATACCAATGCCAATGGCCATTTACGACTAATATGCACACATCTGACCTTTTATTTAAGACGAGGGTCAATAGACGGTACTAAATCTGCTGTATACATTTTTTTCTGCAAATGGGATTATTATGACAGTTGGCAACTGTTACAATGTTGTTTCTATTACATGGACCTGCACCGTCTTAATAAAACCACATTGTCCCTAATTGAATTGGTAAATTATTTAATAGCAAGGGTAAACCATTTTTCAAGAACTGTAAATAGTGATCACAATTTAAATTTTCTTCATATAGATATGGTCCAATTGAGAATTCATTCGCAATGCCACAATATACATTTACTCAAAATCGTGTTTCTTATCGACAGTTATGTCTGATTATAGCTGCATTATTATGGAGTCTAGATTCGTCGCTCCTCATAATTTGTTCCAATGAATTAGAATTTCTCTCTAAAAGAATTGAATATTGTGCCAAAAAATCTAGTCTGCGTTCCTTATCTCTTGGTCTGATGCAGCAAATGAACTTTATATACGAAAAATATATTATTTTTTAAAATTCTACACAAAGTTGCAGAAACATTAGTTACTACACTTAAACACCTAAACACCTAAACTTAAAGTTATATACAGAACTATGTTAAAAAAAAACATTTTTGCCCATTACGATGAAAGTACAGAGAAAGTTTTTCGACTAATTTTTGGTCGATGGATATGATTATGGCTTTAACATTTATCGAAAATGATGGGAACATGCGGTCAATTTGGCAGTTTTTAATTGTCAATTACTCTATCCAGTAATCGAATGTTGCCTAATATTAGCACATGGTACATAATAATATTGTTTCTTCCACTTATGCAAGTTATTTTGTATGCAACTTTATAACTTTCAAACGCCAATACTGATTTTTTAACCGATCAAATGACATATATCAACTGTCAATAGTTGCATTTGACACTGATCAAAAATACTTCTAATAAAGCAGTATTCATAGCATGAATAGGCCTTACGCTTCGGTCAACTAAAGGCCCTGTACGTACCTTCTTAATATTTCACTCGTGGCATTGACAATATTATGACAGCTGTCAACTGTCATAATAATCATATTCGCAGAAAAAAGACAACTATCATAATGCTAATGACACAGTAGAGAAAAGACTGGTCTTTTCTCTACTGTGTCATTAGCATTATGATAGTTTTCTTTTTTCTGCGAATATGATTATTATGTCCGACTCAGCCGGAACAGTTGTATAAGATTTTCAGTGCGCATGCGATGCGCGTGGGCTTAAACTATACGATGCGTAGTGGACGACACGACGACAGTGGACGCCAGTGATGATATAGGGTGGGCGGATATTTATTTTTGTTTACGTTTACGTTTCTGAACAGTCGTCATTGTCGACGAAATGCGCGTGGGATACAAACAGTAGATGCGCAGTGGATTTAAAAAAATAAAATCGAGTACAACAAATATCAAAGGGACCGCTGCGAGCGAAACTACTGGTCTTTTCTCTACTGTGCTAATGATAGCTACTGAAAATTCTAAGCGGATGAGACAAACAGACTCCAGACACGATTTGGGGTAAATGTTTGGCGTGGCATTGCAAATGAATTCTTAGTTGGACCATATGTATATGAAGGAAATTTAAATGGCGATCACTTCGTACAGTTTTTACAAAATGATTTACCCTTGCTATTAGATAATTTGCCAATTCAATTAGTGACAATGTGGTTTCATCAAGACGATGCAGGTTCATATAATAGCAACAATGTTATAACAGCTGTCAACTGTCATAATAATCGTATTTGCAGAAAACAGACAACATAGCTACTGAAAACGTTGCTAGGCGCATACGTGACTCTTTGGGACTAAAGACTACGGTCAATAGGCGAATAAAAATACATTATATCCTCTATAAGTAACATTATTTTGACATTTGACAGCTGCCATAATGTTGCCAATGGCAACTATCGACGTTAGTAGGCACATGCGTAATCCTTTCGCAGAGACAATAGAGTTGCAGAATGCTGTATAATTATACCGTGTGCCCCATTATATTTTGACCCTTTTTAAACCTATATAGCTTTTCAACTAGTTGCTATAATGAAATTCGGTTTTCGCCAGTCTTCTTCTAATTTTGATAAATTATTTTCTGAGTATCTGTCTTTTTTTGCTCACTTCCGGTTTAACAGGAAATGACATAGCGGGGATAGGGTAACTTTGTTATTTCAAATGGAACACCCTGTATATTTTTCCACAGTTGGAAAGCCCATTATTTCCCCTTTCGAAAGGGTCCATACAAATTATACAGAGTGATGGTTTTATAAGTTTTTAAAGTGAATACTGACTTTTATCGAAATGCTACGAAAAAAAATGATTCACAAAGTAGACTATGGAAATAAAAGAAAACATCGCTTGTAAGTTTCCATACCATTTTTTAATTGAATTTTTTGTTGGAGGTTCCTTGTTAAACATAGTTCTAAACCTTCTTTGTGTTGTTTTATAAGATTTAGTTTCAGCAAAAAAAATTACACACTTAGCTTTCCCACTTAAAGTAAACATTTTTCTTAAAGTAACTGAAGTACCCGAGTTATCAATAAACTAATTTAACGTTTACAATTGATATTATCTTTTATTTCCATAGTCTACTTTGTGAATCATTATTTTTTTCGTATCATTTCGACAAAACGCAGCATTCACTTAAAAAGCTTATAAAACCATCACTCTGTATAATTTGTTTTTTTTAACATTGTTCTTTACCATACAGTTATCCATATGGAGCCATCAATTTAAGCTCATTAAGAGGTATATAAAGGTAACTGACAACAGCAATTTATATTGCCAACGGTTTTCTAATTTGGTGATGGTGATGTGTCGATAAGCTTTATAAAACAAAACTTGTTCATTGGGTTCTTATTCATGATTTCTCATAGAAATAATTCTCCTTACCTGGCATTGCAGGTACCATGGCTTCCATGACACTTTCACTGCTCGCCATATTGTGGGAAACTGCTACAACAGTGAACCTGAATACTTCACACTTCGGCAAATGCGGAACATTGATCCTTCTAGTTTCAGACTCGAAAATGTTCGTCTCGCCCCCTTCGACGGGAGTGATGTATATTATGTACTTGGTAATTTCACAATTGGTACTGTCCTGCCAATGCAGAATGTAATCTGGGTCTAGCTGTATCCAGGCGGGAGATTCGGGAACTGAAAAAGAATAATATTAACATTGAATTAGTCACTATACACATTTGAAGAAACATTAAGTATATCATTGGCACATTCGCCAAAGTATTTGTTCAAATATTCTACCGTAAGTTTTGCTATTATTTACTAATATCGCAGTGATGCTTGTAATATTTTTTGCAATTCTTTCTAAGCCAAAAAATATATTTGTTTTTTGCAATACGGTGGAATGATATGAAAAAAGTATCTCAGAACCTATGAGAGATAGCAAAAATATTAAAATAAAGTTATTATTTAATGAGTTATCTTAAGATGTGATCCCTTATAACTCTCTACCCAGATAACACACAACATTCGTGGAATAATCTGTAAATGTCCCGAAAAGATTATTAATTATTAATATTCTCGTAATATTCTTGTAATGTATATATATTTAGTTGAACGTTACGTAATATTCGTTAAAACATATTATGAGAGGAATATTTGCGTAATATTCATCACAGTTAGTTCTTATAATATGTAGAAGAAATATGCTTTAAATATTTTCAGAGAAGATATGGTTGCATATACATTTGTAGAATATAACTTTAATATTCGTTAGAGAATATTAATAGAGGAATATTCGCGTAATATTCATTGCAGTAAATTCTTATGATATATAGAAAAAAATAGTTTTTAATATTGTCAGGAATGATACAATTTTCTACAATTTTGTAGAATGTTACTTGTTATAAAATATTATGAGAGGAATATTCTTGTAATGTTCATCATAGTTAATTCATATACTATACAAAAAATATGTGCTAATAATATTCCCAGAGATGATAAAATATCATATAAATTTTGTAGAACATTACTGTGTAATATTCGTTGTAAAATATTATGAAAGGAATATTCGTGTAACAACTAATACAGCCAATTCGTAAATATATAGAAAAAATATGCTCTTAATATCCCAGTGAATATAAACACAAATAATAAATTACAGAATATTTGTTGATTTCGAATTTGAATTCAACATTATGATTAGTACATCTAAAGAAATTGAACTAATAATCCAACTAATCAGTCACGTATGATATTATGAAGTTAAATCGAATTGTCCGTTATTGGAACTATATCGAGTTATATACTGGTTGAAATAAGCCAGATTATCCAAAAAATGATTTAAATAAGGTGTTTTTCTTTAAGATACAATTTTATGTTGGTATTACGTTGCTTATAGTGATATTTTTGAAAAGTTGGTCATGCCGATTACATCATGCGCACACACAAAGCTATCCAACAGGTAGGCGGAAGGCGGACAGTGATTTGCGACCGGCCATTTCCAACCCGATGCCTGAGAGTCTCCTATCGCATTTAAATTTGTTGAAGCTGACCCACATAGCACAAGATATTCTAAGAATGATTTGTAAATGTCCTCTGAGGAATGTATATATTCGAAATATTATTCTACTATTCTAAGAATATATACAATTTCACATATTGATCTTGGAATATTTCATAAGAATAATAAAAGAATATTCTTTTTGAACAATAGTCTAATATTCTTAGAAGATATATGATTTTTGAGAAGAAAACAATAATATTCCAGGAAAAAAAGACAGGAATATTTCCATTAAACACACAAACATGGGTGGGAACTATAGGTAAGAGATGGCATCAAATGCCAATTATGTAATAATGTTGCTACAGCGAAGGCAATAACGTTTATCGCTTATCTAGAATTAATCTAGAATTAATCTAGAATTAATCGCGTGTTTATTGGTTTTTGACTCATTTCGAAACCTTTCCAAGTTTGCAATAGATTTTGGTAGATAAATTTGGTTATAAGTCGCCGACTTAGTCCCATTACTGGTTTATGAGTATTCACTTAATAATTCGTATTGGAAATCTAACATAAATTCTCCGATGTCATACCTTGAGACAGAATTTTACATGCAATATGCGCTGCACTGATAATTCTGACGATAACCAACAGTTAGAATTGATAGTTATAAGCAATTATCATATCTCTTGTTGTAGTTTCGTTCCATTCTGGTAACGTTCTCGTATCCGAGTGTAACTTGATTAGATATTCCTGTAATAAGCATTTTGGATAATCGTAGAATATTTATTGACTGTGCCATTTGCATAAAGAAGAATATTCCCGTAATATCTGGAAATTATTTTAGGAATAATCAAATCTTCGAAATATATAATCTATGATTATTCTAGGAATTAGATTGTGCCATCTGGGTAATTTAAGTATATTATGGGAATCACTTTGTGCTAGCTGGGAATTAATCCTGGAATATTCATTTGTTATTCTTGATTTATTCTGTAATTCTTATTTCATTGCTTCATAACTATTCCTGGAATATTTTGTAATTATTCTTAGAACAATTTTAGGAATATGCTGTAGATATAGAAAAGTGTGTACTTTTTGATATTCTAGGAATATCGAAAAAAATTATCTATGTGTATTCGAATCTTCCATGAGAATAATTCAAGTATATTATAGAACCACTTTGTGCTAGCTGAAACAGAGCGTTACTACATCTTTTTACCAAATTTATGGTACTAATTACCCATATCTCCGTCCTGTTAAATGTAGAGCGTGACATAATTACATCTTAAGGTATCCTATCTAAGTATACTGCGTGCCAAAGGCTTAAATAGTTACACTAATAATGATAAATAATAGTGAATCGATATTTTTTTGAAAATTTCATTTCATCTCTAAAACTTTTTGGGCACCAATTTATATGAACTTTTCTTCATAAAATTAGGTAAGAAATAACATCTTGAAATATTTAAACGCAATTATGTTACACTCTGTATAATTAGTCAAATAATAGACATGATTTAGTGCTTAAAGACATGTAAACACTTACTGCAATCTCCTTGACTATTGGCACCATGAAGCACTGCCAAAATGAATAAATACAGCAGAAACATTGTGATTAGTTTTATTTAAACTTATGTAAAGCAATATTTGTAACAGGTGTTTATATAAGGTATCAACAAACGAAGGTGTCAATAGGGATAATATGAATTTATCACTTAGATATAAGAATTACTTAAATAGATTTATTTTATCTGCAAATTCAAAATTAAAGATTACACTGACCTTTGACTCTGTATCATTTACAGTCATTTCTGAAACATAAACATTTAGTTTGTTACAGTTCTTTAGAAAGCGTCATACTCTCGATGTGACTTCGTCTGGTCAAGATGATAAGGAATATTCACGACAAGGTGCAAGTTGCTTCGAGCCAGGAGTTGTTTTGTCATCGACATAGAGGAAATACGTCCACCTAGGCCATGCGGCACCTGAAAAGATACAGTAAACTGAAGCCAAGAAGTCAAAAACAAAAACAACATTTATTTAACAAAATCTGTAATATTAAATAAATAAGATACAGTCATCACACGCACACAGCGTGAATACTAGGATACTCTTGATAATAGCCAGGAAGGTAGCGACAGTTTTCGTGAAATCATTTCTATAAAGCTAGATTTTTTTCCCAAGGAAATTTAGATAGTATCTATGAAGAAGGTGCAATTCTACCAATTTAGAAGTATTGCAGACATGAGTAAAAACTTAAACATGTTGCAGAAAGTTGCATAAATGTATTATAGCTATAAGATTGAAATTTTGCATACTCACAGATTACATAAAAACACCGTAAAATAATATTCTACCGCGTCGGAAGCGTTGCCATGCCAGATCTACCACCTATGCAAAGTGTGGAAAAAACGAACATTTTTGACATGTCTATAAGGCCGAATTTTTTTCCTGGCATAGTTTATTGAATAAGACATCCAAAAAATACAGTCTACCGATCGTCTCATGTTGCTAAAGCCTCGGTATACACAATAGAATGCAAGCGTGTGACCGCGGCCACCGCGCTCCGGGCCATTGCAGTTCGCGGAGAAGTTTTGCATTTTCCGCCGCTAATTCAAATCTCATTCTACCTCCGCTGAAACGTGGCTAAATCTTTGATAGACATTGCTGAAATTACAGGGCGTAAAAAAAGTTAAACGATTTGTAACATTCTGAATTCCTTTCAGGAGTGCATAAAAATTTGGCAGTTTCCATCATTTCAATTCCTCTTTTTTATTCAATTTTCAATAGTAAAAAGCATGTATAAAAATTTCAGATGGTGTTTAAAAACGTTGTAGATAGAAATGTGAGAGATAAAGTAAGCTTATTTTCGGTGAATCGAAAGTAAGTTTTTTACTTTCTCCCATTATCGATATATTATTTCATGTGATATTCTTTATATAAATTAATAATACACAGTATTTTAATAAAATAAATTTAATTATCATAATTGAATTGGGGCACACATAGTATTTTTATAATCGAATTAACTTTGCTACCCATATATGAATCTCCATATTCACTCTCGTAGCTGATTTCGGGATAATAGTATTTAACTCACAGTAACATTGGTAAATAATAATAAACTTTTAAAGAATGGGAACTGTCAATTTTGTGAATAAGTTATAAAAAACTATCATTTCTTACAATGAGATTTACATAGGATCGTGAATTTATTATTTATTAATATGGTGAATATATTTTCTTTGACATAACATATATAAAAAATATAAATTGAAAGATTTTCCTTACCGAAACATAGATCATAATGGAGTAAATAAAAGTGATTATGAATACATCTATAAGAAAACTGTCTGTTCGTTAGTATTAATGAAGAATATAATTGTCATGATTTTACTATGTATTGCCATTTTGACAACGTCTACCAAAGATTTAGCCACCTTTCAACGGAGGTAGACAAAAAATCAGCTTTGTAAATTAATATTCTGCGGAGAAAAATGCAAAACTTCTCCGCGAACTACAATGGCCCGAAACGCAGCTGCCGCGGTCACGCGCCTGTATTCCACTACATCTACGGAGGCTTTAGCATCATGAGACGATCGGTAGACTGTGTTTTTTGGATGTCTTATAAAATAGAGATGTAGATATAAGTAAAAAATGTTTGTTTTTTCCACTCTGCGTGGGTGGTAGACCTGACATGGCAACGCTTTCGACGAGGTAGAACATTATTTTCCGGTATGTTTTTATGTCATCTGTGAGTATGTAAGATTTCAATCTTGTAGATATAATACATTTATGCAACTTTTTGTAACATGTTTAATTTTTTACTCATTTTTGCAATACTAAAAGTTTAGTAGACTTTGGCTTTCACCATTGATACTGTTTAAGCTATCATGGGAAAAAGATATTAACGCGAAAAATCTATCGCTACCTCCCTGGCTATACGGCCAGATCTCGCACCTATTTTCGGTGTATGGCTGATAATCTTTAGTTTCCTGGTAGATATTCTGATGTCCATTAGTTGTTTACTTCGATGTAGTTCGATTTTTCGATGTATCAGGACTTTGTCAATGCAAGCAATTTCCATGTTTACCTACTGACACTGAAACTGGCTTTGTTAATATTTCTAAACTTATGTGTTGATTTAAAATAATAATTTTTAATGTTAAACTATTTAAAAAACTGCTTCTATTTTTAGTTTTGAGAGACACGGAGTGAAGAAAATATTATATATATTTTTTTTTAAAGTCAATTTTATAAGAATCTGGTCCTAAATCCTCTGCCAATTTCATAATCGAGCGGTGCTGCTTTTTCGTTTTGGATTCCTTTATTCATGCATTTCATTGAGTTTTTAATGATTTGCAATTTTTATCATAAAAACCGGTCGGGGAATTAAATATTTGTTTAAATTTATTGTTTATTATTGTTTTTATAGCAAGCTGGATTAATAATGATTTATTTTTAATCGATACATCGTAATTCCTTGGATAACATTAATTTTAGCGCCAGCGATTGCGACAAGGAGATCGCCGAAAATTCGAGATCATAATAAATGGTTAGAAAAGTAACACATTTCAACCACAATCTGGAGGCGTAGTTGTGGATAAAAGTTATTTTTAAGTCATACGAATATGCAAAATAAATGTGGTTTAAAATGTAGTGTATTGTGTTCCTTATAGCTAGGAGCTGATGGCAATACGAGTATAGGGTTTTTTGTAGCCTTGTTTGTTTTACTTTTTTATGACATATTCATACTGTTTACTTACTAGGTATGTCTTTATCTTATTATATATATATTTTGCATTTTTACATCGTACTACATTTTTGACAAAACCAATACTGTTCCTTTATGTAACAAAATTTATATGATTTCATTGTAATAAACAATAATATGGAATGAAGTATTGATATATAGCAGATCGACTGCTGATTTTTTAATAAATGAATTTCTTTCCAAAAAAAAAAGATCCTATGTTATTTTATTGTTTGAGCCATTGCTATAAAACTGTTCGTTCATCAAAAATATAATTAAAAAAATGGTTGACTGAAGTCGATGACTTTTTAAAAACTAACTGTTAACTTGCAAAAAAGCGCTCGCTATGAAGTCATTTCATTGTACTTCGTATTGGTTTTAATTTGTTAGTTTTTATATTAAGGCAAAAATAGATGGTTCAACCAAATTGATTCACTTTGATTGAAAGCGGCAGAAGTGAAAGGTATGCTGTATACACGAATATCTAGAAGTGAACTTTTCAATACACATTGCTCGGAAAGATGTCGTCTAATCAAGTTGTACGCATGGGAATTACCTTAATTTGTGATCGTCGGTCACGCCTATGATATTTAAATCTTGAATTAATGATTTCGTTGTATTTGTGCGTATATTTTGGTTTTTATAACCATCCGCTTTATAATTCTATAGGCTAGGATACTTCTAAAAATGTTCCAAGAACAGAGGCGTATGCTCCTCTTTCCATTTAAAAACCATTTTTTGTCGTTGACGTGATACACTTTCCGACGTCCTTTCATGACACTGAACGCGTCGAGTGAACATCTCCAGTGAATCATTCAATTCTGCTGTTTATACGTTCACTTCTTGTTCAACTGCGTTGAATGATGAAAGGCAAAAGTGAAAATATTGAGCTGCCTCAATTCTTTCAACGCGATTGCACAATGACATTGAATTATTCATTTTTATGTTTACACGATTCAATTTGGTTGCTTCATCCAAATTGAAAGGCAAAAGTGAACCATCTAATATCGCCTTTAGCCCAAAAGGCAGCGACCTTTCGGAGAGAGTCATTTCATTAAGACTGATTTTCACATATGTAGTAGTTTATTGTGTGTACATACAGGAAACGGCGGTCGGCTGGCGCACCCGCAGTGGGGGAGGCTGCTATTTGAGTAAATGAAAAAAATTTCACGTTTTCCTAGAAAACGCACGTAAACTTAAAAAAATTATTTTTCCCAGAAACCTTTATTTTGAAGGGCCGAAATTAATGGAACATCTAGGTAATACATGATATTAAGTGGACATCGTATATGAGATCAATTTAATTTAAATACCGATTAATTACGGTGACAAAGTTGCGAAATATTCCCGAAAAAAAGAAAGTCCAAACTTCCACCACCTCCAGTTTCCCCATTTTTGCCACAATTCAAAAAATAAAAAAAGGGCTTTTAGCGAATTTAATTCTATTTAAATTAGTAAGGAGCCAAGATTGAGAAGTTGCCGGCACTTTTTAAACACAAAGAGTTTTATTTTTTGCCGAACATCGCCGACATTTCAGTAAATATCTCCGAAACGGAAAAACATCGAAATTCTGATTGGTTCAAAAGATTCGTAATGAAAAATACTCGTTTGACCTTATTTTTTATTTCGAGTTCATATTTTTCGAAAAACACCAGCGGGCGGCCATACGATGTCACGACGTAAAGAAGAAGACAAATTGCACGCCGAAATCCGAAAATTTGGCTCGGCACGAACGAATCAAAAGTAGCATTTTGTGACACTTCAGAAAATCGTATCTCTACAAATTTAGCTATGACGTATGCATTTTTCAAAAAGAAAAAGTCTCCACTTTGACCGACGTTAGCTCATTAATTTTTGGATTATAACAATAATTTAAAAAAAACTTTTAAATAATTCAATTCTCTACAAATTCGTTAGGGCGTAGTTTTTTAGAAGTTACGTAGGTCTTAAGTAAAAAATGTCCAATTTTCCGCCGTACATCGCCACATATTCAAGGCAATATCTCTGAAACGAAACAATTTAGGAAAATTCTGATGGAACCGGACGATTCCTCATGAAAAGAACCTGTTCTTTGAGAGTTTTTATTTTTGAGCTAATTCCAATAGACCGGGAGGCAGCGACACATTTTTGGTACTCCTACCGCTAAGACTGATTTTCACATGTATGGTAGTTTATTGTGTGTACATACAAGAAACGGCGGTCACCGCGGGTGCGTCAGCTGAGCGCCGTTTTTTGTATATACACACAACTGGGGAATATGAACTTTTTTTAAATTTTTTTTCCTAGAATACCTTTTTTTCTTATTTTCAAATAATCTTCTCATTTACTCCCTATTGTGGTCTTCGTGTGTGTCTCTTTTTATGGACCAACAGTTGTCCGCCATCCAGAAAATTTGGGTGAATACAATGAAGAACAAGGCGAAGGCTTTTACCAGGATATTTCTAAGATGGAGAAGCGGTATCAAGGAAGGTGGGAGGTTCACATGATGGCCGACTACTGTTGGTCTATGAAAAGAGACGCACACATAAAAGAGCGCCAGTGAGATCATTTGAAAATGAGAATAAAAGGTATTGTAAGAAGAAAAAATTGAAAAACTGGAATATGTACATTTTATTAAGTAGGGGTGGTTTTTTAGGGATGATTTTGGGTACTAAGTGAGAATAAGGTATAACGTTACTCAAGAATCTATTCTGGAACTGAAACAATGAAAACTTCAACTTTTCTCACAATTCATTGGTATTCATGCAATTTATTCTAATATAAGGGTGGCTACCACCCTTTATAGAAGAGATTTTGGGTCATAAGTAAGCGAGGTGACCTGGGAGTCACTCCAGATTCATGTTCTGTACTCCAAACTATAAAAAAAAATAACATTTCCAGTTGGGTATTTGTGTGTTTTATTTACGTATAACGGTGTTTTCCACCCTATTATAGACTAAGAATAAGGTAGAGCAGGGTCACCAAAGATTCTATTCTGGAATTAAAACATCGAAAACTCCTCCATTTCCCTCTATCTGCTGGTATTCATGCAGTTTATTTTTATATAAGAGTGGTTTCCACCATGTTATATGGGTTGTTTTGGGACACGAGTAAGATTTAGTATTTCAAACTATAAAAATTTTAACATTTCTACTGATTTATTGGCATTTATATACTCTATGCTTGTGCAGGGGGAGTTTTCAGCATATTATAAGGGTAGTTTTCCAGTAACTATTCAACTAGGTGACTGATGAATATAAAACATTTCCCCTTCCTACGTTTTTCACTATTCATTTACATCCATTCATTGAATCCTGTTGTATGGGACGGTTTTACCCCATTTTTGGGGTTGTTTTTAGTTGTAGCACAAAAGTTTGGGGGTATACAAAATTTTTAGACCTCGGATTAGGATTCAGCGTCGAAAAATACATAGGAATACTATAGTCAGTCATCCAGATCACGACCTTTTTTTTTTTTGGGGTGCTGTGTTATTTAATATAAAAATTATATAATATATAATAATGAGAAATGCCATTTTATAATCAATATATAAATATATGTTTTTTCTGTAAAATAGTCTAGACTGTTTTATTTATTGTACATCATTCCTTACATTACTTAATGAACAATATCGATACCTGTGAAGCTGGCCCCCTATTTTCGATATTGAAACATTTTTGAACGAGAATCATTTACTTGTGATTGCTCGTCAGTTTCTTTTGTTTGCTTGCCGTTTAAAAAGTTCACCCGCCTTTGAATTCATTATAAATAAACAGAGACAATAAATGAGAAAACAAAAGTAAATTGGGCGTTAATTTTTTTTAAATCAATAGAAGGAAGCTATCAATTTCAAATTTCTTTTTTAAGAGATAACGAGCAAACGAAAGGAATTCGCAAGCAAATATGAGCAAATTATTTAGGTTCAAAAACGTTTCAATATCGAAAATGGGAGTCGAACTTTACGGAGGTAATATTACTAATCTATCTTAATGCATATAGTTCTATTATATGAACCTCATATACTTTTCAAAATTGATATTGGTAGATTTTGAACTCGATCAATAATTATATTTCACAGGGCAGCAGGCGGATATGAGCCAATGTAAATAGAGATCTTCGTAATAAACAAATTTTAGCTAAAAACTTTCTTCAATAGAAGTGTATTCATTTACTTACAAGAATATCTTTTTTTCAGTTTAATAACGCCAGCCGTTTGGCTAAAAACTGCTTTTTCCCAGTCAAGATTTTTAGTACAGTGCTTTTTAATAGATGGTGCCACCTAAAGCACTACATCATGGAACCAACATAACCTTGAATTTTAAATTTTTTAAGTTTTTCAAATTTATTCTCATTTTTAATGTTCGTATACGCATTTTTAGCTTGGAGCCGTAGGTACTAGGTCCAAGCAAATATTTAGAAATGTACTTAAATAATTTTTCAATATTAAGCGATCCAACGACCTGTCAACGTTTTTTTTCAATATGACGTGGAGGGCAAACACGGGTTTATTTTTATTAAATTCCGGAAACATAGCCAAAACAACAGAAAAACACAAACGTTTAACGAATGAAAACGAATGTTTGCCCTCCGCGCCATGTTAAAAGTAACGTGGTTTGGATTGCCTAATTGTTGATTAATAAAAATAGACTACTAATTACAGGTTATATTTCCAACCTACAAAAAGAGTCCTATTTTATTAGGATAAAGTATTTAGAATTTCGTAAATACCTATTACACTGAACTAGATTTTAGTTGAAAATACGAGAACCAGACAGAAATTTTAATAATAGCTGCGTAATACATTAATGGCCAAATAACAACAGACGTTAAAGAAGCAGCTGAAGCACTAGCGGATCATTTCAGAGAAGTAAGTAGCACTGTTAATTATGATGAAAATTTCTTAAATTATAAAAATGTTAGTGAAGTGCCATTGGATTTCAGTGAACATGAAATATCCTTTTATAATGAACCATTTCAAATGAGAGAACTTGAAAATGTTCTGGAAGAAGCAAGGAATTCAGCTCCTGGCGATGACTCCATTCCATACGAAATGATACGACAGTTACCCATAATACATAAAGAGTTGCTTTTACGTATATTTAATAAAATAAGGACGGATGGTATTTACCCTGATCAATGGAAACAGGCTATTATTATACCCCTATTAAAAGAGGGCAAAGATCCAAAACTACCAAGCAGTTATCGTCCACTTTCACTTACCTGTTGTTTAGGCAAAATTATGGAAAAAATGGTGAGCAATCGATTGACATGGTATTTAGAAAAAAATAGTTTATTATCGGAATCACAAATGGGATTTCGAAAGCACAGATCGACCATAGATAACTTGGTTCATTTAGAAACCATAATACAGAACAGTTTCGAAAAGAGAAGTCATACGGTAGTGGTGTTTTTCGAGAAGGCATTTGATATGGTGTGGAGATTTAATATTATTAAAACTCTCCATAAATGGGGACTACGTGGAAATCTACCTCATTTCGTCCAAAATTTTTTGGAAAACAGGAGTTTCAAAGTCAGAATAGCTGGCACCACATCAGAACTTCGATTGCTAGAAAATGGCATACCTCAAGGATCAACATTGAGCGTTATGTTATTTGCAATAGCCATAAATGACTTACTCAGCAATCTGAACCCTTCCATAGGTAGAATGTTATATGTTGACGACTTGGCTATTTGTTATACTTCGAAAAACATAGACGATTTAGAACATAATCTTCAAACAGCCATTAACACCTTGTGCGATTCAGCAGAAATGGATTTCGTTTTTCTCCTACGAAAACACACTTTGTACACTTTTGTAGGCTAAGACGAGAACATCGTCAACCAGAACTTACTCTGTATGACCAAGCACTAGAATGTAAATCGCAATCCAAGTTTCTAGGAGTAATTCTCGACCAAAAGCTTTACTGGGGTCCCCATATACAAGATATTGCAAGGAAATGCAAAAAAAATCTAAACTTACTAAAATGTTTAGCAAACCTTCGATGGGGAGCTGACAGAGAAATGTTGCTGAGATTATATGTAACACTAATACAATCAAAAATTGATTATGCCTGTATTGTATATGGATCTGCTCGTAAGTCTAGATTAAAAATATTAGACAGTATACATTGCACCGGATTAAGACTGGCTTTAGGTGCTTTTCGTACTAGCCCATTTTCTTCCCTATGCTGTGAATCGGGAATCCCTCCTCTAAAATATCGTCGGCAGCAGTTTTTGGCTTCATATGGAGCAACTATATGGGCACAACCAGCCCACCCCAATTACAACATTATTTTTAACGAAGACTTACGACTTCCTTATGAAACCAGACCAACACTAACAAGACCAGTGGGAGTAAGGCTAAGTGAAATGATGGAAGTATTTGAAGAAAATTTCCCATCAGTATATGAGATAAACCAATGCGAAATTCCTCCATGGAAATTAAAAACTCCAAATATTATTTTAAAAAATGAACCAAACAGAAAAGAAGACACTAACAGACAACTACTAGCATCGAATTTCAATAGTACAGTAAACTCATTCGAAGGTATCCTAAGTTGTTTACAGACGGATCCAAATTAGATCAGGGCGGAGTTGGGTGCTCCCTCGCTGACGACAATCAAACACATAGCTGGACACTACCTTCTGCAGCTAGCATTTACACAGCCGAACTTTATGCAATATGGCAAGCGTTAAGATATGCAGAAATGAACTCCTGGAATGATACTCTCATTTGCAGTGATTCTCTTAGTGCTTTGCAAGGTCTGTCCAATAGTACTACCACTGATCCGCTAATCCAAAATATTCTAGCATTAGTCCACTGGCTGGAAACTCTGGGTAAAAGAATTACTTTTATTTGGACTCCTAGTCACGTGGGTATTCCTGGAAATGAACTCGCGGACGGTGCGGTAAAAGAAGCAGCGTTAGAAAATATACAGGACAATATTGCAATTCATCATATGGACATAAAAATTCATCTTAAAGAAAGAATCATCGATCAGTGGCAAAACGAATGGAACAACGAAATCTTTAAACTAAAAGAAACTAAGCCCAAAGTGAACAAATGGAAAACACCTATACTTCAAAGAAGGGAATAGACTGTAATCACGAGATTAAGAATAGGCCATACTAATTTAACACATATATATTTATTAGCAGGAAGTCAACAACCAGTATGTCAGATTTGCAATACAATTTTAACAGTAAAACATATAATAATAGAATGCCCTGTATATGACCAACATCGTAGACGACTGAATATCCCAGATCAGCTACCTTCATGTCTGGGCCAATCATATGAAAATCTGAAAAAATAGTTAAATTCTTAAAAACCATAAATCTATTTTTGAAAATTTAATATATATGAACTTACCCGACAACACTTCTTGACATGCATAATAGAAAAGTCTTAACTTTTATGATAGGATTGTAGGACGATGCGGCTAATGACCAAGTTGTCGATGCCGCGTGAAAAAAAAAATAGCTGCGTAATACTCTTAAATATTAAGAAACACATACTTTTGAGGTTACCTGTGACGTCACGTGCAGATGCTCTGTAATAGCCACACTGCCTACCCTTCGCCCCACTTGGCTTTACCGATGTAACTTTGTGATTGGCGTTGTCTCCTCTTAATGCTTCTTTCTCGTTGGTCGAAAATTTAACATGAACGTAATTAGGAAGTTTCCATTTTTCTCATTTTCTCGTAATAAATAGTCGTAAAAATCTAAAAAATATCTGTATTTTTTTTTTAAATTATCTCTATAAATAAAAAAGTTATGGTCCTTCCAAGTTTAAAATGCCGCGATCATCTGGGCTGAGCTCGATTACGTCACAATACATGATTCCGCCAACAGCGAGTGGGCGCGGGCACCTTTATACTCGCTGGCAGGCACCGGCAGTTTATAGCCAGCTTGCATTTGAGAGCCGACAAAATTGCTAAAACATGCAATTTTGGCACGTTCATATTTTTCGAAAAACGCCATTGGGACGGCCGTATGATGTCGCGACGTAAAGAGGAAGTCGAGGGATCGCGTGCGCGTGACGTCACAATCTGAGACCTTAGGAAAAACAAACTAAAATTCTTTAACTGTCAAATGGCAACTGATTGAACTTTTTGTAATATTATTGTTTCTATGTATATTATACATACAAAATGACGTTTTTGGTTTATTATTAATTGTGGAAGTGTGACAATCCAAAACAATGCCAGTTTTGATAAAATAACCTCAATTTACAACCAGAAGAAGTTAGAGGTTAAAATACTGCAACTGATTTCAAACAATTAAAATGAATGATTTTACGAGAGTCTTCCAAGGATTTTTTTAGTGGTACGCTGTTGCATATTAATGTAAGAATTTGGTTTTTAACGCGGGTTTATGTTGTAGGAAAAACAGCCGTATTACAAGACCATTATGATACATCCAGTTTGGGCATCCTCTCTTAAAAAGGAATACAATTTAAAACCCATATGTGAAACTGAAAGTGCTTATAATAATAATAACTGCTGCTCACATAAGCAATAAACAATTCATGGTAAAGAAAATTAACATTTTATATTGGTTTGTCAGTATTTTTAATAATTATTTCTTCTTTAAATTTTAGTTGAGCGAAAGGTGTGTAAAGCTGTGCCAAAGGAGAGAAAAGTGCAATGGTAGAAATTGTTTTAAATAAAGTACACTCCAAGAGGAAGCAGGCTTCATAAAGATATTTGATAAAGTAGGTGCATAAATTAGGAAATTCAAAGTACCTGCGGCCGTCAACAAGTGCATGATGCAATTGTGCCCTTTCAAAGTATATCAAGTGGTGTTTAAAAACTCAGTGTTGGACTATTGAACACTGAAAAAGTTGAAAATTAAAACTCTGAAGTGGTCTACGGTCAGTGAACACATAAGCAAAGTCTGACTCGGCTTTGTTAGTGTTGAATTGTATAGCTATAAAAGCCCTTCGAGTTAAATGTTACTTATTGCTTAGATAGATATTACTTTAAAGTATGTATATTATGTTATGTTAGGTACCTACATTACAATCATTTATTTTTTGTTACAATATTAACCTCTCCTATAACTTTCTTGTCGATTCTTCTTAGAAGTACTAATGGACTTTGGACAATAAATAACTTATTTAGTAAAGATATTTTGTTTTACTTTCAGTTACAAGTTCGACGTAACTGACAATTTCAATTTACTGCTAACAATATATAGTAGTAGAAGTGATAAATAAAACATAATAAAAAGAGTATATTTAATAAAATGATAATGAACAAACGAATTACATAAAATTATGAAAGACATTACATAACAATATATGAAAAATAAAATTTTTATAGAAATTACAATGGATTGTATAGGATTGTATAGACGAGAATAAATTATGCACGTCTTACTACATACTTCAAATAGTTTATAGCACATCAGTCTTCATTGCTTAATTTATATGGTGTCTTTTTCACAAAATTTACGGCGGTTAATACCTTGATCATAGCCATGTTTACTGCTAAAAAGGAAATACTTCCTCTCTCAAGTAGTGGACATGTTTTGTCTAAACTAGCAACACATTCACAGTAAGTACTAAGAAACCATCTGAATCTGGAGTCAATGGCTTTTTTTCATGATGCCACGACTTAATCTGAAAAATGAATTTGTATGTTAGCAATTATTTCTAAAGCAACATTTAATTAGGCAAGTGTATATGAAAAGAATGGTAAATCATTGATAACAATTTTTACCTTTGCAAGAAGGTTTTATTCTGTAAATTTCTTGCAGAGTACTTCTTTCACATAACCATAAACAGCTTTTTAGACTTTTAAATGTCTTGAACTCATCCTTCTCTCTATACACTTCTCTCAAAAACCAAGTAATTCGCAGTATGTGTACTATTTGGAAATACATCAGTATTGACACTAAAGCATTTTTTTCTCAAAATATAAGGATTTAATTCCATGACAGCAGTATACCTAACCTCTACATCATGAGACAATTCTGCAAAATACGAACTAACCGTCATCCTGTCGAACAAAATTGAGCATATAAAAGTAATAAGAATAGCTGCAGATGTTAAATAATCCAACATTAAACTTTTAAATGGCACAAACACAGTAAAATTCACTTTAAAGAAAAACATTCAATACGCGGATAATTCAATGACAGCTGTTTGTGTTTCCTAAGGTCTCAAAATCTGTGACGTCGGCGCACGCGACCCATAGTTATAATAATCTAGAATTTTTCTGGTAGATGGTTATATTTTCATTTTAAGAAAATGAGTGAAACTTCAACAAAGGTAGGCAGAAGCCTATATTTTTCATAAGTAGAACTGTTGTTATTATATTGAAATATCAAATAAACATAAACACATCGTAGAATAAAAAAACTGATGCAGTATCTTGTAGCATTTGAAAGTGCTAGAACTTAAACTTGGTAATTTGCTTTTAAATTGGTTTGGCGCGAGTCAAACAAGGTTATTATTTAATTTCAAGTAGGTGGGTATGCAACCCACTCTGAGGATATGGCGTATTGTGTGTCAACAAAATATTTATCTTGGGAAATTCAATAAGGTTACTCAAGAGTTTATAATTGACTTAGGTTCGTTTTTATTGGGTGGAGTTTAATTATAGTTTATCTGTGGAATTCCGTCCTTTTAAATTAGTAAAGATCTAATGAGATACGCATTCATTGGTCAAGAGAGTGGAGGAATTTTTCAGTACAGTGTCTTACATTGGTAACACTATTGGATTCTTCGAGAAGCCGTGGGGACGCGTTTGACTTTTCGGGAGGAATTGTGTGTTCCGTTGCAGTCAAACAGATAATTGTTGGATTTGTGGTTGATATCTTGGCGAGGCCTCACGTCCTATTTCTTGCTGCAGGCGTTCGGATTGTTTTAAAGGCTGTGTTTAACTGGATGTCCGAGTGACGAATTCCACGTTTTTTTGTTGAATAATGCTCATTATGGAGGTAAGCTTTTATTTTGGGTTGTGTCTTACGACATTCTTATTTAAGTTACGTATTACAGAGTGTATGGGCCCAGCGATTCACTGTAGTGATATTCTGGAGAAATAAGTGGGCTTAGTTATTGGTTATGGTAATTTTCATGGGAATGCATCGCGCTGGTTTGGCAATTTGGTTTCGGTTCGCACCATCTTGTCACAGACGGTGATGATGAAATTATTCAGGTTGACCCAGGGAGACCTATGCTGGTGTAGCTGCTGTTTGCTTGGATGTTGTGGACAGGTACCGCACGAAATCGCTGGTAACCCAGGAGATGTACCCTAGGTATAAACGAGCCAGATAAACTATGCTTAAACCCTACCAATAACCTGTTGAGAATGTTTTAGGATTGCCAAGGTTCATTAAGGTTTTCTCCTTTTTTATTATTTTTGCAATTTTATTGCAAATGCACTGAGCCACTCTTTAAGAACTTCTCGTTGTAAATATTGAATGAAATAATTTTACAAGTACTAAATTATAAACCAAATTATAAGCTATGAACCTTCAGTTCACATTTCAAATGCATTTAGATAAATTATCTTGAGTATGTTACTGTAAGAGCTACGCATGGTACCATGGGCTGTTTAGGCATTGCGCAATCTTATAGTTTGAAAATCTAGTTCCATTCTTTTAGCAATTTTCAACTTAACACATATGGTCCTATTGATAAGATTTTTTGTTAGTATTTTACTAGTATGAAGGGTAAAGCACTCTACGTCATAGTTAGCTTCAAAAACAAGTAAAGAAAATTCAGAACTTTCATATTGAAATTAAATCTGAAAGATCAATAGTCGCTAAGTGTTTCTGTACATATAATAATGTTATTTCTAATAAATGTTGTCAATGTATAAATGTTCTTATATCTTGATATTCACTTAAGATTTACTAAGATTTTGTCATTTGTAGTTTCTTGCTATAACAAGACTTGATATAAGCTTAAATTTCAAGAACTTTTCATTTCATGTTACATGCCAGTTAAATTTTATTCCTTGGCTGACAAAATTTCATCACTAAACTAGTAATTCGCCAAGTGGTGCCCTCTTCTGTTTATCTCTGTTCACTCTCTCTACTCTCTTTTTGCTCTCCGAAAAATACTAGCTGCCGTGCGCATATGAACTCTTTTTGTGTTCAGGCAAAAAAAAGTGTAACACTTACAACCATTATACAGTGTGTCCCAGGATAGATGTAATAAGAGGTGTAATGGACCAAAAATTTTGGAATTTTGGAATGGTATTTGGGGATTGAGTCCTGCTTGTTGTAAAACTAAAGTATACCAAAAATGACTTGATTTGGTGTTCTACAGGGTGTTTTATAAGCAAAGTTGTAAAAATCACCACTAATAAAGTACTTTTTTTTTTCAAAATATGAAAAAAATCCACTAAGAAAAGTTATTTAGAATGCAATTTTATACCTCTATACCAAATTTCAGGAATATAAAATTATTTTTTTGAAACTTCCCATTTTTTGCGAATTAAGAGTTGAATTCATATTTAAAGTTGTGTAGGAGCAAATGTTAATCATCTCAAAAAGTAGGCTATTGGTAGAAAAAAATTGAATATACGAGATGTAAGAGGGTATAATGTTAATCGAACTAATTGTAAAACAAGAAACAATTACTAACAGAAGATTAACGAGGTTTAAAAATTATAACAAGTAATAAATATCAAAAACATAACAGATTCACAAACAAATTAATTATTGACCAATACAAAACAATGTTTACAATTTTTTTATTATTCGACGTAGCTACTACCCACATCCACACACATTTCGATCCTTCGCCTAAAGTCCTTAAAACTGTTTCGAATATGATCTAACGGTATGGAGTTTACGGCATTTGTAATTCTCTACTTCAATACTGCTACATCGTTAGGAAGTGGTTCAGCGTAAACCAACTGCTTGAGGCGACCCCATAAAAAGAAATCCAATATTGATAGGTCTGGGGATCTCGCCGGCCACTTGATCGGTCCATTCCTGGCAATCCAATTTTCTCCAAAATTTAAATTCAACCACCGATTAATCATTTCTGTGGAGTGGCCAGGGCAACCATCATGTTGAAAATGAACTAAAAGCATGTTCTTCAGAAAATATTTCAAGAAGCTGTAAATAAGTGTGCTGGTTTAACCTTTCCTCAATGAAATAAGGTCCAATAACTCCAACGTGATAAGAAACGGCACACCACACATTCACTTTTTTATAATATTTTCTTCTACAATGAATTCTAAAATTTGGATTTTCAGAAGTCCAAAACCGACAATTCTGAGTTGAAACAACACCATTGGTTGTGAATGTGGATTCATCTGAGAAAATTATGAAATGATGAAAAAATCTCTCTTCCATGATTTTTTCTCCAATGGTCAAACAAAAATCCAACCTACGGTCGTCATCTCCCTCTTCAAGCGTATGTTTATAATTTGATTTATACACCCTAATTTTCTTTGCCTTGTAAATTCTTTGGAGTTCAGACTTGCTAATATTAATAAGAGCTGATCTCTCTCTTAGTGGCATCCTAGGATTTTCTATAACAGAGGAATGAGCTATAATTGCCCCAACATTGTCTCCATCATATGCTTTTATTTTTCTTTTCATGTTAAGAACACTACCAGTAGCCAGAAACTTTTTAATTATTCTCATAGCCTGAGTACGTGACAAAGCAGTGTTTGGAAATTTCAAATTAAATTGGCTTACCACTTCTCTTAGCAAGTTTTCACCGCCAATTACGTAGCATTGCACAATATAAATTTTTTTACGCACTGTGAGTACCATTTTCACTTAATTACTTCCACATCCAGTGGAAGCATAGTAACGACAAAAAAATTTTTAAAAATTTTTATTGTTCAGATAGGCTTAGAATGTCATGAAATGTCGAGATTTTAAGTTTGAGCGAAAAAAAATGTATGTCTGTCTGTCGGTCTGTAACTTTTTTTTATGCGCACGTTTACTCTGGAACCGTTTGAGATATAATAATAATAATAATAATAATATTGTCTTTATTAAGCAACTAGCAATTACAATAAAGCTATAAAAAATAGTGTAGACAAACAAATTGGTATATTACGCTAGTTAGCTTAAGAGGCGAAGTTCAGTTCTTCGCAGCTTACTAAGCTACGAAATCCTGCTCTTCCACTTAACCTCGAGCCAGATTACAGCAAGTTGCCGTAATCTGGCCTATCCTAGAACTTAACCTAAAGTAACAATATTGAAACACCTCTTTTATAAGGAAACAATATCTGAAAATAACAAAACAGACACACTGAAGCACAAAAATAGACTCACACTAATATAAAAGGTACTAAGAAGTTACATTTTGCAGGAACATAAAATCTATATAGCTTTTCAGATATAGTAAACGATTTACTTCTTATTTTTTTCCTTCTATTTATTTTTTGTATATTATATATATTTTTTTAATTTATTTATTTATTTTTCTTTTTTTTTATTTATGCCAAATCTAACCTAGGGAAAAAGAGGACAAAAAATTGTTCAAAGTAGCAGTACACTATAAAAATTTTTAACGAACTCGCTTTTAAATGATGATATATAACAGAAACAATATGTATTATGTTTATAAAAAGAATACTAAATGCAATAAATACACATATATACATATATACACATATACACACATACACATACATACACTTGACTTGAAATTTGGTACACATATGTACTTTAACGAGATTTAGAACTAGATTATATTGGTATTTAGTATATACAAGAGAAAGGTTAAGGTATCAAAAAAAAATTTTCTCGTTAGCCACCCCCATTACCACCCCACCCCATTATTAAAGAGGATGAAAAAAAATTGTGATTTAGTGTGTGTACAAGAACCAGAAATCTCCAAATATTTTTTTACTTTCCACCCCCTCTACCACCTTTATCACCACCCCCATCCCACTAATATGAAATAAAAACCATATATTAATTGTTTCTTGCAAAAGATTGTAAAACTCTTCCTAAGTCTTCCCGATTAAAATTTTTTAGATTTACTGTACACATTTTTCGAATGAACAGATGTAAATCATTATTAATACTTCTTTAATGTGTGTCTATAAATCCTTATTAAGTTTTTATATAAACTAAATTAATGAAAACCCCTCAAATCGTATATAGACCATATACTAATTGTTTATTTCAAAATGCTATAAAACTCTTTCTTGAATTCCCTGACTAAACATTCTGTTTTACTACTATTGAGATCCCATGAAAATTCTTCGAATTTTGCAATTTTTTATTAAAATATTTGAAAATATATCCTTATAGATCTTCACAGACAAAACACAGCCTGTATCTGGTTTTCTGCTTTTCTGATTTTTTCGACTTTGCTTTCCCATGAAAAACATACAATTAATATTAATAGTCCGGTTGGTCGCCTATAATAGTTGTTGCGATTAAAGTAAATTCGACACCATGTCGTTTTGAGGGTTTGTAGGGTGGCCTATCCCTAGTGCAAGTTTGTGACCACCTCTGTTGTCCCAGTGTAAATGCACGATGAAAAAGCTTTTTTTTTAATCTCGCTTCCTGTGAAAGTTAAGAAAGAAATCAGGGTAAATATTGAGACTCTCTACAGTTCTGGAGCTCTTACTGTTTCCGCAGGATTCATATTTTATAATTTTTAGCACGGGAAAGGTAAAAAATCGAAAAATGTTTTTCTTCATTTTCGCGTTTATAACAAGACTTACGTTATAAAAGATTTGTAGAGCAGGACAGCATCTACAAAAGCTGCAAAACAATGTTTCATGTACGATTAACAGTAACTAGAGGTTTTAACTTCGGAATAAATGTCAGATGAATTAAATTTCGTTCATTTTTGGCAACTTGCATGTCTTTTTTTTTGCGCATAAGCAAAACATTGTTCAAAAAGTTGTATACTTATTTTCTATGCAGAGAAACTTGCTGTTCAAAATTTTTCCCCACTTTTTTCCTAATTTGAGTGGACTAGTATTATAAGGTAAGGATATCAATAAAACAAAAGTAAACACAACCATACAAAAAATACTAATAGCTAACTTTATTATAAGTTGTTGGGTAGTGTCTGTATAGCAATTGGGATGGGAGTCGCAGGCCCAGCGCTATTTATCATAGTTACGCGGAAGAAATACATCCTGTCAGGTAGAAGAGGATCCACATGTATAGGAACAGGCGGCCTTTGAGATGAATCCGTGATTGGAATGGTCAGATTGACGTATGGTGATCCATCTACAATAAACGTGGTGATGGGACATCTGTTGGTTTGATATGGCGGCAAGCCCCAAGTCATGTCGATGTATGTGGTGCCTGGCCTCACGCTCTCCAATGTTGGGACGTGCGCAGCTAGAAAAAAATAACGTAACTTTAGATTAAGGCTTAGTAGTCCACGTAGATCATAGTTGAATCCCCAGCTGGGATTAAATAAATTTTATGTGAAATTACGCATAGAAGGTATTTGCAGGTAGAAAAGTAGAAAAATTGAAGAATATGAAATTTCACATCAACTTTATCCCTACAGAAATTTCATGTATTTATGTAAGCGTTATCGCACAATAGTACAGGGAGAGATAGAAAAAAAAACACTGTAACTCAAAAAAAAATTGTGCAGACTTTAAACTTTGGTTAAGTTTAAAATAGGCCAAAGTTTACAAAACAGAAAAGTTTAGGAGTTTTATGGATAGGCGGGAACCTATAGGGGGCAAAAAAGGGGTATTTTTAATAAAAAAGTCGATTTTTCTCCATTTTCTCGGAAAATATGGCATTTACAAAAAAATTGTTCAAATAAAAGTTGTTTCTGGCAAAATTATCTTCAATTTGTTATAAAAATTATAAATTTTATAACAATAATTAACCGAAATACGGCATTTTTTCTAAAGCAACTGTTTTAAAGGGACAAAACAAATACAGCATCTAGGTAATGCTATATATTCACGAAAAACAGCATTTTTTTAAAGAAACATTAATTACTGACCAACTACAATAACAAAATGCCGACATTTTGTTAACAAAAATGTGAAAACGCACATTCAATCGGACATAACTTCTTTATTTTTTGTGATGTAGAAACAAACAAAAAACTATTTTACAGATTGGTTACCTTTAATTTTGTTTCTTAGAACTTTTGATATAAGTGTCACAGTTTATAAGATACTCAACATTTTAAACTAAATGCTTCATCCTAAAAACGGTCGGATGTCATCTAGAAAATTAAATATCTCCGAAACAATCAACCCTACACAAATATATAAACAAAATAAATTTATTCTCAGTTTATAAGCTTCATTCTTGATGTCCACCATATTTTCTCTTAAACTAATATTTATTGAGATATTTGCAGAGAAACAAGAATGTTACGTTGTTTCTAAAATCCCTTTACAGTTTAAAATGCAATTTTTTTTAAAGCAAGTGCTGTAAGCCGATGAAAAAATTTGAGCGCCTAGGTCACATTATACATATTAACGAAAAACAGTATATGGGAATATATTTTTTTAATTACTGACTACTTACATTGACAAAATTGCGACGTTTTTATAAAAAAAAAATGTGAAGTAGTACGTTATTTCGGTCATTTTTCGTTTCTTATGCTATAAAAATAGAAAAAAAGAATCATTTGAAAGCCTAACCAATAGTTTTTCATTTTGGTAATTAGCTTTTTTGACCGAAGTGCCATATTTTCTGAGATATTTAACATTTAAACTAAATATTTCGTCTTATAAGCACAGATCAAACAAACCAGATGTTTCACTTATGACGTTTCATGGTTTAGATAATAAATCAACTCCTGGAAGGTACAAATTTGTGTAATGATCTGCGCATATACCAAGCAGTCTTAACCAGCGAGTATAGTCACAGAGGAGAGAGCTGATGATACGTAACAATAATTAAAAGTCACCTAATAAATACTCAAAAAACCACTTAAATGTATAACAATAACTCTAAGCTTCAATACAATACACCACATTCCAAAATAATTAATATCCCTGGTGTAGCTGATGACCATCTCTGAGATTTCAGTACTAAACACTCCCTCCTGTGACATTATACTCGCTGGTCTTAACTTCCATGTCAACCGCTAGGTTGCTCTGTTTATGTCTTCTGCGCAGAATCCTGGAAGGTATACGTCACATGACAAAAAATGATACTGGTTACATAGAGAATACTATTAAGTGAAACATCTGTTTTGTTTGATCTGTGTTATAAGCGCTCGGACGCCACCTTTAGACTTCCAGATCTCTAACACAATTAACTCTACAAAAATTAGAAAAAAAAAACGAAATTCATCCTCAATTTAGTAGCTTTCTTATTATGTAATACTTTTCGAGTTATTTGACAAGAACGTATTTGAAATACCACTTTTTTAAGCTAACCCAAATTTTCTTTTTTTTTTATATCTATTTATTTAACGTCGGCCTATTTCCACTACCAGGGCCTATCACCGACGCCAGGAAATTTTGCCGAACCTCTTCCCTTAAGAAGAGTAGGGATCTTTTACTTACCTAACATTTAATAGACAAGTGACCGCCTGCTTTACATCCCCTCCGATGGATGGTATATCTGCTACGTAATCCTCGTCTAAAATTACGTAGCTTCCGCGTATACACTGATATACAAGCCGCTAGAAGGTGGGACGAGAACGCTGTATTTCCCAAGATGGATCACCCATCCAAGTATTAACCGCGCTCGACGTTGCTTCAACTGAATATGGACTGATATTCACATTGAAGTCGCCTCTACGCTCGCCCCTAAATTTTCTAGTGGTTATAATTTAAATCTATCAATTCATATGGAAAGTTGTATAGAGCCTTTTGTTCTTAAAATTTTATTCTCTCTCAGCTCCAATGTCTTTGTTTTTTTTTTAGGTGCTCTGAAAGGGACTGGCATCCACCCCCTATAAAATAGCAAGCGTCTTCGCATAATATATGAACTTCTTTTTTTTATGAATTTACTATTAAGCTGCCAAAAATGAAAGAGATCTAATTCATATGACATTATTCGGAGTTAAAACTAAAATTCAGAAACAACGTTAATTTCAACTATTTTCTTGTAAATGTCATATTTCCCGAGAAAATAGAAAAAAATCACCCTTTATAGATTCCCGCGGATCCATAAAACTCCTAAACTTTCTTGCTTCGTAAACTTTGGCTTATCAAAATAAGCCAAAGTTTACGTTAAGATCTGCACAATTTTTTTTCAAGTTAAAGTAAAGTTTTCCTGCACTACAAAATAAAAATGAAAGTTATGTTGTCGAAAACCAAACCGTGAACACAAAAATTAAACTTCTTCCGTGAGTTTCGGTACAAACACTTTAATAACATGAAAAATGAACGAGTCATGGTTGAGTAAAGTTGCCCCTTCCCACGTATTTTTTTAAACGTTTCTGATATCCTGTCAGTAGCATTTAGTTACGACATAATATATAATAATTTGGGTAACTGTATATTTATCACGACAAAAAAGTTGTTCGAATAAAGTATGGTCGTTTCTATGTGAAATTTTTTTTCTGTGAAGCAAAGTATTGTCAGGTGGAAAATTGTTGCTAAGAGCAAAATTAGAACTTTTATCTACTCTTATTAGGTTCTATACTAATTAATGAACTGCTTTTGATCAATTAATAGTATCCATAAACAAACAGCGTGAGTTATTATAACTGACGCTAGTCTAGTTATTATAACTTACGCTAGGTACAGAACCAATCACCTTTATCTTCATGCCTAGCCTGTCCAATCGACGTAACGCGCGACACACGAAGGTAGAGCCAGGAAGGTAGTGACAGATTATTTGCGTTAATATCTATAAAGATTTTCTGAAATGTCACAAAATGCTACTTTTGATTCGTTCGTGCCGAGCCGAATTTTCGAATTTCGCCGTGCAATTTACGATCAGGTTTATCTGGAAGACTTCTGCTTTACGTCGCAACATCGTACGGCCGTCCCAATGGTGTTTTTCGAAAAATATGAACGTGCCAAGATTGCATGTTTATGCAATTTTTTCGGCTCCGAAATGTAAGCTGTTTTTTGTTATTTTTCGCAGATGTCTCCGAAACGGTGGGAGTTAGCTCGAAATAAAAAATAAAGTCAAACGAGTATTTTCTACTACGAATCTCTTGCTTGCATAAGAATTTTGATTTTTTTTTTCGTTTCGGAGATACCTACTGAAATGTTGGCCATGTACGGCAAAAAATCGCAAATTTTGAGCTTCTACAGTTGGCAACTTTTTAATCTTGGCTCCTACGCTAAAAGACTACTCTAGTTAATTTAAATAAAATTAAATTTGCTAAAACTCAATTTTATATTTTTTGAATTCCGACAAAAATGAAGGAATTAGAGGGATTTGGGACTTTTTTTTTTTCGGTAAATTTTCTCCATTTTGTCACCGTAATTAATCGGTAATTAACTGAAATCGATCTCGTATACGATGTTCACTTAATATCATGTACTACTTTGACGCTCCGTTAATCTTGGCCCTTCGAAACAAAGGTTTCTGAGAAAAATTATTTTTTTAAGATTTGCATACGCTCTATAGGAAAACGTGTAATTTCATACATTACCTCGAATATCTCGATAACTATCGTTTTTTTCGAAAAATTTGTAGATAGTTTATGTAAAGATAATTGATTGAGCTTTCCGTCGCTTTTTTAATTTTTTCTCTAACATAAAAAACAAGACTTTTGACCGAATATGCGCTCCGGGCTATTGCAGTTCGCGGAGAAGTTTTGCATTTTCCGCCGCGTAATATTAATTTACAAAGCTGACTTTTTGTCTACAAGCAGATTGTGCACTATTTCGATTAAAAATCACATTCTACCTCCGCTTAAAGGTGGCTAAATCTTTGAAGACAACAAATATAAAAGCGTGAACAAAAATTAAATTTTACAGTTAATTTTATTAATAAACAAACTCAGTAATTTAAACAAAATTTTCTCAGTTTAATATTTATTGTTATAATCGTAGATAAAGTATAGTATTCAACTTGCGGTAATGGTAATAACTCACTTGATGAATTACAGCACTCGCCTACGGCTCGTGCTGTAAACTTTCATCTGCGTGAGTTACTACCTGCATTACCGCTCGTTGAATAATACACTATTATTCACTGTTTTCTCTCGAGAAAAGACGTTCTTTGCCACAAAAAAGTTTTCTCAATTTTTTAATATACTCCGATGACCTTGAAATGTTTAATCTGTTGTGTCGTTATTGTGGCAATCAACTTTGTTTTTACAAATACATTTTTTTTTCTGTTTACGACTGCATAATTCTAATTATAATGTGTAAGTTAGTTGAATAATTACATTATCCTCAAATTATTTCAATGAAATGGCGGAGGATCCGGGTGGAATTAATTTCTATTACTGACACGCCTAGTTATGTCATTTTGGGTATTGTTGAAGCAGTCTTAATAGTGTGCGGGGTTATGACGTTATGAGGGGCGAGAGGAATGAATAGTCGGCAAATAGATCTCTCGTCTTTACTCCACTTTTACATTAAGTAAGAGAGAAGATACTGGCGATTCCATGTCAACTATCAGGACCTCTATTCTGTAATTATGGGGAGAGTGAGCATTCATCGTGCGAAGCGAGAGCTCCCATCACACGCATCTCACCCGACCGTCCTACACTGCATTCCGAAAGTGCAGTGAATAAGTGATAAACGTGAAGCGATTTATCGAAAATAGCCGAATTTACAACCAATTAGGTTGACGCAAAAGCATCAGCTGTTCAGTGGTCGATTAATGATGCAAAGGGTTAATCTGATGAAGGATTTGCCGTTCCCCTTCCAAATCCTCCTCGGCATCACGAAGATGTCGTAAAACCTAGAATTTATTTATTGACCAAAAATTCCGTAAGGATATACCCTCCTTATTGGTAATGTATATTTAAAAAAAATATGAGTATAATAAACTAAAAGAGTAATTGTAATATTTGCTAAGAATTATATTATTACTACCACATTGGCAATGAGCAAATCCGCAATGTCCATTCTGGTTCACAGATTTAACAACAATAATTTTTGGTTGACACAAACTATCATAAAAGTACGGTTAGAATCGCCGTTCTCCCGGAAAACTGACTGATTCCCTCACGATATACCAGGACCTCTATTCCGTAATTATGGGGAGAGTGAGCATTCATCGTGCGAAGCGAGAGCTCCCATCACACGCATCTCACCCGACCGTCCTAGATTGTATTCCGTAAGTGCAGTGAATAGGTGGTGAGCGTGAAGTGATTCAGCGAGAATAGCCGAATTTACAACAAATTAGGTTGGTGCAAAAGCATCAGCTGTTCAGTGTTCCGTTGTTATTTTATTGGGTCCACCTTTGGAGAAACTTAGTGATAGTATTTACTTTATGCTCGATGGTGATTTCCTGAACGTCGTATGGGGGCTTGCATGAAAGGATTATATCACGGGTAAGTTCTTTGCTGACCCTCCTTATAAATGCTCGGTCGGTTAATGGTCAAAAGGGTTAATCTTATGAAGTACAACTTGCCGTTCCCCTTCCAAATCCTCCTCGGCATCAGGAAGATCTCGTAATACCTAGAATTTATTTATTGACCAAAAATTCCGTAAGGATATACTCTCGTTATTGGTAACATATATTTAAAAAATATGACTATAATAAAATAAAAGAGAAATTGTAACATTTGCTAAGAATTATATTATTGTTAACTCATTGACGATGAGCAACTCCGCAATGTCTATTCTGAGTCACAGATTTAACAACAATAATTTTTGGCCGACGCAAACTATCATAAAAGTACGGTTAGGATCGCCGTTCTCCCAGGGAGCTGACGGATTCCCTCACGATTTACCAGTAGAAGTAAGTTCACGCATTTTTCGCACGGGGTGATCACTCCCTTAGTTACAGAATAGACTTTTATTCATTTTCAAGTGAACTCCGCCCACTTCTCATGGGAATGTGCTTTCACGCTTTTAGAGAATAGAGGTCCTGACGTGGCGTGTGGGCGTAAACTTGTGAGTGTATTGTTTAACTCAGGACCGCAATTAGAGACAACGCAGTCAAGCTTATACTGTTGGGATGAAGATATAATTGGATAATTACTTTATATTTCTTTATTTGGTAATGCGTTTTTGAAAATAATTTTGGTAAATTTTGTTACCAATTCATGGCTTTGGGGGATATTGTAAGTGTAGTATTATAAAAAGTAAATGGGCGAACAATATAGTTAAATCCGGCTCTGCGTTCTGCACCCCTTGCCCCTCAACAACACCGCCTATATAGGCGGTGCGTCTATCACTATTGCGATTGCGACAACTATACTAAGTAAACTAACTCATACAATATAATTAAACCTAACAACATAAAATAATCAATTCTTAATACTGTCACTTATGCTAATTTACCAGGAAACACACAGAGTGAATCTGTGAAGCTTCCTACTTATTTCAAGAATGGTGATGGTATTAAAAATTTTAGTAATTCTAATAATTGCAGAAACACTAATTTGTTGCTCTGCAATGTAAAAAATAAATAGAAATTTGAATTAACAAACGTAAACTTCTCGTATTATATTATAGCTAAAAAATAAAGACTCTCTTTTGAGTATTAAGCATTGTTATTCGAAGGTCCTGTATACTCCATATACTTTTGATGAACACGTAAGACAAGTATAAACGAACGAGTACTAAAAACATTCTCACTTTGGAGTATCTTGGAAAATAGATTATAGTACTGTAAAATGAGGAATTACATTACTTAAATCATAATATTAATACATGTTATGTATTGAAATGAGAACTAGTGAAATGAATATGACTATGTCATAGACCTAGAAATAGCTTTCGAATTCCGTAAAATAATGTAAAATAGAACGATATAATTTTTGTGCATCTAATATTAAAAGATAGCCAAATATTGGCAGTGGCGGATCCGGGGGGGGGGGGGGGCATAGGGAATTTTCTCCATTTTTCGACAATGTGATGTAGAAATAAAAAACTAACATTTTTTATAAGTACTTCCCTATGGCTAATTGCTACCATTTTCGTTTAATTGAGCAATAAGTACAAAATTCAAGAATAAACTTAAGAAATAGAGGTTTCTGCAAATAATTCATTTGAAAAAATTATAGTAAATGGTCTACATCTTTATGCGCCCTAGAAATGAGCTTTCTACTGTTCCTAAAACAGCCCCACAAAAAAGAAAAGTTCAAAGCAGTGAACCAGACCCATGTATCCCCATGTATTTTCGGTCACTGAATCCGCATCCGGGGTCAAAGAAAATCAAAATCATTAGCTAGAGCCAAAAAACACCCCTGAAATGGGATAAAATGAAGATTAAGCTACCAGAATAGTTGTTACTTCTTAATCAATCGAATTATACAAATTAAGGTTAAACAGCAGCGTACATGCAATAGATATGAAACACACCCCCAGGGAGGGGCGAAAACTAGCCCCCATATATAAAAAAATCGATCCAAAACAGCAATGACTGCTGAAAAAGCTTGAAATGTCTGTTTTGTTAAAGTGTTAAGAAACTACATCAGATCCGACTTAATCTTCATACACTGCCCCTATGGGGTTGAGAACAACCACCTTTAAGTTCAAAGGACACGAGAAAAACAAGAAAAAACGTAAAATCCAACAGGATTTCTATTTTCATGGATGCTATGATTGGCTGAAATTGCGTAGTACTCTAAAATAGGACCAGAAACTTACGTACCATCAACATCCTACACTGTCAACCTTCAGAGGGTGTGAAAACTACCGCCTATGTAAGATTTAACTACAAAAAGTTACAGTGACTTCTATAAAAATTCGAAACACCTGCGTTGTGTGGAAGAAAAAAGAAACTAGACTATGTTCGACGATGTGTTTGAAAACCACCCCCACGGTGTTGCGAGATACTACCCCTATATCTGTAGGATGCTGGAAAAACAGAGAGAAACTAACCGGATTTACATTTTTATGGATGTTATGATTGGCAAAAATCGTGTTACACACTTAGAGTTTGAAACTCATCTCCTATAAATGTTATTAAGTAACACCCCCAGAAAGGATGTAAACTACCATAATTCAAGATGTAACGAAAAAGCTATACTGTTGCTTATTCGTTTCATTTCCATAGTTTTTTTTTTACATGGGGGTGGCGTCTCTCAACTCCGTGGGGGTGGTTTTCAAGCACAGCGTCGAACATGGTCTAGTCTCTTCTCTCTTCCACACAACGCAGGTGTTTCGATTTTTTATAGAAGTCACTGTTCCTTTTTATAGTCAAACCTTACATAGGGGGTAGTTTTCACACCCTCTGAGGGTTGACCCTGTAGAATGTTGATGGTACGTAAGTTTCTAGTTCTATTTTAGAGTACTACGTAATTTCAGCCTATCATAGTATCCATGAAAATAGAAATCCTGTTGCATTTTATATTTTTTCTTGTTTTTCTCGTGTCCTTTAAACTTGAGGGTGGTTGTTCTCAACTCTATAGGGGCAGTTTACGAAGATTACGTCGGACCTGATGCAGCTTCTTATCACTTTAACAAAACTTAGACATTTTGAGCTTTTTCAGCAGTCATTGCTGTTGTGGATCGATTTTTTTATATATGGGGGCTAGTTTTCGCCCCTTCCTGGGGGTGTGTTTCATATCTATTGTATGTACGCTGCTGCTTAACCTTAATTTGTATAATTCGATTGATTAAGATGTAACAACTGTTCTCATAGCTTAATATTCTTTTTACCCCATTTCAGGGGTGTTTTTTGTCTCTAGCTAATGATTTTGGGGGTGTACGATTTTTTTTTTACCCCCGATTCGGATTCAGCGACCGAAAATATATAGAAATACATGGGTCTGGTTCACTGCTTTGAACTTTTTTTTTTGTGGGGCTGTGAAATTGCCGGTGTGATAGATCTAAAAGCAGTTATTATCCTTTCTTTAATATTTTGTACTGTTGTTGGTGTGTCTTTATAAACAATTTCCTTCACGTATCCCCATAAAAAGAAATCAATTTTTGTACGATCTGGGGATCTAGCAGGCTATTTAGTGGGTCAATTTCTTCTATTCCATTCAAGTAGGTAGGTATTATTTAAGTGGTCTCTAACTGCATTTAAATAATGTGGTGGAGCACCATCTTGCTGAAACCACATCCTATTTCGAATCCTTTCAGGAAGATTCATCAATAATTGTGGCAGATAGTTTTCCAGAAAATGAAGATAAATAGCTCCAGTCAAAGAAATGTGGCCCTGTTACATGTTCTGGCCTCATTTCAAAATTGCATAAAGACGTGTGTCAATCAAAATGGGCAACATGTGGAGCAATTGTTATAATTTTTTCTAATGAAATATTTAAAGAAACCTCTATTTTTAAAAGCGTTTATTTAACATGCAATGTTTGTATGTATATATGTTATATAATATTACACGCTATCTTATTGCGACTTAGCCATAATAAACCTTCACAGGTATATCGTATTTCACGATAACAGCTTCTCTTATTAATTGCTTATCTTCAAGATATCATATTACACCTTTGTTTCTCATAACTTGTGCAGACTGCAGAACTGCAATTCCTTTGTTATATATTTTGCTTACTCAGGTTCTGTAGGTTATAAATATGACTAAACACGCTTTGTTGAATCAGTTATTAAACTCAGTTAGAATGCAACACTTCTAATTTATTATTATATTCCTTCTCCAAGAGCCAACGTTGGCTCCATGTAACTAAATAAAAGTTTTTAAAAAGTTATTCATGTGAACCGTGATCTAACATTGGCGCAGTCGGTAGGATCCGTAAACATCATCAGAACAAGAAGCCTAACTGGTAGTGAAGCGTAAGAGAACAAGGGGAACATCTGCAAAAGGTGCCTAACTATTGCGTGTACATCTATTAGAACAAGGAGACCTTCCTCACTGGTGGTGGCGGATCCCAATCCCTTGACGGACGAAGAACCTACTCATGGAGATGAAATTAATGTAAGTCATTTTTAAGAATCATCTCGTTATTTTATTTTTCATTTTTACAATTATTATTTCTCACAATTATTTACGTGTATTATACCACTAATACACTCGGCAAACAAAGCCAATTCTGTTATCAAACAAATCCTTTACAAGCTACAACGCAACAATTCTAATTTTAAGTTATATATTTTCGTATTCACGAAACGACTGTGTATTATACAGTTAATACACAATTCATTTACGACGTAACAAAACAAGCTAATTTTAATTTAATTTCCGTATCATACTGCTGATACGTAACCAATTTTAGTTCAAAAATCTCTAAATAAAAAAGCAAAATGCCTGATAGAGCTCAACCAGAGACTGTTCAACCAGTGCCACCGGCACCAGCCGAACAACAACAACAACAACCACAACAAATTGAACCTTACAAGCTCTCTGAAATTTTTTCACTAATACCAGAATTCGATGGCAACGCCATAAATTTACAGACATTCCTAAACTCGTGTTCCTGTGCACAAAGTATGGCAATTCATGACCAAAAAATTCTATTAACCATGCACATCAAAAATAAATTAAAAGGCAGAGCCGCCGAACTTATAAATTCACGCAACCCTAGCACATGGCCAGAAATAAAGGCACTACTAGAAACTCACTTCGGAGACTCCCGAGATTTAACGTCCCTAATTCAGGACCTACAACGAATTCACCAATTACCTAGTGAATCCGCCTTAACATTTGTTTCGCGTTTACAAACGCACAATGCGAAAATGCACGCTGCAGTGCAAAAACAAAATTTAACTTCGGAGCAAAGAACCGCGCAAACAAACCTGATTGAAACTATGACATTAAATAATTTGTTAACGGGTCTAGAACCAAATCTAGGCAGAATAATACGTGCCAGCAACCCTCCTTCTATAATGAACGCGATTATTAGAATTCGTAGAGAGCTACAACTCTCTTATTTTGAACAGCAAAAATTCCCAAAAAATAGTCCAGTCAAAAATCCAGTAATTCAACAAAAGCGACCACAAGGTCCCAATTTGCAACAAAAGTTTTGTTCCTTCTGTAAACGGAATGGACATGTAATAAGCGAATGCCGCACAAGGCAACAGTCTCAAAACTTCCAGAGACCAAGTTTCCAAGGAAACTCAAACTCACAAAATTTTTCTCATCAAAACTTCGCACAACCGAGTAATAATCAATTTAGTCAGAGGACATTCCCTCAAAATAATCAGCCAAATCAATCACAGCAAAACAGGCCCTCAGCCATAAGGCCGAACCCTAATTTTACGCAACAGCGACCATCAGCTATCCAACCTAACCCAAATTTTAATCGCTTTAACCAGCAAAAGGCTCATCATTTGAATTACGAACCCTATGACAATTATGATAATCAATGTAACTATAATCAATATAATGACTACTCACCCGATTATCAAAACGTAAGTGATAGTTATGAAAATTACGATTCAGGCAACGCTCAAAACTTTTCAGATAATTATACGGCTAATTCTCAATATTATGAGCAGTACGAGAATTATGCTGCTAATTCTCAAACACTACAGGAGGATTATACTGCTAATCCTCAGGATTTTCGCTTAGATCCGGAGTACCCCACGGATACTCCAACACAACAAATAGACCAATTCGACCAAATATCAAACCAAATACAAACAATGAATCTCAACGACAGTTTCGATCCAATGCTGAACTTCCCAGAACAGACGTTCATGTAAATACGCTTTCTCACACCCTATTAACCGTAAATTCAAAAAATCTTTATTACATCAAAGACGCAACCGGCAAATTTAAAATTTTGATTGACACAGGTGCAGGAATTTCAATTTTTAAACCTAAAACAGCTGAAAATTATAGACGTAGATCCCCTGAAAATGTAATTATACAGGGTATTACTGATCAAAAAATTTATATCAACGAATCTGTTCTCATCCCCTTTTCAGATGAGTCACACAAGGTTTATATCTATAACCTAGATATAGATTTTGATGGACTACTAGGCGCAGACTTTTTAGAACATTACGAATGCCGAGTAGATTTCAAAAATAAACAACTAGTCACAAATTTTAAAACCGTACCACTATTTAAAGTCACGGAAGAAACTACAGTAAATTTACCTGTACAACCAACTGGTAACTCTAACATCAAAAACCAAAATCCAAATTTAGGCAACATCAAAAATTTAATTTCTATCGAACCTCGCATGGAAAAAATCTGTAAATTAAAATGTAATCTGCAAAATACCGAGGCTATACTGTTAGCCCAAGAAATTGAAAAAGTACGCCTACCAAATGCTCTCGTAAAAATCGACAGCAACGGAGAATTTTTAACTTCGATCGTGAACGCTAACGCAATACCGAAAACTATAAATTTCTCTAACCTTAAACTAGAACCAGTACAAAAATTCAAATCAATTTTTAATTTAAATACTCAAAATTCCGACAAACATCCACAGACAGACAGATCCTTCGAAATTAGGAACGAATTGCGCTTGGATCATCTAAACGAAGAAGAGGCCGAAATAGTAACGCAGCTTTGTTTAGACTTTCAAGATATATTCTATTTGGAAGGAGACAATTTAACTTTTACTAACGAAATTAAGCATTCTATTGACACCGAAAATTCCCGACCGATATTCACTAAATCGTATCGATATCCTCAAGTCCATAAAGAAGAAGTTAAGTCCCAAGTATCGAAAATGTTAAGTCAAGGTATTATTCAACCCTCAATCTCACCTTGGTCCTCTCCTGTCTGGGTAGTTCCCAAAAAACTGGACGCTTCTGGTAAACAGAAATGGCGCGTCGTAGTCGACTACCGCAAACTCAACGAGGTTACAATTGGTGACAAATATCCTCTGCCCAACATTTCCGATCTTTTAGACCAACTTGGCAGATGCCAATATTTCACAACCTTAGACTTGGCTTCTGGTTTCCACCAAATTGAAATTAATCCCGCAGATATTCAAAAAACTGCTTTCACAGTTGTGAACGGTCATTATGAATTCGTGCGAATGCCATTTGGACTCAAAAACGCTCCATCAACTTTTCAAAGAGTTATGGATAACATCCTGTTAGGTATTCAAAATGAACGATGTCTCGTCTACATGGACGATATCATTATTTACTCTCCTACAATTCACGAACACATTTCTCGTCTAACTGAAGTCTTTAACGCCTTCAAAAAGCCAACCTCAAAATTCAACCAGACAAATGCGAGTTTCTCCGCAAGGAAGTCGCTTATTTAGGACATCTCATTACAAAAGACGGCGTAAAACCGAACCCTTCGAAAGTTGACGCTATTTTAAATTTTCCTCAACCGAAAAATCCAAAAGAAATTAAATCATTTCTAGGCTTAGCCGGATATTACAGGCGCTTTATCCCAAATTTCTCCAAGATAACCAAGCCTTTAACAAAACTACTACAAAAAGACGTACCATTTCTCTTCAACAATGATTGTATAAATTCCTTTCAAAATTTGAAACAAACATTAACGACAACTCCGATATTAATCTACCCCAACTTTGATGAACCTTTCGTTCTAACCACTGATGCGAGCGCATTTGCCGTCGGCTCGGTGCTGAGCCAGGGGCCCATTGGCAAAGATTTACCCATTGCCTATGCTTCTAGAACCTTGTGCAGTGCAGAAACTAAATATTCAACGATTGAACGCGAGCTTTTATCCATAGTATGGAGTGTAAAGCACTTTAGACCATACCTGTACGGTAGAAAGTTCAAACTTGTCACCGACCACAGACCACTCACCTGGCTATTCTCTATAAAAGATCCAGGAAGTAGACTTGCTCGTTGGCGACTCAAATTAGAAGAGTACGATTACGAAATAATTTATAAACCCGACAAAATCAATAAGAACGCGGATGCACTTTCCAGAATCAAAATTAATCATTTTTCTGAATGTTCCAAATTCTATTCAAAGGTTCTAGCCGCGAACGACGAAGAGTCAGACGACGACGAAAACCCAGACGATAATAACGAAATCACTAACGAACAGATTTCCCAAGAATTTGAAACTTTCGCCAACTTATATAAAACAACATCTTTAATTGACTATTCGAAAATCAAAGCCTCGAACAAACAACTTTTGTATCGAGAACATAAAGATATTATAACCTTTTTCCAACAAAACAACTTACAAGACCTACATCACAAAATTATCGAGGACATATTCGAAGAAAACCCCTAATTTCATAACGATAAAATCAATATTGTATCAAGCAAAACAGTCAGACATAGGAGATATTTTATCATCCCTCTACCTTTTGATATCGAATCTGTAATTGAACATCTATTTTTGGTACTATTTAAAAATCAAGATGTTCTAGATCTCTCTAAGACATACTTTGTCGAAAATAATTTAGACCTCCCCATACTTGAAATCCTATCATTCATTTTCGCGGAAAAAGACTTAAAAGTAGTAATTTGTCAAGATATCGTCAGAACTGCCGACGAAGACGAAATTCCAATTATATTGGAGCAAAATCATTTTGGTAAAAATAATCTACACCGCGGAATAAACGAAACTATTCGAAGAATTAGAGAAAAATACACTTGGCAAGGTCTAACTAAAGACGTTGAAAATTTTATAAAAAATTGCGAAACTTGCCAAAAAACTAAAGTATGCCGGAAAAACCTTAATAACCCTCTAGTAGTCACAGAAACCCCAAGAACACCATTCGAAAGAATCAATATCGATTTATTTGAATTCCCTACTCGAAATTATGCTTTAACCATTCGCGACGAATTAACTAAATTCACGCAAGCATATGCAGTCCCGGATAAATCCGCAAAATCTGTCGTAAACACTTTGTTGTTATATTTCCAACATTATGGTACCCCATTAAGAATCCATTGCGATTACGGTGGCGAATTTGACAACCGCTTGCTCAAAGATCTCTGCACCCTCTACGACATAAAATTAACTTATTCAAGCGTAGGACATCCCCAATCGAACGGATCCATAGAAAGATTTCATGCTACTTTAGCCGAAATGATAAGAATCCACAAAACTGAAAACCCAAACGAACATCCTTTCACGATTTTACCATATGCAGTAATATGCTATAACAATTCGGTAAATAAAACACACGGTTTTACCCCATATGAACTTATCTTTGGTCATACATCTAACAGACCACCCGAAACCTTGTACAACCAAAAAGAATTAATAACTAAATACGTTAGAGATTTAAACAATAGAATATCCCACTACTATAAAATAGCCCGTAGTCGAACACAATATCAAAAAGAGAAAGCAAAAGTTCGCTTCGACAGAAATATTCCCCAAAAACGACCTGAATACAAAATAGGTGACTTAGTTTATGTAAAAGAATCACAAATTAAGAACAAACTACAAAACAAATTTAACGGTCCCTTTAAAATAAAAGAAATTTTTCAAAATTCTGCTACCCTATTAAATCTCGAAACAAAACAAGAAACTAATGTAAATTTTGATAGAATGAAACCATATACTGAAAATTAAATTTATTTTCAGGTTTCTCCTGCTGTTCGGATCAGCACTCTGTCAATACAAAATTACCCCGATCAATAACACTGTTGGTGTATACTATCACCAAGACACGGACATCGTGGTGACAAATGACAAATGGACTCTGCTAGTGCATAAAAATATTTCATCCCTCAAACTAGCTTTTGACAAAAACCAAAATAATTTAGACAGAATCTTGAACACCCTTGATGGTGCTGACCAAAAATCAATCCTGTTTAGAAGCGAAGTCAAAACAGAGTTTAACCTTTTAATGCAAATAGCTAGTTCGATAAAAACGAAATTTGACGAAGTCTTTTCAGACACAAAGAGATATAAACGCGGAATACTTAACGGTTTCGGAACAATATTCAAATCAATTACCGGAAACTTAGATGCCGAAGATGGCGAGTACTACACTAACTGTATAAATAAATTAAATAATGACGAACATCAATTAGAAAACTTAATCAAAAATCAAATCTCAGTTACGACTTCTGTTATCAAAAATTTCAACTCAACTATACAAAAATTACAAATTGATGAGGAAACATTTAACAAAGATATCAAAGAAATTGAGCACACAATTCAAACTATGACTCAAACGATCCAAGCTGCCGAAATAAAACTAAAATTTCTATACATTTCCGAACAACTAATGGCCAGCTATTTGTATATCGAAGACAATCTAAACGATATTTTAAATTCAATAACATTCGCCAGATTAGGAATTATTCATTCATCAATCATAACACCTGATCACTTAGTAACGGCGTTACAAGAGATTTCACAGAGTTTGCGAAGGAACAATTTACCTCTTCCAATTAAACTATCAGCAGTTGCTCAATATCTGGATATTATTGAACTAAAAGCTTTTCAACTAGATTCTAATTTAATATTTGTTTTAACAATACCTCTCATTGAACCTCAAAATTGCAACACCTTTCGTCTCTACCCTATACCCATACTTGATAACAGAACTGGTCTACATCACTTTTTATCTATTTCACAAAAGTTTATCGCGAGAGACGATGATTCTTTGATGTACATACCTATACAAAATTTGAAAGAATGCAAACCACTTTATTTTGGAACCAAACTATGTTCGAACCTGTTTGCATATCCTATCGACCAAAATGCCATTTGTGAAGCTAGAATATTAAAACCATTGCCGAAACTCCCAGAAAATTGTCAAACTTCCTTCATCATTAGTCAAGGATACAACGTCCAAGAACTTGAAGACAACACATGGCTAGTGATTAATTCCGAACCACTTCACATTACCATCAACTGCCCGAAGAGAGAATCCATAACAGAGCTAATTAACAAAAATTCCATCATAAAACTACAACCAGGATGTTACGCCTATGCAGGCATTACTCGAATACAAGCCAGTGCTAAAGACTTTTCCGAAATTAAGGACAATTCACATCCAATCCAAATTCCTTTTGAATGCTGCAATCACATGCCCGACAAAATCGAAATTCCAAAATTAAAACCGCTTAAATTAAACAGTCTCGACGTAGAAGATTTAGATATTGCTAAAAACAAACTAGAGCAATATTCCAAAGACCTAGACGACCTTATAAACGAACCTTTTGTGACCAAACATGTATCTTGGTTCACATACTTCATAATCACTCTCATCATCCTATTAGTTCTACTTTACATAACTTGTAAATGCAGAAGAAGAAGATGTGGAGCCTTGCGAATCCAACCCTCAACGGATAACCCTCCTTCACCTCCTTCAGAGCGAAGCAGAGTATTTACCAAATTTCCTAGACTGATCCCTCCAAGAAAGCGACCCGGTATTAGACCTCAAGAAGAAGAGGACATCGAGTTAACATAGACTTTCATGTGGAGTTTTACCCTTGTCTATTAATTTAGACTATTGTATTTTATCCTTATTACGTTATGTAATGTTTTATTATCGCTTACCAATTTTAACTTTTACATTATTTTATTATTTTGCTTTGTATTCATTCAACATTGTTTCAATTTACTTTTGCATTATATTCATTTAACGTTTTAACAATTTTCAAAAGTTGCTGCATAACATCAACTTTTTTATTAAGGGGGAAGTTGTTATATAATATTACACGCTATCTTATTGAGACTTAGCCATAATAAACCTTCACAGGTATATCGTATTTCACGATAAGAGCTTCTCTTATTAATTGCTTATCTTCAAGATATCATATTACACCTTTGTTTCTCATAACTTGTGCAGACTGCAGAACTGCAATTCCTTTGTTATATATTTTGCTTACTCAGGTTCTGTAGGTTATAAATATGACTAAACACGCTTTGTTGAATCAGTTATTAAACTCAGTTAGAATGCAACACTTCTAATTTATTATTATATTCCTTCTCCAAGAGCCAACGTTGGCTCCATGTAACTAAATAAAAGTTTTTAAAAAGTTATTCATGTGAACCGTGATCTAACATATATGTATGTTTGTTTAGGTCAAATCTTGCAATCAAAATTTCGGCTATTTCTAACTAAGCTAGAGCTTTGAAATTTGGCACACGTGTATAAGTCCGGTGACAATGCAACATAATATAGCCATTATCGGTCTAAATCCAATATGGCGGACGTCCCAAGATGGCGGATCAGCTTTGAGTCACAACCCTCTTGATATGGGTATCAAATGAAAGTGTTTGACGAATAAAATACGATAAATAATGTAACGTCATTCTAAATTCAATATGGCGCACGTCCCAAGATGGCGGATTGGTTTTTTAGTCACAGCCCCCTTGATATGGGAAGTAGTATTAGAAGACGGGAGAGTGAAGGGGCGGATGGCGGTGGCGGTGGCAAATGAAAGGGTTTTGTCTGTCCGTTTGTCTGTAAAATAAGTAGACTAAAAAGTAAAAAATAAAATTATATAAAAAAAGCTTTTATTTGAAAAAACCACTAAAAAGTAAAAATAATTTTTTTAAAATTCATACACCTGGAAACCAAAAGCTTTGGGGACGGTCATATAGCGCTATTGCATAGTTACTTTGCTCAATTGACCGCCCCCGAAGCTTTTGGTTTTCAGGTGTATGAATTTTAAAAAAATTATTTTTACTTTTTAGTAGTTACTAGAAAAAGAAGCTACTAGGAGCTCTAGAAATAGTAAAGAACTTGCTATATATATCTGGATCATGGTGACGTCATCACAGAAGCATCGAGATCTGTCATCTTTAGGTACACTGAAGGAAAAATTTAATAATGGTAAATAAAAATTTAATTGTAACAGTTAAAAAGTTGTGTACTATTTGGGACAAGAGAACACTTTAATTGTACTAGGCAAAATGGAGTTGTTGATCCTGTTTATTTGTCACAAATAAAACATGGCAGGTGAAATTTGTTTTCTATCGTAAATAAATAGTTTATTAGTGACAAAAACTCCTTTTAATTACTGTAGGTAACTTTATTTTGTGTACCTATTAAACAGTTTAATTGCAGGAAGTAACCTGAAATACTACTACAGATAAATATACTTACTGTGGTAGGTAAATAGTACATTTATGGCAAGTACAGGGTGGCCGCGCGAACATTAGAACCTCATTTAACTTCATTATTTTTGAAGTTACGTAAAAAAGTTCAAAAATAAAAGTTATAGAAAATAACACGTATTTTCCAAAAACCATTTCATAAAAACAATTGAAAGTCGCATTTCCTTGATATGAACTTTACTTTTTGTTTTTTATTTTTAAATGGAACACCCCATATATTTTACACCATTTGAAATGCCATAAAAAAGCTTTTTAATAGTATATAAAATATGGTATTTATCTTGAAAAAATTGCCTAATTTACCATTTTACAATTTATTAATAAATTACCGGTGAAAAACAAAAGTATATAATTTAAAGTAAACAATACGTTAGTCATGTCAAAATATTTGTTGGTAACTAATTTCACTATGTTTTAAATAAAATGGGGAATTTCAATGATTGATATATATATTTTTTGGACTACCATGACTTAATCACGGCCGACTCTAGTTAACATCAGAGTCGGCCGTGACTTAATGGTAACAAAATATAAAATTTAATATCTAGTATAGTTTTTAAGAAAAATACTATGTTTTATAATCATTAAAAGGTTTTTTTTATGGTCTTTCAGATGGTGTAAAAATATACGGTGTGTTCCATCTAAAAAACCAAAGTAAAATTCAAATCTCCGAAATGCATCGTTGAATTGTTTTTCTGAAATGATTTTTGGAAAATACATGTTCCCATATACCTCTTATTTTTCAACTTTTTTATGTAACTCCAAAAATAACAAAGTTAAATGAGGTTCTAACGTTCGCGCGACCATCCTGTACATAATTTAAATACTATTAGTAGTTTTACTATAAATTATTTAAGGCTCTACATTTTCATTCGATCGCTATAAAAATAAAATGAAGATTCGAATTTTGTTTTGCGGCTTCCCCCGAATTGTTTGAAAGTTCAAAAAAATTATTATAAGCTATATACACTATCCAATATAAAATATAAATTACTGTTAAACTTTTAATTTGAAATGAAAAATAATTCATTATAAATAAAACGCAGATACATTTAATTATAATGAACAATATAAAAACGATTTATATAATTTTAAGTTAGATATATATCTATCCGGTGAAAATGAATCCTCGAATGATTTATAAAATTTAGCTACTAAAACTACTATAATATTTAAATAAAGCTGCAAGTGTACTATAGACTTACCTAATGCAGTAAATATCTTTAGAAGTAGTGCATGAACAGTTTGGTCCTTGTAATAAAGCACCTGTACATACCAAACCACATTTAGCAAATGATGAATTCTCTGTTCTCTATGATGGAATGCACCCACGAGTCGATACCGAACGAGACTCGAAGATGCACGAAATAAAAATTTAATTGTCCCAAGTACCTGAATACTTGGATTAATATTAAAGTTGTTTTGCCACAAATAGTAGAGTAGTTGTTACTAATATATATTTTTAGGAAACTTGCTTCTACTGTGGTAGCTTCATATTTAACTACTCTTAAACACAGTTTAATTGGGGCAATTATTATTAAACACATTTATTACCTATTTATTTCTTGTAGAAGAGTAGGTTAATAGGAACAAGTATCTGCTTTTAGAAATGTCACTTTATTTATCTGAAATATTACATCGACTTGTCCGAATTAAAAAAACATTTGTGGCAATTAAATTATTGTTAGCAAAAAAAAGTACCTAGCCGATTGTTCTCATTGTATATAAAGCATGGAGTAAAACCAGAGAGGAAGTGGAGTTCAGTAAGCACAGTTCTAATGGACAGTTGAATGAGTAGTTCAGACAGAACAGTATGAGTTTAGTTGGTCAGAAAGTGAACAGATCAAAAAGACAAAAGTAGTGAGATAGTACACAGTGTAATACTAGTAAAGTACTTAATTAATTGTGGTATTTAGTAAGTTAATAAATTAGTGTTTAGTGTTACCCTGCTGTTATAATTTCCGAACCCACTATACAGGGTGTTTACAAAAAGGGTGTAAGCACGTCACAATATTGTGTATTTAGGTGTGAAAGCAATACATTCCCGGACGACGATGCAAATTGTTCATCGAAGCATCGAAGTCCGGGAATGTGCTTCCACACCGAAGTACACATACTATTTTTATATAATTTTATTTAAGTTTATTCTTGAATTTTGTGCTTATTGTTTGATAAAACGAAAATAGTTGCAATTAGTCATAGGGAAGTACTTACAAAAAATGTTCATTTTTCATTTCTACATTACATTGTCGAAGGGTGTTCCATTTGAAAAAAAAATGAGAAAATTCAATTTAAAAAGTTCTTAATTAATAATAATAATATAGTTTATTTACCATTTAAATCCAGTACAATATACAACAAATACAAAAAAATATAATACAAAATAAAATGTAACAGAATAGTTGACAACGGACAAATTTTGTAAATAAACAAGATGGGAACTCGCAGAAGTACCGGGTAATTGAAAAACAATTTTGGCCACCTGTACATTTTCAGGAAGTGAACATGATTCAAAAACATTAATAGATGTCTTGTAACTAGTAGTCACATAAGTTTCTCTTAAAACCCAGCATTGACTTTGGTGATTTTTTCAGTATGCATCTGCAGATGCATTATTTCAACAAAAAAATTCATTATATTCAAGTGGTTGGGAGATAGTCAATAATAATCAATGATCGGAATTTGGGTTTAATTCCAGTGGCGCACATGGGTATATAAAATGTTACATCAGGAAATTAAGTGAATGTTTGTTCTTTCTTACAAAATAAATCGAAACTAAATGTAATGCGAACCTACCTTATCAGTTTCTCATTTATTTTGGCATAATAAAATACATGTATACAAATGTACAACTAAAAAAATATGAATATTTTAATAAATCCTTGTAACGACGCACCTGAAATTAAACCCAAAATTCCGATCACTGATAATAATATAGGAATGAATAGAATCTAGAAAAAGGCTTCAAAAAATGTACTGATATACATAGCATTTCATTTAAAAAAAAGGCACTTGATCCTGTAATTTCGTCTTGTATATTAGAAAATAATTACCGGTTATAGACTTTTTTACTTAGTTTACTTGTGTGTTTTTTTTTAACTTCTAGCTATCGTAGAACTCGATATCGATATCGTCCGACGCACTATTGCCCCACCCGCATCCGTTTATTTTGCAAAAAGGCCGAGCATGAAAAAATTGTTGATTTTTGATTTGTGAGCGAAAAAATTTTTGGTGATTTTCTTCCACTCGTTCATTACATTAATTTTCATTGTTGAATGGAAAACTTTGTGATTCCCCCGCTCATCAATTTTCATTGCTGAGTAAAAAAATTGTGATAATATTCTCCCCCCCCTCTCATCAATTTTTTCATTTCCGAATGAAAGAAAATATTTGTTTTTTTGCTGCGGCGGCGGCGTATTTAATGGTTGCCCCCCCCCCCCCCCCCCCTGTTAATTTGTTCTGGATCCGCCACTGAATATTGGTATAACCTATGTTTATAAATCTCGTGGCTACAATATAAATAGACTTAACTGTGGATTTGAAATTCTAGATCTACTTATCAAAATATTGTAAACTAGATACCCAAATTTGGGTTGGTAACTTGACTGTCAATATAATATACAGAATAAAATATTTGCTTAAATATGATATACAAATCAATTTTTTTCTTTAAATACAATTTTTGGCCGTATTTTGTAATATTTCAAAACCAACTTATATACCAATTTATATTAAAAATACATTTGCTCAAATTTTCTTCGGAAAAAAACGAAAAATCACCAATGGTCGCTTTTTAAATTTTTTTTAAGATTAGCAAATTGATATAAATTATTCTAACCTACACAATTGCTTCCACATCCAGTGGAAGTATAGTAACGCAAAAAAATGTTGAAAATTTTTATTGTTTAAATAGACTTAGAATGTCAAGAAACGTCGGGATTTTAAGTTTGAGCAAAAAAAAAATTTCTGTCTGTCGGTCTGTCTGTAACTGTAACTATATAGTGTGTCCCAGGATAGATGTAACAAGAGGTGTAATGGATCAAAAATTTTGGAATTTTGGAATGGTATTTGGGGATTGAGTCCTGCTTGTTGTAAAACTAAAGTATACCAAAAATGACTTGATTTGGTGTTCTACCACTAATAAAGTACCTTTATTTTTCAAAATATGAAAAAATTCCACTAAGAAAAGTTATTTAGAATGCAATTTTATACCTCTATACCAAATTTCAGGAATATAATTTTTTTTTTTAAACTTCCAATTTTTTGCGAATTAAGAGTTGAATTCATATTTAAAGTTGTGTAGGAGCAAATGTTAATCATCTCAAAAAGTAGGCTATTGGTAAATAAAAAATTGAATATACGAGATGTAAGAAGGTATAATGTTAATCGAACTAATTATAAAACAAGAAACAATTACTAACAGAAGATTAATGAGGTTTAAAAATTATAACAAGTAATAAATGTCAAAAACATAACAGATTCACAAACAAACTAATTATTGACCAACACAAAATAATGTTTACAATTTTTTTATTATTCGACGTAGCTACCACCCACATCCACACACATTTCGATCCTTCGCTTGAAGTCCTTAAAACTGTTTCGAATATGATCTAACGGTATGGAGTTTACGGCATTTGTAATTCTCTGCTTCAATACTGCTACATCGTTAGGAAGTGGTTCAGCGTAAACCAACTGCTTGAGGCGACCCCATAAAAATAAATCCAATATTGATGGGTCTGAGGATCTCACCGGCCACTTGATCGGTCCATTCCTGGCAATCCAATTTTCTCCAAAATTTAAATTCAACCACCGATTAACCATTTCTGTGGAGTGGCCAGGGCAACCATCATGTTGAAAATGAACTAAAGGCATATCTCTTAAAATATTTAAATGTTCTTCAGAAAATCTTTCAAGAAGCTGTAAATATGTGTGCTGGTTTAACCTTCCCTCAATGAAATAAGGTCCAATAACTCCAACGTGATGAAAAACGGCACACCACACATTCACTTTTTTATAATATTGTCTTCTACAATGAATTTTAAAATTTGGATTTTCAGAAGCCCAAAACCGACAACTCTGAGATGAAACAACACCATTGGTTGTGAATGTGGATTCATCTAAGAAAATTATGAAATGATGAAAAAATCTGTCTTCCATGATTTTTTCTCCAATGGTCAAACAAAAATCCAACCTACGGCCGTCATCACCCTCTTCAAGCGTATGTTTATAATTTGCTTTATATGCCGTAATTTTCTTTGCCTTGTAAATTCTTTGGAGTTCAGACTTGCTAATATTAATAACAGCTGATCTCTCTCTTAGTGGCATCCTATGATTTTCTGTAACAGAGGCATGAGCTATAATAGCCCCAACATTGTCTTCATCATATGCTTTTATTTTTCTTTTCATGTTAAGAACACTACCAGTAGCCAGAAACTTTTTAATTATTCTCATAGCCTGAGTACGTGACAAAGCAGTGTTTGGAAATTTCAAATTAAATTGGCTTACCACTTCTCTTAGCGAGTTTTCACCGACATTTCCGTAGCATTGCACAATATAAATTTTTTCACGCACTGTGAGTACCATTTTCACTTAATTTTTTATACTTGGTTCTTTAATTTGAAACAGAAATTAAGGATAATATTGACTACGTTTGACAGATATGTCAATAATAAATATAAGTGTGTATCTACTGCTTTTCTCATAGCCTACTTTTAACTTCTACATAACTTTAAATATTAATTCACAAAAAATTATTTCTATGCAGTTTTAATTGAATGGTTCAAAATAAAATCCTAATTTATTGAAAAAATGGGGAGTTCCAAAAAAATAATTTTATATTCCTGAAATTTGGTATAGAGGTAAAAAAATGTATTCTAAATAACTTTTCTTAGTGGAATTTTTTCATATTTTGAAAAATAAAGGTACTTTATTAGTGGTGATTTTTACAACTTTGCTTATAAAACACCCTGTAGAACACCAAATCAAGTCATTTTTGGTATACTTTAGTTTTAAAACAAGCAGGACTCAATCCCCAAATACCATTCCAAAATTCCAAAATTTTTGGTCCATTACACCTCTTGTTACATCTATCCTGGGACACATACTGTTATACAACTTTTGCACGAAACTTTTTTTTCAATAATAATAGAATTAAAGGGGGGTGTCAATATATAATGAATAACCTTGTACTTTATTGGCATAAGCCATAAAGTGATAATTCACACTAAATTTGTAAAATATTCTGCTACTCACTATGAGCGGGAGTCTCGTATTCAACAAGACCGATTCCTCCTTCCATATCGTCGTTATAAATAGGCGTCACTGTAAATCTAAATGTCGTACAGGGAGCTAAGTTATCTAGAACGACATCACTGTACGTGGTGTAGGTGTCTACCAAAGCTCCTTCACCATCCCAATGGACTATTCGGAAGTATTGTACGCAATGTGCAAATTGCTGGTCCATTTCCCATTCCAGGAACACGGCGTCTTCGCCTTGTGGGGTCGCGTGAATTCGGGACACCGTGACGTTTGCATCTGGAAAGTAAGGCCATTGAAATAAGTTCATATGCTCTCAGATAATTTACCCAAATTTTCATACAGTCAGATTGTTCGCATCGACTGTTCTAGTTTTAGTCTGGGGTCCAACAGTACGAAATCGCTCTAAATTCCAAGTAACCTGTTCCGACATGACGTACATTTTTCAACTTCAGATTTGCAAAAAGGGGTTATATAGGACACCAGAAATGACTTGTCGGATTCTTATCAGCTCTTGCATAACTTCTTAAATGATAAGAAAAGAGACGAAATGATAATTCCTAAAAAAATGTTTTTTAATACATAACACGTCCTGTAAAAGAAACTATGAATGCTATCCATCTAATTTTTTTATAGTATATACTAAAGACATAAGCGCTCGTATGAGGCTCGATGGCACTGTTTAGATATGTTTAGTTTTTTGGGAAAAAAATATGAAATCTGTAACTATAAAATATTGTAGTAAGAATTTCAACATACGAGCAAGTACTTCAATCTTAAATTTTTTGTGTGTAAACTATGCTAACAAACATACCCAATATATTGAAAATGTTTTTAAGACAAGAACTAAGTTGATATTGCATATAGTATTCGAGTTGTGAATTTTTAAAATGGGTGCATGATGCGGCGCATGTAATAAAGGCGACAGTTCTCCTAAAATTCATAAAGGGCATGAAAACAGTTTACAGTGGAGTTAGCTGGTATGTTTATGTTTACTAGGCGTATGTACTTATGTATATAGTGTGAAGTTATTTGTCTTAACATTTTAACATTATAAAAACTATTTGTGTTTGATTGTTTAAATCAATTGATTATTGTTTGCGGTTCATATTTATGATTTACTAGCTATGCTCGCGGTTACGTTCGCGTGGGATTTTGAAATTGATTAAAAAGCTTCTTTATAAACGAGGTTTGAGGTAGAATCACCATTCTGGAATATTTCAGAAAACTCACAAATTTTCTGGAATATTCCAGAGTACTCTCGAATTTTCTGGAATATTACAGAAGTTTAATCTTAAAAGTTTATGCCGTGGAAATACGCTTATTGTAGAGATCAAGCTGTATCTCCTGTTCTACTAGACCGATTTTCATAAAACTTGGCTTAGTCTAGGCCGATTTCGATGAAATAAGAACTAAATGTTACTCCAAGCTTAGATGAACCTCATTGGTTCAGTTGATTCTGCGTGATGCGCGTTCAAACAGACAAGCAGACAAACAGAAAAATTCCAAAATCTGTCTTAATGTATTCCATTACTCATCTTACATCCCCCACATCAGTTTTTTTGCAAATATTTTCAATGTACATACACGTCAACTTTACAAATGTATTATATGTATACGTTTGAAAATTATTAAAAGATAAAATAATTTAATAAAAGTGATTTACGCTCCCTCCTACCGACGGAAGGCGCTTTTCAACAACATGTTGCAAATATTAGTTTTTTTTTTAAACAGTGTTGTGAACCGTCATTCAAATTACCTCTTGCACAAAATTTTGGATGCAGAATTGGAAATCAGGAGCTGGTACCGATAATGTCAAAAAAAAAAGTTTATCTGAACTTAAATTAAAAAGTGCGACTGTAAAATAAAATGCGTCACATAATGTTCTTGTGAGTGGTATTCAGTTGCGTGCTCGTATGCTGCTTTTCCTAAAAATTGTTTTAAGGGAAAAAGCAATATGCATTATTTTATAATGATAGTGATTCTGACTAAAATGTTAGAATAGTTATACACAAAAATTACATAATATACAACATTAATGTTTTATTTAAAATATCTCCCTTTTCTGCTTTCTATTAAATATGCTAAATACCTAAAATAATATTTCTCACTAATGTTTTATTTCTTAAACAATATAAAAACGAGTAGAAGTTGCACTCAGGCATGGCTAATTGCGAATACTTATTTGATTAACATTTTGCTCGAACACACAATTCACTTTGTATCGATTATTATTTTTATAAATGAGTGGCCGCAATCGGCAACGCCCGACTACTACTTTCATTCGTTTTGTTGTATTATTAACATAAAGTAATTCAATTTACAATTATATTGAACAATATAGTGCTTTTTACTGTTACACTGTACCTATTATCGTGTAGACTATTTTTATTTTAATGCTGCATAATTACGCGCCTCATAAAAAAATCATAAACAAAAAACTGTATACGTTATCGACAGGATCTTTTTTAAAAAAGCTTTTTCAATATATGGACTATATTTGGTAAGCAATTGTATATAAGAATTTCATAAATTTAACATAGTTGTCCGCATATTGAAATTTTTAGAACGTAAATATCAACCTTTTGATTTTAATTATTTTTTTCCAAAAAAAATATTCTTTTCAAAAATACCAATAGCTTAATTAGAATCACGTATATCTTTTGAGTATACATACCAAAAATCAGATCGGTAGGTTACATAGTTTTTGTTTTAACGGAGAATAACCATTGTAAAACATAATTTTGTAATTATCAATCAGCCATCTTTATTGCGATTTCTGAAGTTGCGCAAGAGCAAAAATTAATCCGACAAGTGTTTTCTAGTGCCCCAGGTAATGCTCTCTTCATTAGTTATATCGACATTTGTACGTCATGTCGGAACAGGTCATCTTGATTTTGGAGTGCTTGGACCCCGGACTATTTAAGAAAAATCGAAAACTTGCAAAATTTAATATAAATATGAGAAACCCGCACGACTGCAGTCAATTCAGTCCGGGATATTAAAATCGAAACAATAGCCAAAAAGTCAAAAACTTCAAACAGCATGGGCAATGCGCATAGCAGGATAAGCATGTGTTAGCTGCCCCCACACCAATCGGATCGAAATTCTGAGTACAAGTTGATAGTAGTGTTAGATGAAATTTCCCAAAATATTATTTTTGGAAAACCATTTTTACGGGAGTTATGGGGGTAAAAATAAAAATGGAAAAAAATTTTTTTTTTATAAACCGATTTTCATGAAAAAATATGTTGTGGCTTTTGATGGCACAAACGTAGAAAAAAATTATTGAGTCCATTTGTCGAAAAAAAGTGGTGAAAAGATTTTTTCAAAACAAAAAAAGCATTTTTTTTAGGGTATGTTCTTAAATAAATGCTTATACGTCCCTTTAAAACATATCCAATTTTCAAAGCGATCGGAAGGATACAACATATTCAAAATTGATAATCATGGCCACAGTGCGGGGGGCGCGGTGAAACCGGAAGTTCAGGCACATCAATCTAAGATCAAGTAATGGTAAATAATCCGGTTATTCATTTCCAGTAATTATCATTTCAATACCTGCAGTAGGTATATTTTGAGAAATCGTTGTTACAGTATCAAGAGGTATGGTCCAATCTTTGGAGCCATTTATTGGAGAGATTGTCCATAATTTGAAGTTTTGCCAGAGAAACTTATTGTTCAAAAATTCATCAAATTTGACAGGGCACCAGTTTACCTATAAAACGTGCGGTGTCCTTTCAAGAATCAACTTTCCTGTCTAGTGTTTTCCGGCGCAGGTGGTTTGCCTCGTAAAGCACCCTCCGGTTCAAGTACACATCAGAGATTTTACGATGTCATCTATTTTTGCTTATATCTATGTTCAAACTAACCTGGTTGTGCTGGTAGAGTGGTATCAAGGTGTCTTTCCTCACTGAGATCGGTAAACGCAACTGATACAACTACGAAGCGGAAGAACTCGCAAGACGGCAGAAATGACAGATCCAAATATGTCTCGTAAACCTGGAAAAAGTGTGAAACCGTTTCCTGGTAGATGGTGTAGATCAAGTAGCTGGTATCCTCGCAATTCGTACTGGGTAGCCAGTGGAGCGTACCATTTATGGCTAGCTGAAGACCTTCGACGGGGTCGGGAACTGAAAAAGAAATAGCGACAGTGAGGAGAATCGATTAAAACACAACACGAAGGGTGTTACAAGAACATAGTGTGACGTTTCATGTCCCCTTTAATTATTGCATCCTGTATTTTGCATTGAACTAACTTTTATGATATAATATGATAATTTTCTCTCTAAAGTAATTAATTCGCATAATCCTTAAATATGTGCCCCGTATACAGATATTGCCCACGATGGCAATACATATGTTGGTATAACAAATATTTTGGGTTTCATAAATAAGAATTTAATTTTAAATCGTAGTAAAAACTTTTTAGCATTTTATGTAATGCTAAAAATAAATTGGATATTCTAGAAATTCGGATATTCCGATTGCAATGCCTGTTATGAAGGTCAAACCGGTCATTCATTTGAAATTAGATATAAAGAAATTTATTCAAATTTTTCAAATTATGTTTTAGAATCTGGATGTAATTTTCTAAATTTAAACAATCTTGATATCTCACAACCATCATCAAACAAATTTTCATTAATAATTAATTATAAAGTAAAATTCCATCGTTGCTATGGTGTGGCAGAACTTCGAAAACCGTGACATTAATTCGTAAAATGAAATGAGCTAAAGGACTATACGTTGTCGACATATGGTAAGAGGACATATCAGTCTATCATTTGCCCCACTCTCTAACTTCAGTCAAGGTCATCTCGCTTACTACCACCTCCATGGAACAGTTGTTGTTAAGTAGTATCTGCATATGCAAACTGTGTAAAAGTGTTACTTTGACCTCAAAACTAGGGTTTTCACGATCCATAGGTTCATTGCCACCCGCGCCCCCCGCGGGGGGCAAAGAAGGTGATTTTTGTTTTTATTTATTTTCTAATGACATGCTCGCGCGAATAATCTGACATATTCCATGGAGGTGAGCTATTGGAAAACCACTCAGGGATTTTTTTCAAGGTCACTTAAGGTCATTAAAGGGATTTATGGCTTTTAGAAACATGTTGAAATTACAAAAACGGGATTTTAGTGTAGTTCTTTAAAAGACGCGTATTTTGCTTTTTTTAACGTTTAATTCGCGAGATATTCAATTTTTTTAAATGCACAACCCCACAAGAAAAAAATGGTCTGTCCGGTGGACCAGACCAGTGTGTCCTTATGGATTTTGACCCGCTGAATCTGAATCGGAAGACAGAATTTTCAGATTGGCTCGTTTTTCATACCTAACTCCAAAAAACACCCTAAAACAAAAAAAGTGATGTGTCTGGTGGATCAGACAATAGGTCCTTATGTATTTTGACCTGCTGAATACGAGTCTGAAATCAGAATTTTCAAATTGGTTCGTTTTTCATCCCTAACCCCAAAAAACACTCCTAAATAAAAAAAAGTGCCCTGTCCGGCGGATTAGACCAATGTATCCTTATGTATTTTGACCTGCTGAATCAGAATCAGATCTTCCAGGTTTTCATTTCTAACCTCAAGAAGCACCAGTAAAAACCGATTTTTCGCCTTTCACATTGTTATGGAGTTGTAGGGTTATGAGGTTACAGTTATATGAGGTTATGGCAATTCTGACTTCGGATTCAGATTCAGCGTCAAGATACATAAGGATATGGCCTGGTCTACCGGATAGACCACTTCCACATCCAGTGGAAGTGTAGTAACGACAAAAAAATTTTTTAACATTTTTATTGTTCAAATAGGCTTAGAATGTCATGGAACGTCGAGATTTGAAGTTTGAGCGAAAATAATTTCTGTCTGTCGGTCTGTCTGTCGGTCTGTCTGTCGCTCTGTCTGTCGGTCTGTCTGTCGGTCTGTCTGTCGGTCTGTCTGTCTGTCTGTCTGTAACTTTTTTGTGTGCACGTTTACTCTGGAACCGTTTAAGATATTGACTTGAAATTTTGTGCAGGTATGTACTTTATTGAGAACTGGGACTAGATTGTATTTTCATCCTATTCCGTTGAAGGGTTGGGGGGTAAATTGGGGTAAATTTGGGGTAAATAGGTAAATCAAGCAGGTAAGAGTCCATAAAATTGGTATTTAGTATATATAAGAGAAGCTGAGGTCTCAAAAAAATTTTTGGCATTAGCCACCCCCATTACCACCCCCACCTCATTATTAAAGAGGATGAAAAAAATTGTGATTTAGTGTGTGTACAAAAACCAGAAACCTCAAAATATTTTTTTACTTCATCCACCCCCACTACCATCCCCTATCACCACCCCCACCCCTCTGTGGGGTATCGTTTTATGGGCTTTTGGGGTAGAGGATTTCAAATAGTATATTATTAAACAGCGGTTTCTTTTTTGTCAGCTAAGATTTTCCGGTTTGCATTTTGTTACCCTACAGATGTACTGAAAACATTCTGTGAAATCCGTTTTTGGATCCATTTTGGTCAAACTTTCTGCAGCTTGAAGACCATTGTGTGAGCCATTACATCCGTGAAATTACAGATAAATAATTTAAAACTTACTAAGAATTTTAACAGTAACTTTCAAATAACAATTTAAGAATTTATTCAATTATATTTAAAAATTTATTTAATGCTGTAGGCGTCTTTCACTTCAATAATTATTATTTGGCCTACTTAATGAATTTTGAGAGCTCATATCTCGGAATGCAAGTTAAATATTTTGTTCAAATTTAGTGTAAGGGGGTTATTGATGATGCTGAATAAGAATATAAAATCAAAAGTTTCTATTAGAAAATCGCTAATATATTTTTTTGAATAATCATCCCCAATTTTTCCCACAAGTGTGGCACGGCAATAGACGACATCAAAGTTGATTACGTCAAAACAATCACATTTTAAGTACATACTTACCAAACAAATTTGAAATGAATCCGATTTTAAATCCAGGGATACAAGGGTGTACTCATGAAAAACGAAACACACTGTATACTAAAAGTAATTGAATACGAAGAATTTTGATTTCAAAAAGTTGAATTTTCATATTATTGGAGGTATTTTTTTACCATATCAAGGGTAGACAGTGGTAGGCTGTTTCAAAATTTCTTACGCTTGAAACTTATGTTTTCAGGGGTTTAAACAGTGTCTTTATACATTACCATAAAGTTTTGTACACTAAAAGCTGAATAAAGTGAAAAAGTTGAATAACAAACACGCCAAAAATCACTATTTATTCAGTGATTACGAAAACACGTAAATAACTACTGTTATCTTTCAAGATATTTTCCTGCATAGTTATTTATCTGTGTTTAAAATTGATATCAATAAATTTAAATAATTTTGAATGAGTTAACAGATATGCTTTATTATTAGTTGGATTTTTTAGACTTTTTAATATCCTGCTACAGTCATAAAAACTTCATTTGTATTCCGCAACTCTACTTTAGGTAAATTTTCATTTTCTCTAGATGAAGGAATGTTATCAGATATGGAAACATTCAATTTTAAAAATGGGCCTTAGGCCAGTTTGCCTCCGATTCTGGAACCCAATCTAGGGTTTGTCTTTGATATGACTACAATAGCTAGGGAGCTGGTGGCAGAAATTTTTATATAATTTTATTGTGTGACTGAAGTTGAAAAATGTAAAGACGTCACAATAAAAAGCCGGAAAAACCATTTCAGTTATTACGGCGTTGCTGATTTTTTAATTAACAGTTAAATAACAATGCAATAAAAAAACACTCCTATATGATTTTATTGTGTCAGCCACTTGCTTTAAACGTTGCGTGTCAGTATGACAGTGATATAAATGCAGTCGGCTGAAACCTAAGTGTCTTCGTTTCATTCCAATTTAATTTTTTTTATTAAAAGTTTCGCAAAGTGATAAGAAACAATAAAACAAACTTCAGTCACCTCTATACTGCTGAGTTTAAAGGGGGTAAAAAAACTCTTCTATATTATTTTACCGTGTCAGCCACTTTGCAGGAGGCTTTGTTTAATTGCAACAAACATAAAAAAAATAGTGAAATCTCCTATTCTGATTTTTTTTTTTTTACAATAATTATTTTTTATTTAGTTGCTTTTATCATGATTAGAGAATATTATTTAGGTATTATATACAGAAAGTAGGTATTTTCATAATAAATAAAAATGTGTGTAAGTTGTGATTTGCATAATACCTAAATAATATTCTCTACTCCTATTCTGATTTTTCATTGGCTGATGTTTCTTAATAATTACACAGGTCGACAAAAAAGGAGCTCGTCTTTTAATCAGAATCGTCCTTTCCTATGTTTTTTGACAGTTGAAACCAATTCTGATATTTAAAAAAAATCTGCCGCATCAGTTTTTGTCTACATCCCCTAAAAAGGGCAAAAAATGTCTTGTTCTAAGATTCTGATCTAACTTTTCTGAATCTAATTTTAGACAAAAAAAAAATTCTATCTTGTCAATTTTCCTCTACAACCCTCCTTTATCTCCTAGGGGTAGCAGAGGGAAACTGACACGATATAATTTTTTTTCAGCCTAAAACTAGCTTCAGCACATCAAAATACTTCAGAAAAGTTAGATCGGAACCTTAGAACAAGACCTTTTTCTACCCCTTTTAGGGGATGAAAGGGGTGGTAGACAAAAACTGATGAGGTAGATTTTTTTAAGTATCAGAGTCGGTTTCAGCATGTCAAAAAACATAGAATAAGATGGTTCTGATCAAAACAACAACCCGCTTTTTTGTCGGCCTGTGTTATTTTTATAAAGCTTTTATCGTTATCTAGATAGTCCCAAGAAATATTCTAATGTTTTTTTACAATATTTTCGTTTTCCTTCCCTTGTATGTATATACAGGGTTATGACTGACGTGCAAGAAATTTAACTATCAATTCCTTATCGAAAATGAAGAATCGAAAATGAAGATGGGCTCTTTTAAAGAGATGTGCAAAAAAAAACGGTTTTTAATTTCTTCTGAACAACTGTCATTAAATTTAATAATTTGTTTCCTATTTTCGAGGTATAATATAAGCCACTGTAATACTATCCCATTAAATTCATATTTTTTTAGTTTAAATTCAAGTAGATCTTTATTATAATAATATAAATAAAATATGTTATGGTGTAAACGTAATTTATTTAACAAAAAATTTTTTTTCTTTTTAAATCCATCTTTCTGGCGCTGTATCTCTTAACATTAGACTTACAATAAAAATGATTATACGAAAAGTGCAGGAAATTTTGTCCTCTTCAATTTTGTCTTGAAGATTTTTCTCGTAGGATTGAGCGTTGCCGAATTATTTTGAAAAAAAAAAATTTTTGCACCTTTAATTCAAGATGACGGCTCATGGCCCCCCGCCAGGTTGAAATCTTGTATTTTTTAGCAAAGCCTCGACCCAAACAATATACAGGGTGTTTCGAAAAGATTGGGACAACGCTTAGCGCAGTAGATACTTGACATCAAAACAAGTCGATTTAACTCAAAAAATAGTGGGCCAGCTCTTTTCGTTTTCAAGATAGAGGGTGGTAAAGTAAAAAAATTGTTTTCGTAATTTGCCTCTATCTTGGAGTATAGAATACGTATCTACTTCAAAGTTGGTAATGATATGTTTTTCAGGTCGCTAATTATAATGGTATTGCCGATATCATGTTTTATAGATGGCGCTAGTTACAGTTGTGGTTAGGTTTTGGACACCGTCTTCTATTATAATCGAAACGCAATTTAGTTTCTTAAAGAAAATGTGTACTTGTTTAAACTCGATAAAATGCACCTTTTCAGAGAAATACGCGATTTACAACTTTGTCACACACCTGTTCGAAGAAATTCAACACCCCGGGTGTTTTGAAAAGATTGGGACAATGCTTAGCGTAGACTCTTGACATCAAAATAAGTCGATTTAACCGAAAAAGTAGCGGTCTAACTCTTTTCGTTTTCAATATACAAAGTGGTATAGTAAAAAAAATTCTATTCGTATTTTGTCTCTATCTTGCAGAATATTATACGTATCTAAAGCACTATTGACGATTTCAAGACATCATACTAGATAAGAAACAGCATTTAGGCACAATTGAATTTCTTCGAACTGGTGTGTGACAAAGTTGTAAATCGCATATTTCTTTGAAAGCAGGTATTTTATCGCGTTTAAACAAGTACACCTTTTCTTTAGGAAACTAAATTGCGTTTCGATTATAATAGAAGACGATGTCCAAAACCTAACCTCAAAAAAGTTATGGCTTAAAGTGTCACGTAAAAGTTCTGTAACTAGCGCCATCTATAATATCACCATTATAATTAGCGACCTGAAAAACATGTCGTTACCAACTTTGAAGTAGATACGTATAATAGTTTCCAAGGTAGAGACAAATTACGAATACAATTTTTTTAATTTACCACCCTGTATCTTGAAAACGAAAAGAGTTAGACCACTACTTTTTGACTTAAATCGTCTTATTTTGATGTCAAGAATCTACAGCTAAGCGTTGTCCCAATCTTTTCGAAACACCTTGTATATTCTACTACCTTTTGCAGGGCAAAATCCCCCACCGATTAGACTATTTTCTTAGTTTGACATTTTTTGGAGTAAATTGGGAATATTTCTGAAAATCAGCAACGTACACGTCACCCAATGTTTTTCTTTACTTATGGATATAAAAACTAACAAATTAAAACCAATGCGACGTACAATAAAAAGCTTAATAGTTAACAATTAGTTTTATAAAAAAATCAGAGTCATGAACTTCGGCCAAACATTTTTTATTTACCTTCATTCCATATTATTGTTAATTACAATGAAATCATATACCCGTATTGCCACCAGCTCCCTAGCTATAAGTATATCACTGGGCATTTGGGCAAGAAAGTCATCAAATACTACCGAAAAAATAGACCAGCTCCTGCTATATTACATTGGACGTAGCTTGATGAGATTATTACAGGACCTCCACCGAGCTATCAGTTTACATAAGAGTTCATAGTAATGGCTTAAGCCAATATAGAGATGACGCGACGGTACTACCAGCTCGCCTCTGTGAGTATCGGAGCCACAGAGTATAAAGGGTGACTGGCTTTTACAAATAATAATAATAATAATAATAACTACCGGCCGATAACCTGTTTAAACGCATGTTACAAGGTGTTTACGCGCATCTTGTACATGCGAGTGCTCCACGTAGTTGAACCGGTTTACGAGCGGATATATGAGCAACGAGGGTCAAAGAGAGGGCTGCAAGGAGAATCTGCTGATTGACAGGTGTGTCACGCAGGACTCCATGCAGTATAAGCGTAACCTCTCCATGGCCTGGATCGACTACCGCAAGGCATTTGACATGACATCGCACGAGCTTATTGCACACTTGCTCCGATGCCTTGCGGTACCTGGTCCCGTAGTGAGATGCATCGAAGAACTGATGCCGCTCTGGAGGACTCGCTTTACCATTACATCGGGTAATGATAGAGTCCAGACGGAGTCGGTAACATTCAGAAGGGGAGTATTTCAGGGAGATTCCCTCAGCCCCGTTCTATTTTGCATCTCACTACTGCCATTATCCGTTTCGCTCCGGAAAACCCGTGGATACAACTGCGATACCCCTGGCGATAGGAGGCATATGGATGACCTTAAACTTTATGCCTCCGGGGAGAGGGACCTACACCAGTCCCTCAGGGTGGTACAGGAGTACACGCAGGCTGTCGGCATGGAGTTCGGGTTAGACAAATGCGCACTGGTCCATCTCAAGAGAGGACGATGCGGGAACTACGGAGAGGACACGCAGCTCGTGGACGGAAGCATCTTACATCATCTAGATGCCGGAGAGTCGTGCACTTGGGTGTCGAGCAACGCTCCACCCAAGAAGTGAGTGTAGTGAAAAACGCTCTCCGCGGCAAGTATCAGCACCGACTCCGACAGATCTGGTCTTCAGAGCTGTCGGGGAAGAACAAGGTGTCTGCTACCAACATGCTTGCCATTCCGATCCTTCTCTACTCCTTTGGAGTAGTGAAATGGACTCAAGAAGAGTTGCGTCAACTCGACGTAGGAACCCGCAAGAAGATGTATCTCAATAGGAGTTTGCATCCTAAATCGTCCGTTCCACGGCTATACCTCCCACGAGATCGGGGAGGCCGTGGACTCTTGAGTTTGGAGAGTCTCCATAATAGGATGGTTCTGGACGGAGCCTGTAAGGTCATCAGGAGTTCGAATCCCCTCCTCTGCCTGGTCCGAGACCATGAAAATGCAGGGGTAGGAGCCTTTCTGTTTAAGGCAGCACAGAGAGCAGCCGATGAACTTGGTCTCTCCTTCGACGTCGAGCGGGTAAATCGCGACTCTGTCACCGAGTTAGAACCTGCTCGGCGAAAAGCCCAAATTAAAGCTGCAGAGCACAACAACTTTCAGCAGCTGCACACGGATAAGCCAATGCATGGACTTTTCTATAAAAATATAGAAAACCTTGGCTTATCCGAAAGGCTGACCTTTGCCTTCTTAAGGTCAGCCGGGCTGAAGTCTGAGACCGAGGGATTCATAATGGCTCGCCAGGATAGAACGAGACGCACACTGCTTTCGGAACTTAAGATCATACCGGCATGCCGAAATTCGGCAGAGGTCTTAGCCGGCAGAATGCAGAAGGCCGTCATTCTCGGTTCATGACGTCTGCTCAGGATTCCCGGGCCCAGTAGTCACTCACCCCACGGACGTGGGGAGTGGCTACCGGTACTATCAGCTCCCCTCTGTGAGGGTCGGAGCCACAGAGAAAGGTAACTGGTTTTTAGCTAGCTAAAAAAAAATAATAATAATAATAATAAGAAAAACAAATATGCTCGGGTCGAAACAGAACCTCCTAATTTTAATTTTTTTTAAGTTGATTAAAAAGGGCTAAACAAAAAAGGACTGCGTCAGGTATTTGATTCTAGACAAAGCGAAAAAGTAACAAAAAGAAACGAAGGGGGTATAGGAGAGAAGTAACAATATAGGAAAATTATCGTTGATAGTGTTCAAACGTGTGAGATACAAGTGTCCTTGCTTTTCAATCAAGCAGTCATATGATTTGATAGATAACATTACAGTATTTTTGCTATAAGATACTGATCAACTAAAATTTAATTATATTTTGTTGCAGTAGAGGTAACAATTAGAATCATAATAGTTACCTATAATTTCTTAATCAATACAATTTTCGAGAAAATTTTATTGACTTAAAATATCGATTGGATAACGAAACGCTAAAAAAATAAACATAAAACATAACATAAACACACCATAAATAGTAGACAGTCCCCAAATCCAAAACCAAGACAGTTCGGAAGGGGGTTATACATTTGGAAAAACGCAGACGTACATCCATACCCACCGGTAGTGTCAGTACCGGGGCTGGGGCTCGAACCCAGAGCGCGATAGACAGTGCGGCTATCACATTCGCCACCTTAGCCTACTGAGCTACCGTGCCGTATATAAGTAAGAAAATTGCAGTTTTTCAAATCTAAAAACTTCTACAAACCGTAACCATCGAACGAGTTACTTAAGAGTTACTTTCAATTTTTCAATACTGTTTTTTTTTCACATACACAATAATAGTTGCTTATATAATACCTTACCACAATCTCGTTGGCCATTGACGCCATAAAGCACTGTCAAAATAAGGACGCACAGTACACGAATCATTTTAATTATTTTTTTTATTATTATTACTTATTACAGTGCACCTTCTGGAACTGCTATTTATACATTATGCTGATTGAGAAGCGAAGGCGTCATTGAAGATCACGATAACTACATACTTTAGATATAAAAATTTGAAACAGATATTTTATCTAAAATATCAGATTAAAGATTATTTCACATTTTTCTACGATTGTGTAAAAAGAGGGCCACTAGATTATTAATTTAAGTGTACAATATTTTTCGTCTTGCATAACTGTTTTTAAAAATTAAGTTTTCGATTGTCATTTTTTTTTAAATATTTCCGTGCTTAAAAGTAGCATTTTCAAATAAAAATCATTAAAAGAAATAATTACTTGATCATGACTTATAAATATTCACAACAATTATTTAAATGGCAAAGCCATAGTAAAACATAATTTTGTTTTTCATGGAATATTTCAAGAAAGTGAAGCATCTTCCTGAAGAAAAAATAGCTATTTGTTTATTAATAGGGCAAAGTATAGTAGTCGAGGTCGCATTAATAGACGCAAAACACTTTGTACACGCCGGCTAATTCCTTTGTCGGCATATCCAGCGCTTTTGATATTTACTAAGAGGAACTATCTTATATCTATTACGCCAACTATACCTCATTGTCGATCGAGATAGTATAAGTTGACGTGCGGTGCTAAGCAAACCACGTTAAACACTCGAGAGCTAAACACATAATTTTATCTACGATCATTTGAAAATATCAAAATAATACGACTAAGTAAGATGAATTTTGTCTGGAAACCGCAATTCATCAATATTTTATAAGTAAACAAACGAACAAAATACAGACGCTGTCAATTTATTTAAGATTTGTGTTGCTAGAATTTACATTAAGTAAATTTTAAAAAATTAAAAAAGCATAGGACATAGGACGTAGATTTTCAGCAACGACAACCTGGCAGGAATTGATTTTTGTACATCCAAATAATAACTTTTGGACATCGAATTCAAAAATGATGGATTTGGATGATGAAAATAGCATGAAAGACTACTAAACCATGCGCTACCAATATGAATCCCCCACCTCCCGGGGAAATTTATGACTCACATATTTTTTTGTTGGTATTGCCATCTAGTGTCAGGTTTCAGTTGTTTGCCCCTTGTCAATTACACCATATCCCCGGAAAACCACAGAGGTACCTTTTTGAATTCATTCCCATTTCATTTCAATTTTTAATTAAAGAAGATATATTTATAAACAATATTTTGTGCAGAAATTCTTCCCACAGTTTTCCTTTGTTTTCCGGAAAAATGTTCAAAATATTCAAGTTATAATATAGGCGTCTGAATTTAAGATGCCAGCGCCGAAGTGGAGAACTCGTGAACTAATTATAGGCTTTTTGTTTGTTTATATGGAGAATACTTATATTGATTTTTTTCTGTTTATTGTTAGTTTTGGCGTTAAAAATAATAACATTAATAATATATGATCTAAAGGTTTGCAATATTTTGTTGCAAGTGATTTGCAAGACGTTAATGGCATTATTCAGCAAAATTCATATTTTTTTAGGTTATCTAGTTTTCCCCTTGAAAAGTACAGTTTCTTCGACATGAACGGTGTCTGGCAAGTTAAATATTAATAAACTTAAATATTTCTTTAAATTTATGTACAGTTGTAGATTAAATCACTTTTTTTTCAGGAAACATGAGTGACATTTAGGTTAAGCATATTGCAATGTATGGAACATTTGTAAAGCACTAAAAATGTAAAAATTCTAAGTGTGTGTATGAAGGGGAATATGATTTAAATGCAGGACATATTATTTTGTGTGGTACAACCCATATTCAACACAAAACTTAATAAATCAATATGTATGCTCTATGTTTACAAACAAGTGTCTCAGATTCAAATACTCATGAAATTAGTGGTACATTGAATATAACTGAAAAGACATTTATTAATTCTTTGAGTAAAATAAATGAAACAGTATTTTGTAAAATATGAAATAGAAATATTCAGGGGTTAAAACATAATAGTGCATGGTGCAATAGTATATATTACTTTTAAATATATTGGAATTACATATACTTACTTATTTCAAAAATTTCACTTACAATGTGTGATTGTCTAGGATATTATTATTACTACCCGGGCCACGGTTATTTGCACCAGCTTTTTATCTCTCAATGCCTGGTTAAAGGTGTCTACATCAAAGAGGGTATGCTTTGAACATTGTCGTGCCAACTCAACTTTCACGAGTTGTCCCTGCAATCTACAAAGGATACCAACTAGTTTGGCTCCAGCAAATTGTAGCCCCTTTAAACGCTATCATATTTTTAATAACTTAGCATCTCAGTTTATCATTTACTTATTGTTGATATCATCGTACACTAAAGAGACAATGACAGAAAAGCCCATAATTAGTTTGACTATAGACCACCAGGTGGCGTACTCCTTATTTTCAGACGCCTATTGAAAATTCAAATTTTTAATCTCAAAAGCAAACAACAGAATTTGTAATCAGCAGTCTTCTTCTTCATCCTCATTTAGTATATTGGTTAAGGTAACTAGTTCTGACTCATCTTCATCTTTAAACTCATCTGAATCAAAGCTTTCCATAACGTCGGTTTGTTCGTGTGGCAACCGATCCCTTTAATTTCTTGTGTTTTTTGGGATCCCTTTAATCCCATCAAACTTAAATTGTTCATTCTCCAACTCCGTCCCGCTGGAGTTGGTGTTATGGGTTTAGCAACGTGTGCATTGTTCCTTATGTAGCACTGGTAACACGGCTGATGTGGTTTTCAAGCTAAGCTTCGCAAGCTGGTGGTAGACTCAATTCGACGCCTTGTGTATATGACAGTGCAAATGTCACTGTGGGAAGAGTTTTTTTTTAATCCTCTAGGTCTGTCAGTAACACATCTGTAATTGTAAGTGATGATCCTAATGATCTGAGAATAGGCACGAATTTTGAACACTTTTCCAATTTAGATTTCACTGACTTTCCACGACGAACAAAAGAACTGGTAGTGTCGCATCCGGATAATGCATGAATATTCAACATAGCATGGCTCATTGCTACACCTAAATCCCGAGAAATGATGGTGATATTAACAACCCTTCGTTTGTTGACAATTGCTGTATCAAACAGTAACACATTTTAAATTTCATTGGCGTATCTTAACAACATAAAAACATCTAAGTCTGGTGACGTAATTCTGGCAGACAGAATTGAGAAGTATGGAAGCAATGTAATATAATTTTAGTATCCGCTTCCTCTTGCGAAGAGCATAGCTCTTCTTGTACAGTATACTTCACAGCTGAACCGTCTTCACTAGTAAGCAATTTGCACTGATCATTATGTGATAAGTAAAGGTATGTATGTAGCATGAAAGTTGTGGACATATTTGTCTTGGTTCCATTCATTTTGTAGAAGGTTGACAAGTTGTTCCTTATTTTTGCCATTACTGAGGAATTTTTTCCAGTCCCGAGGAATCTTGATCTTAGGCCCTTTTATTAAGAATGTATCTCCACAACCCCTTCTTAGTCTCTCAATGTCCAAAGGTTTTTTTGTAAAAAGTAAGTTTCTCCGTATTTCCGTGGTTTTCCATGTTTTTCCGGGATATGCTCTACTTGCCTAAGAGCAAACACCTGAACCTCTAAGCACATGGCAATACCAACAAAAAAATATATGAATCAGAAATTGTCACGGGGGGGAGGTATACACTAGCCTTCGCTCTTTACTCCGAAGAAATTTTACATGCTGCTCGATAAACTTCTTCAAGTTTACTGCCTGTAAAATCCAAGGGATGATACGCTTTTTGTCACAGGAAATCAGCGTTGAAGTGGCGACACTCATGGGTCTTCGGTACACTCTCTACTATATGTTGTCAAGTGTGAATAAAAAAGCCTACTTTAACTGTCGATTGTAGATGAATACATTTTTCTACTCATATATATGAAAATTACAGTTTTTCCACTATCTACTCTATACGAAAGTGACATTTTTATTAGGCCCGGTACTTTCACCTCCCGTTAAATTTATTCTCGAGATAATTTCCTTGGATACAATTGTATCAATAATTGTTTCCATAGGATCGATTTATAGCATAGAATTAACGGGAGATGAAAGTACCGGGCCTTAACATGATTTTATTAGGTCGATCTGTATCTATCTATCTATGTATGTATGTAAGTAAAAAGTCTAAGGAACTGAATTTCATTTGAAATTTGGCAATTGTGTGTAGCTCTGATAACAATACAATATAGTATACTCAATATTATAATATGTTCAAAATGGCCGCCGCCCCAAGATGGCGGATGGATTATCATTTTCTGTACAACCCCCTCTGTATGGATATCAAAAGAAAGGGCTTGATAAGTGGAAAACAAATATATGATCAAAACTTAAAAATTAAAAATAGTAACGAAGTTTAGGCGAAAAAAATTTTCTGTCTGTCGGTCTGTCTGTCTGTAACTTTTTTTGTGCGCACGTTTACTCTGGAACCGTTTAAGATATTGACTTGAAATTTAGTACACATATGTACTTTAACGAAGTCTGGAACTGGATTATATTTTCATCTTGTTCCGTCGAAGGGTTGGGGGGGGGGGTAAATTGGGGTAAATTTGGGGTAAATAGGTAAATCAAGCATGTAAGAGTCCATAAAATTGGTATTTAGTATATACAAGAGATGCTAAGGTCTCAAAAAAATTTTTGGCATTAGCCACCCCCCATTACCACCCCCACATCATTATTAAAGGGGATGAAAAAAAATTGTGATTTATTGTGTGTATAAGAACCAAAAACCTCGAAATATTTTTTTACCTCATCCATCCCCACTACCACCCCCTATCACCACCCCAACCCCACTACCGATGTGGGGTATCGTTTTATGGATTTTTGGGGTAGAGGATTTCAAATATGATATTATTAAAGTTCCATGAACAATTATTTCCACATACGAAATTTTTTCATTGAGAGTGACTTGGATAGAAAATCTGGATGTGGAAGTAGTGATTCCTAGGGCAGCGGTTTTTTTCTATATTCATTTCAGATGAGTCAATTAAAAAAAAACGTTAAGAGTTAATTTCAAACACTTCTATGTCCTAAGCTATTATCTTTATCAGAGAATAAAGAAAGCGTCATTCTCCTTAGTTTATTTCCGTAATTTTTTGTGTCTAATAACATTTCAGCTAAGATGCTTCCCTGCTAAGTTATTTAACCTTAAAGCCAAAAAAATTATTTTTTTCAAAAATTCTCAAAATACTTATGCATCCATCACGGTCAAAAAAATTTGAGCGTTTACATAATAGTTAGGACTAACAAAAAACACGATTTCAATTTTTTTTTCAATTTGGAATTGGACACTATTTCGTGCAAAAAATCAAAATTTTGCCCTTATTTTCCTTGTATCATTTTTCATTTTGCAGATATCAAAATTTGCGAAAAGAAAATTTTAGGCTACTTTAATTTGGTTCAAGGTACATGTTAAAAGGTATTTTTAAACCAAAGTTATGACTGCTTGTTTACAAAAAAACAAAATGGATGATAGGATTTAGACCTATGGTTATATGGTTTTATTCATCATTTGTTTATAAACAATTTGATTTTTATGTTTGGCGTGATCCAATGAACAGAACCCGTAATATTAAAAAAGAACGAGACAAGAACACGTTTTTCAGAATTAAAACTCAATTTACAAAAAACGCTCACCTTTAAAATTAGACAAAACTTCACCGTACTGTCCTTATAAAAAACAGATTACATTTTCAAGAAAAATACCCACCTCCCAAACAATTTTTAGAAAAAACTAAGTTTTATTCGACTATTATTAGTATTATTACATTCTCCCATATGAACCACAGTACAGTATGGATCTTCATGGATAGTTGGAGTATGTAATCTTTATTACACTAGATTTTCACAAATATCATGAGAAAGTAATATTAAGAGTGCCCAAACATTCCTTATTCCAACTTCTGAGGCCCAGTTTATGGAGAGCGTCCCGCTTTATCCAACGTAATTATTAATACAATTCAAACTAACAGAGGTTGGATTCCAACATCAACCCTACTTTAATTTTATTGACCAAATTAATGCACATCACTAACTTATCATCCATATTTCATTACTATCTGACCTTTCGCTCTTAACTCATCGTGCTTAAAAAAATGTGACGGACATATATTTAGAATTCAATGGCTAACGCAATAACTCAAAAAAATTACTCTCCATGCTTTTCGTTTGGAGTTTTGCAAATCCATAAAAATTTACAATTCCAAGTGAGCAAAGGCTTGTACTGTAGGTCGTTTCTTGATTAATAGTCTTAAAAAAGTATTTTTTTGCATTATACTTTGCTATTATACTGTGATCCAAAGATCCAAATAAAAAACTATACAAGCGATTTTTAAAATGTGCCCATTAAATTCAATTTACTCCCTTTTCATATTTGTCAAGAATATAACTAAGAAGTAATGAACTATCTCAAATTTATGGCTTCCAAGAATTAATTACTATTAATTAATAATTACTTAACAAAGTTCAGTAGTCTTGAAAAATTGCTTGCATATGGATGAGAACAATTACTATTAAATATATTACACAATAATTATTATTAATCTAGGACATAGGTGATGATTGATGAGATTTGCGATATTTTTGTGTTATTGTTTGGTTTCTTATCAGTAGTCGTAATAAATACAAGGAGATTAGTAGTTAAACCCAAAATGCTACTTTTATGTACACAGTGATCCACTTCTATCTAAGCAAAATTTTAATTGAAATCAATGCAGTTTCGAAAGTATCAGTCAGAAAATAGTTAGCCAAGGATTTTCTGGGATGGGTAATAATAATCCATACCCAATCTTACGCTATCTTCTAATGGACACCCTGTGCGTTATCGATGTCTTAGTCAAGTCCCTGTTTTTATTTTTAAATTTTGTCAATTTCAATTAAACACTTGTGTGGCTTTGCCAGATACAAACAGACAAGTATACCGCTGAATTTTCCTTAAAGTTAACCATTTTCAAGATATTTCCAATTTAAGTATTCGATATAACGTCTTATCTCCGAAGAAGTACTTTCTCATCCCTTCAAGAGGTTCTAGATACAGTTTACATTTACTGTGAGAGGGAGCAGATGTCTGCTAATCTCCACAAGTCTGTAATAGTACCCTTGACCAGAAAAAGGGGGCTGGATAACTTAGAACCGTCCTCCTTAGCAGGTGAAACCATTCCATTTGCGGAGGAAGTGAAATACCTAGTGTTACACTAGACAATTATTTAACTGAAACTCCTATCTGGAAAAGGTGATCTACAAAGCTAGACTGTCCTTGTGGACATGTCCTAGAACTTGTGAAAAATCCTAGGGCATCGAATTCCAACAAATATATTGGAAAAGCTTCGTTAAAAGTTTCAGTTCATATCGCTTACAGTCAATACATTGAAGAGGCAAAAAGCTCTATAAATAAATAAAAAAACTAACCCGAATAAATTTTGGAGTTTTGTCAACTCCAAACAAAACTCTACAAGTATTCCCAATACTATGTACTATAAGAATCCTACTCCTCAAACACCCCAGGATATTGTCAATAGTTTTTCTAACTTTTTTCTGATGCTTTTATTAATTCTAGTGAATTTTCACGAGCTGAGAATTTACGGTATAATAATAATATATCAGAGAATTTACTGATAATGATATAATTAATGCAATCGGGAAAATCAAGGCTAATATGCCAGCTAGCACAAAGTGGTTCCTATTATATACTTGAATTATTCTCATGGAAGATTCGAATATACGTAGATAAGTTTTTTCGATATTCCTAGAATATCAAAAAGAACACACTTTTCTATATCTACAGCATATTCCTAAAATTATTCTAAGAATAATTACAAAATATTCCAGGAATAGTTATGAAGCAATGAAATAATAATTACAGAATAAATCAAGAATTACACATAAATATTCCAGGATTAATTCCCAGCTAGCACAAAGTGATTTCCATAATATACTTGAATTACCCAGACAGCACAATCTAATTCCTAGATTAATAGATTATATGTTTTGAAGATTCTATTACTCCTAAAATAATTTTTAAACATTCTAGATATTGCAGGAATATTCTTATAATAATATTCTTCTGCATGCAAATGGCACAGTCTATAGATATTCTACGATTATCCAAAATGCATATTACAGGAATAATCAAGTTACTCTAGGATACGAGAACGACACCAGAATTTAACGAAACTACAACAAGAGATATGACAATTGCTTACAATTATCAATTTCTAACTGTTGGTTATCGTCAGAATTATCAGCGCAGCGCATATTGCATGTAAGATTCTGTCTCAAGGTATCACATCGGAGTATTTGTTAGATTGCCAATACGAATGATTAGGGGAATACTCATAAACCAGTAATAGGACTAAGTCGGTGACTTATAACCAAATTTATCTATCAAAATCTATTGAAAACTTGGAAGGGCTTCGAAATGAGTCAAATACCAATAAATACGCGATTAATTCTAGATAAACGTCACCAATAGTTATTGCCTTCGCTGTAGCGACATTATTACATAATTGGCATTTGATGCCATCTCTTACCTAGTTTTAACCCACGTTTGCGTGTTTAATGAGAATATTCCTGTCTTTTTTTTCTGGAATATTATTGTTTTCTTCTCAAAAATCATATATCTTCTAAAAATATTAGACTATTATTCTTATGAAATATTCCAAGATCAACATGTTAAATTGTATATATTCTTAGAATAATATTTCGAATATATGCATTCCTCAGAGGACATTTACAAATCATTCTTAGAATATTTTGTGTTATCTGGGTCAACTTCAACAAATATAAATGCGATAGAAGACTCTCAAGCATCGGGTTGGAAATGGCCGGTCGCAAATCTCTGTCCGCCTTCCGCCTACTTGTTGGATTGCTTTGTGCGTGCGCATGACGTAATCGGCATGACCAACGTTTCAAAAGTATCACTATACGCAACGTAATACCAATATAAAATTGTATAATTAAAGAAAAACACCTTATTTAAACGATTTCTTTGAATAATCTGGTTTCTTTCAACCAGTACATAACTCGATATAGTTCCAATAACGGACAATTCGATTTAATTTCATAATGTCATACGTGACTGATTAGTTGAATTATTAGTTCAATTTCTTTAAATGTACTAATCATAATGTTGAATTCAAATTCGAAATAAGCAAAGATTCTGTAATTTATTATTTGTGTTTATCTCTTCTGGGAATATTAAGAGCATATTTCTTCTATTTATTTACAAATTGGCTGTAATAATTGTTACACGAATATTCCTTTCATAATATTTTACAACGAACATTACACAATAATGTTCTACAAAATTTATATGATATTTTATAATCTCTGGGAATATTATTAGCACATATTTTTTGTATAGTATATGAATTAACAATGATGAACATTACACAAATATTCCTCTCATAATATTTTATAACAAATATTACAGTAACATTCTACAAAATTGTAGAAAATTGTATCATCCTGAAAATATTAAAAACTATTTTTTTCTATATATTATAAGAATTAACTGTGATGAATATTACGCGAATATTCCTCTCTTAATATTCTCTAACGAATATTACAGTTAAATTCTACAAAATGTATATGCAACTCTATCTTCTCTGGGAATATTAAAAGCATATTTCTTCTACATATTATAAGAACTAACTGTGATGAATATTATGCGAATATTCCTCTCGTAATATTTTTTAAAGAATATTACAGTTATATTCTACAAAATGTATATGCAACTATCTTCTCTGAAAATATTAAATGCATATTTCTTTTACATATTATAAGAACTAACAGTGATGAATATTACGCGAATATTCCTCTCATAATATTTTTTAACAAATATTACAGTTATATTTTACAAAATATATATGCAGGTATATCTTCTCTGGGAATATTAAAAGTATATTTCTTCTATATATTATACGAATTAACTGTGATGAATATTACGCAAATATCCCTTCTATAATATTTTTTTAACGAACATTACAGGTATATTCTACAAAATGTATGTGCAACTATATCTTCTCTGGGAATATTAAAAGTATATTTCTTCTATATGTTACAAGAATTAACGAATTTACAACGAATATTACGGTAATGTTCTACAAATATATATACATTACAAGAATATTATGAGAATATATATAATTAATAATCTTTTCGGAAAATTTACTGATTATTCCACGAATGTTGTGTGTTATCTGGAATGACTACTGGACCTGATCAAATTCCAGCGTTTATTATAAGAGATTCTTGTCCTTAGCAAACCACTCTGCATTATTTTTAATTTAATATTGAAAACGGCGACTTTTCCTGACAAATGGAAAGACTCGAGAATTTGTCCGGTATTTAAAAAGGGCAATAAGCATGACATTAAGAACCATCGCCCTGTTACTATTTTATGCAATTTCGCAAAAGTATTTGAAATTTTAATATACGATTTTATTTCTTTTCATACTAAGAACTCATTTATAGTAGAGCAGCACGAATTCATGCAAGGGAGGTTCAGTATTAGTATGTGTGTAGAACACAATATATTGCTGAAGCTTTAGATCAGAAAGGTTAGGTTGATGTCAGCTACACTGACTTTTTTAAAGCATTTTACACATTGGACCGTGGTATATTATTAAACAAATTGCAAAACTTTGGCCTACTGTCCACGTAAACTGCACGTCATACGCACGCTATCGTAATTTTGACGCTTGCTTGCATCTTGCGTAGAAACAAACGAAACTGTGTCCACGGAGCGGCATGTCGCGGACATTAACTATACAGAAAACGGCTGCCGTTATTTGTAGCTTGCATGCATTCGTTAAACGACGTCGCCGTGGACAGTGTGCTTTTGGGTTCCGTGACTCTCTTATTCATTTGTTTACTTCTTATTTAACTTGTCGGACTTAATTTGTTCAATGTCGTGGCTTCCAATCTGTATTATTTAAACAAACGTCAGGAGTTCCGCAAGGTTCCATACTGCCCTCCATTTTTTGTACTTTTCATTAATGGTATTATTGGCAATTTTGTATGCTATCTACTTTACGCTGACGATCTCATGTTATATATTTGCATTAAATCCGAAGACGACTGTTTAAGGCTCCAGCATAGTCTAGACTCACTTGTGTGTTGATAACCAACTCCCTCTAAACGCTGCCAAATGTAAAGCGATGTCCTTTACGCGCAAGTCTGGCCCTATTATTCTTATTTATAATTTGTATAATTGCGTCTTAGTTAGACCTGAGTTCGTGAAGGACTTAGGAGTTGTCTTCAACTCAAAACTTACTTTCTCCAGATATATTGAGAAATGCGTTGCTGGAGCTTATAGATCCCTAGGTATTATTCTGTGTAATAGTAGGGACTTTAAAAGTTTGTCTACTCTTCGTCTATTATTTATAACATTTGTTAGATCCAAACTGGAATACGCCTCCATTGTTTGGAGTCCCAGTTATAATGTCTATATTACCTCACTTGAGAAAGTACAAAGACGTTTCTTCAAATCGGCAACATTGATCCTGGATTAATTTATCCAATTTATCCAGTAGTTATTTTCGAACAAATTTGATATGTGTAGTCTACTTAGAAGACGTGTAATGTGTATTATAATTTTTTTATATAAAATCATCAACTATTACCTCACATATTAAATATCGAGTTCCTAGATTGTTTGCTAGAACAAGTAACATACTTATCACACCTAGACCTCGAACTAACATCTTGAGCTCATCTCCGTTGAATCAAATCTGTTTAAACTACAATGATATAGAACAAAGGTTGGATATTTTCAACTGCAACATAAAACGAACTTACTCAAGTGTTTAGCAATTATTTCTCCCTTCCTATCTTGCTTGTTTCGCTAGGTATATTATGTGCAAACGTTGGATCCGGAAATTATAACACTAAGGTAACACTAAATACTAATTTATTAACTTACGTACTAATTAGAACAATTAATTACTTGACTAATATAACACTGAGTACTATACTTCAATTATTCTGTCACTTGATCACTTGGTCTACTACTCTGCTCACTCTCTGACCATCTGAACTGTACCTCAACTAAGTTCAGACTACTCTCTCAGCTCCTCCATGCCTTTATATACCCAAAGTTAAGGGATCTAGAATAGTCTGTCACGATGTTATCACTCTAGATATTTCCAGAAGGCTCTTTACTACTTCCACACTCTGACATCACGTGCCATTTCTGGACCGACTGCCAACTAACCAAACCAGCTTAGCTTTCTGTTGCCCTTATAATTGCAACTTAGAGGAAATCTCCACAGAATGTCACAATATTTTTGTATTGTATGAATTGTCATTTACACATTTAATTGTCCTGAATTTTTTATATTGTTGTTCTGATAACCTATTTTTCACTTGGGTGTTTTGTTATATTTATTCGTTATTTTGTTTTTAATCTTGTAATTGTGTTGTTATTTATCCTGTAACTGGGTTTTACCCGTTGGATAAATTATTGAAATAAATAAATTAATAAATAAATGTTCATAATTGGATAGTTTATTTTCTTTTGAATGCCCATGGGCTTTTCTTTCTTATTAAAATTTGAATTACTTGACGTTTATTCGATGTTATTCTTAAATTAATGAATGTTTTATTTAGCTCAGTCTTTTTTTGCGACAACTTCAACGTTTTGGTGAATAAATTTTATTATTAGCAGATAGATATAGTGCGACTGGATAAAATATTATTTATTATTCGGCATTGAAAACAACGACCTGGGCGAGAGCCTGCTATATAATTTGTATGTAAAAGCAAATTGAAAACATTCTTCGGCTGATTCGCCTCCGTACAAGGCTCTTTTTAGTTGCGAAATGGTATATGACATGCTAGGAAGTTATAATAATACCCTGTTGTTTGTGAAAAATTATTATTTACAAATCACCGGTGACTCCACCAAATCTGCGAATATGCTCGTAATATAAAAAATTGTCTGTTAAAAATGATATCGAAATTCTTTTCTTAGAATGTCAATTTAACGATTTTTGAGGTTATTAGAGGACTTTTCAATAAAAAACACTCAACTTTACTTCAGACATGCTGAGAGCATTTTTATTTAGTTAGTTAGCCGTGGCTAGTGTCTGAACACCCACTATGAGAGGGTTTGTCGCTCCACCGCTGTTCACCATAGTTATTCTGAACACATACATCCTGTCAGGTAGGAGATTATCCACGTGAACAGGAACGGGAGGTCTTGCAGCGGAATCTTGGATTGGAATAGTCAGGTTGGCATATGGCGAACCATCTATGATAAGTTGACTGATAGGACATCGGTTGGACGAAAAAGATGGCAAGTTCCAAGTCATGTCTACGTATGATACTCCTGGACGAACACTGTCCAACACTGGAAGGTGAGCGGCTAGAAAAAAATATAATTTATACTACCTACAATAAACTTTGCAGTATATTCCTCATATACAGGGTTAATTTTATAAAAAGACTTTCTTAACAAAATTTTCAGTGTTTCATCTCCACTACAACGTAAAATTATTTGCAATTATACAAGGTGTCACAAAAACTAGTTACACAAGAAAGTATCATTTTTTTAAACAGAACATCCTGTATCTTCTTGACGCCAGTTAAGCCTTCAAGACTCTTGTATTACACCTTAAAATATTTTGAAGATCGAATGCTGCGTTGCCAAGTTATGATTTATTTCTTGTTTCCTTTGGCAATTTACAAACATTTTTTTTGACTGCCATATCTCAGCGATTTATTAATTGTTTTTTCTAAAAATGTAGAATGTTATTAATAACATATTTACTGAAAAACATTTTTGAAATAAATTATTATTATACCGGGTGTCCAAAATATTTGTTTACATTTCTTGATATTTAATTATTATTTTTCACTTTCAATTTTTTTAAATGAAATGCCTATAATGTTTTTACATAACATACATAACATAAACATAATGTGGATAAATAAAGTCTACCATTCCCCACATTTTAATGTCTTTACTTTATTACTTCCACATCTACTGGAAGTATAGTAACGAAAAACAAATTTTTAAAAAATTTTATTCTTTCTGTCCGTCGGTCTGTCTGTCGGTCTGTCCGTCGGTCTGTCCGTCGGTCTGTCTGTAACTTTTTTGTGCGCACGTTTACTCTAGAACCGTTTAAGATATTGACTTGAAATTTGGTACACATATGTACCTTAACGAGATCTGGAACTAGATTATATTTCGGGATAAATTTTGGGTTTGAGCGTCTGTCTGTCGGTCTGGTCTGTCTGTAACTTTTTTTGTGCGCACGATTACTCTGGAACCATTTAAGATATTGACTTGAAATTTGGTACACTTATGTTCTTTAACGGGATCTGGAACTAGATTTACCCATTTACCCCAATTTACCCCCCAACCTGTCGAAGGGTTGGGGGGTAAATTGGGGTAAATGGGAAGTAAATAGGTAAATCAAGCAGGTAAGAGTCCATAAAATTGGAATTTAGTATATACAAGAGAAGCTAAGTTCTCACAACATTTTTTAGCACTAGCCACCATTACCACCCCCACCCCATTATTTAAGGGGATTAAAAAAAATGTGATTTAGTGTGTGTACAAGAACCAAAAACCTCAAAATATTTTTTTACTTCATCCACCCCCACTACAGATGTGGGATATCGTTTTATGGGTTGTTGGGGTAGACGATTTCATATATTATATTATTAAAGTTCCATAAGCAATTATTTCCACATACAAAAGTTTTCCGTTGTGAGAGACTTGGGTAGAAAATCTGAATGTGGAAGTAGTGATTCCTTGGGCAGCGGTTTTTCTCTCACAATCTTTCAAATATTGGTATGAAAATTGGTGAATAGAGGTTTTTAAGATGAGAAATTCAAATCTGCTTCCACTTTTGGTGTAGATCCTAGAGGGCACCACAAGCAATGTTTATGATGTGAATGTACACTTAATTTTTTTTTATTCGTAAGGTTATCGCTTTTTTATTAATAATTCTTAAACTTACCTCATTTTGGCGGAAAAGAGGTATACTTTTCATTAGCCTAAGAAATTGACATTTGCATTTTAATATAATTTATTATAAGAAATATTAACGTAGTAGGCGCCGACGCCAGCAACACTTTTGACAGTTAAATATTCTAATTTTGACATTTTAGTATGGAATTAAAACACAAATTATTAAGGTAATAAATTTTACTTGGGAAGCAAATGAAAAGAAAATTTAATTAAACATAATTATGGTTTAAACAAGAGTTCAACAAATAAAGAACAAAATGTGTAAAGAAATTAAAAAAAAATGATATTATTTTAGAGAAAATGTTCAATATGTCCACCATTTACCTCGATACTGTTTTTAAAAAATTGTAATTTTCATATTTTTAAGGTCTACTAATTTCTTCTGAATGGGTATTAGGCAATTTTTTATCGACAAATTGGATACCGTATTCGATTCGCAGTTAATCTCAAATAGCTCTATACAAAATTTTAGCTCGATACCTCATATAGGGTGTTTGTTATTCAATAGCCAAATTTAAAAATTTCTCACTTATCGACAGGCCGTGTATAAAAGTCGGTTAGGTTTACTAAAAAGGTAAAGTAGTCATTCGACTTAATGAACATTAGATACTAAATGAGGAAGAGAAAAGAAAAGTTATTCTTTAAATAAATAGTGCATAGATACCTTAATGAAAATTAGGATTGGATGGAATAGCTTTTCTTTTTTCTTCTTCATTTAGTATCTGATATTGAAGTTACTAATTGAGGAAGAAAATGGAAAACCATATTTGCGTATTCTCTACTCGTGTATATAAACGGGATGATTTAGAATTATTATAACACAATATTATAACCAGTAAAAGCAACAGTGGTGATGACACTCCTTAATTACAATATAACTGATTTTGACAGGTACCTACTAGTTTAGTAAAAAGGTAGCAATAACTTTTAAAACAAATGTTACGGCAAGAGCAGATAATTGTAACAATTCTTTGCAATGAAATTTAAATAACCGCTACCCAAAGAATCACTACTTTCACATCCAGATTTGCTACTCAAATCTCTCACAACGAAAGAAATTTGTATGTGGAAATAATTGTTTATGGTACTTCATAATATAATATTTGAAAACCCATAAAACGATATCCCACATCGGTAGTGGGGGGGGGGGGGTAGTGATAGAGGGGTGGTAGTGGGGGTGGATAAAATAAAAAAATATTTTGAAGCCTTTGGTTCTTGTGCACACACTAAATCACAAATTTTTTTCACCCCCTTTTATAATGGGAGGTAGTAATGGGGGAGGCTCATGCCAAAAATTATTTAGAGACATTAGCTTCTCTTGAATATACTAAATTTATGGACTCTTACTTGCTTGGCTATTTACTCCATTTACCCCACTTTACCCCATAATCTGAAAATATAATCTAGTTCCAGATCTCATTAAAATACATAGTGTACCAAATTTCAAATCAATATCTTAAGCGGTTCCAAAGTAATCGTGCACACAAATAAGTTGCAGACAGACAAAAATTTTTTTTGCTCAAACTTAAAATCTCGACGTTTCATGACACATTTCATGACTCGTTTTATGACATTCTAAGCCTATTTGAACAATAAAAATTTTAAAAAAAATTTGTCGTTACTATACTTTCACTGGATGTGGAAGTAATTAATTAGATTAATAGAATAGTATACGCCATATAACACGGTTAAGAAAATATATTGAATTTGGCGTGGTGATCACTTTGAAATAGGTGATTAAAATATTACATTTACTTTAAATTATGTAATTTAAAACACAGATTGAAGTTTATCCTCTTAATGGGACCTCCAGTGAGTACTTACAGTAATATGTTACTAATACCTGGAGTAACTTCTTTCTTTCAATATCTTTCTTTCAATATCTATCTAATTTTATTGGATTTCCGAAATGAAATTTGGTACACGTATTTTAACGAGATGTGGAACTAGATTATATTTTGATCTTATTCCGGTGAAGGGTTGGGGGGTAAGTTGGGGTAAATTGGGGCAAATTGGTAAATCAAGCAAGTAAGAATCCATAAAATTGATATTTAGTATACATAAGAGAAGCTAAAGCCGCAAAAAATATTTGGCATTATCCACCCACTTTCCCACCCCCACCTCTCTGTTAAAAAGGGTGAAAAAATAAAATTGTGATTTAGTGTGTGTATAAGAACCAAAGATCTCATTTTCTTTTTACACCATCCACTCCCGCTACTACCCCCTTCCATCCACCTCTACAGACGTGGCATTTCGTTTTATGGGTAGGTAATTTCAAATATTATATTATTAAATTTCCATAAACAATTATTTCCACACACAAAATTTTTTTCCGTTGTGAGATACTTGGATAGAAAATCTGAATGTGGAAGTAGTGATTCCTTAGGCAGCGATTTTCTAGTAACTTACTGTGTGCTGCAGTTTGGTATGAAACCAGCGAGATGGGTCCTTCCATCGCAGAGTTATAAATACCAGTTACTGTGAACGTGTAGTCTGTACAGGGTGCCAGATTTGTTAAAACTATACGCTTTGATAAGGGGTATCTGTCCTCTGGAACGTTTATGCCATCCCTAATGACTACTCGGAAATATGTGACGCAGTGCGCGAATTGTGGATCCAAATCCCACTCCAACAACACCGAATCTTGACTTTGTGGAGTGACGAGGAAATGGCTGATAGTGGGGCTCTGAGTGTCTGGAAAAGAAAGAAGTATGATAACTATGCCGAAATGGTTTTAAAATAGGCACCTTACTTGGAGGTACAGAATGGCACATTAATATTCTACCAACAAGTACGATCGACTCGATTCTTGTTGTCCATCGATTAATTGGCAAAATATGATGCCAAACTAACTCAGACAGAACACATACGTCGTTACCGCGTCGATTATAAGTAATTCAGGAACCACATGTCATCTGACCTGAAAATGACATTGGTCAGATGTACGTCTTTTCGATGTCATACAAAAACGTCGTTTAGACGTTCATTAGAGGTCATACATACTGCTGAAAAATCATTAGATTTAATTTAATTAGGCTGTTGCAAATGTTATGATTACAATTATAAAAAATAGACTATACCCAAAATGCCAATGAAACGTAATTACGTCGTTTTTCTTTACCACCACATATGGAAATTTTACACCCGGTTGTTTGTGTTTGGAATTGCAATAATCTATTTAAGCTGAAAATGTACCTAATATAGCTAAAAGGCGTTTTTCGTAATTATATTTCAACCAAAATTGCTTGATCAGTACGAAAGAAATAGATTTTCACAAATCGTGTTGGTAGCACTGCCGGGGAGGAAATAACTAGAAATAAACATGTTGGTAATGCTTACTTCCTTCATGTCGTTCGCATGTCATGTCATCATATAGCAAAAGTGGTGTTTGTGTAGGGAATAGCAATTTGCTTCGGCATTATGTTTTCAGGCTTTATATTTGTTAAAAAAATCTTGACTAGCTTCGAGATATTTATTAGAGATTATTATTAGTAGATTATCATCACTTAAAGATAAAAATTGTAGTATGTTTTCCAGTAGATAATAATGAAATTTAAGGAAGATGGAGGTGGCGGTCGTTTTGTTTGCTGTATTTTGCTGCTATAGGTTAAAAAATGGGACTCCGCGATATGATAATTGTAACGTACTCATCTACATATTAATATATCATAACCATCTCTATGGTTATTGAAAAATAACAATATAACAAAAATTATATTTCGAATCTAAAACATTAAAATCTTTTGAAACCGAAAGAGTATGAGCTGGTAGCAATATAAAAAGTGCCCCCGCACCTACCGAACGAAAATGGCTTCCATAAGATGTCTCTTATGCTGACTGTCTTGTGTACAAAGTTTTAAGCTCGTGGACTTTGCATGGGGTGGAAAACAAAATAATTTACCCCCAAATGTTTTATTTTTTTTCTCACCTCCTATTTGACGGATCGCTTTGTAATTTGGCACAAATAATATTAGTGTTAGGATTGTTTATTTTACGATGATTTTATGCATTAAAAAAAATTAATATATTTTTTCAATGGCCGGAAGGGTAACTACCCTGTTTGACAGTATTACCATATTTTGATATAATATGTATTTAAACTATAACTATAACATATAACAGTTATAGTTTTATTAATGCGGTGGAACAGGATAAAAATAAATAAAAATTATCTGAACTTTCAATATTACGAGTATATTATTTAATATTTAGATAGGTAATCATATAATTCATTCATGTTTAGTTATTTCACTTCAGATAAGACATCGCAAAGAAAAAGAAGAACAAGAAAAGCGACGTCAAGAAGAAAAAGAAGAGCAAAAAAGAAGACGTCAAGAGGAAGAAAGGCGGCGTCAAGAAGAAAGACACGAATTGTAGGAAATAATGGAAGACCTGGAAATAAGGCGTCAAGAGGAGAAAGAAGAACAAGAGAGACAACGCCAAGAAGAAAAAGAGGAACAAGAAAGACGTCAGGAAGAACTGAGGAAAATCCTGAGCGATCAAATGAAAATCCAACAAGGCGCTATGAATTCAATCACTAACGAAATCAAAGAAGAGATAAACAAGGTCGAAGATAGTAGGTGTGGTTAAGACTGAAGTCAGTCAAGTCAAAGGGGAAGTAAGCGACATCAAAGAAAAGATGAGTGATGTCGAAGGAGAATTGGAGCGCTTTAAACGACAATTGAGAGAGAATGGAAGCCAGCTAGTAGCATCATCAGGTCCTCGTTTAAAACCTCCCTCATTTGACGGCCAAAGCTCATGGACAACGTACAATAGACAATTTGAGGCGGCTGCAAGTGCGAATAACTGGGATAACGAGGAAAAGGCTATGGCATCAAACAGGGTAGTCACCCTTCCGGCCATTGAAAAAATATATTAATTTTTTTTAATGCATAAAATCATCGTAGAAGAGTAATATTTTTTAAAATAAACTATCCTAACACTAATATTATTTGTGCCAAATTAAATAACGATCCGTCAAATAGGAGGTGAGAAAAAAAATAAAACATTCAGGGGTAAATTTTTTTTTCCCACCCTATGCAGAGTCCACGAGCTTAAAACTTTGTACACAAGACAGTCAGCATACGAGACATCTTATGGAAGCCATTTTAGTTCGGTAGATGCGGGGGCACTTTTTACATTGCTACTCGCTCATACTCTTTATATTTATTTAATAGCCTAAGATGCTATAATGTCAATAAATATTTTTCTATAATATAAGTTTTTCATTTAACAACTCAGGAACCATGTTAAATGTAATAAATGTTATCATAAAGATATTGGCTTTTAAGACAAGAATTTTAAAATTTTCTTTAACATTAAATGGGTTGGTGATGTCAACTGTTTTTTTGTTTATAAAAATTCAGTGTGTAGTAAGTCTATTCTGTTACTATATTGATTTTAAAGTAAACATCAAGACTTGGTATTTTGATCAAGACTTGATAAATTATGAAATTAGCTGGACTTTAAAATAACGTAATGACTGGAAATACTTACAAAATGAATTTTGACGAAAACAGTTGATATCATCAATTCAGTTAATATTATAAGACATTTAAAAGTGTACAAATCAGGAGTATTGAAATTGAAATCCACAAAGGTAAGGGAGGACAGGGAGGGTCTATCTTTTTCACTAACGTGTCCCAAAAGTACACATTGTTCTAACGTCGATTAGACGACTATTTATGTGGTAATAACGTCCAATTAACGTTACCACCGACGTCTATTTGACGTCCCTATTCGACATCAAAACAACGCTGACATAGTGACCCGCAATAGACGTAAAATAGCCGTCGTCGGGTGACGTTGACTAGATGTTATAACGACGTAAGTGTTCTGCCTGGGAAAACGATAGCACTTTATTTACAACCGTTGTTAATTGATATATAAATTGTTGCAGTGTAGTTTGCGAGGGATGTGCGCAATAATAATACTAGAGCATATAATCATTTTGTCATTTTTATAGAAGTGGTAATTATAAGTAATTTTTGGTTTAAGCGGAAGTTAAAATACTTTTTCTTACTTAGCATTAACTTCCCATTAAAAAATTGAGCAAGGACATATTATCTAAAATTTAATTTGTTTTAGTTTAAAATTACAGCGATTTTTTTCCATAAATTACTATATTTACACTCTGAAAAACGCTTATATCAAAATTTGATCAGAAATTAAAGCTCTTTAACATAGCCTACATTTTAAAGTTCATCGAAACATTTCTTTGTAGTGCAGCGCCATCTGCATTCTGCATCTTAACACATTAAAAAATGAAACTGAAGTCATATACTGGGTGTCAACGGAATCATTAGATAAGCCATAGTTTTCAGAGTTTTCAAGATACAATTCTTAAATTTGGCATTTTTCATAATTTGACACTTTTCTATCACTTCCGGCTTCCCCGAAAATTATGAAATTATGAACACCCTGTAAATTTTTACATTTTTTGATTCCGGAAACGAATTTAAGTACGACTGCGTAGTTTTAAAAAATTTTTAACTACTTGATTTTTTGGGGCTATAATTATTTTTGCATCTAGAGTACAGTGAATGCACTTAAATCAATCAAATGGACCAAAACAATAGGAGAAAACTGTAAACGTGAGATTTTTAAAATTGGCTTAGTAGCTTCGACAAACCAAAATTCCGAAATCACTAATTTGTAATTATCTCACCTTTTTCAAATGGCATATCTTTTAGATACCCAGTAGTTAAATACTGATGTTCACGACAAATCCATTAATACCTTCAAATCGAAAATCGGTTTGACATTAACCCAAATACACAACTTCTTTGGTGGATAATAATTAAAATATAGAGAAAATACACTTATCAACTATGCCGTGGAAATAAACTAGATTCAAAACATTTCATTTTGTCTACAAAACAATGTTGCAAATAAAAGAAGTGTGATGTGGAAACAAAAAGAAGTTTGGCAGATAATAATACGTGTGTATTGTTAACTTAATAAATTTGCTCTTTATCTTTAAATTTGTTGTTGTTTGTTAATTATTGTTATTATTGTTTAACATGTATACAAGGGATGAAAAAGTGGACATGTTATTAATTTTTGTAGAATGCCACAAAAATTCCAGAAACGCTGTATATTGTATCCGAACAGGCATCATCCATGTTTTCTTTATTTTCCAATTGTGGAGAAACAAATCAGGATAGAGGAATTGATAATTGATTTGATAACAATAATGCAGAGAATATTATTTAGGTATTATTCAAATCAAAACTCACACACGTTTTTATTTATTATGAAAATACCTACTTTCTGTATATTGTTGCCCTAATCTGGGCACGCTAATGTACTAGTTAGGTAAATACTTTAAAACACTCATTATTGGAGAACCAATCAAAACAACCACTCTTCTAGCTAACACTGACGAAGGACATGATAGGACTCTCAGCACTTTAAAGGAAAAAATATATATCAAAAACACTCAAATTATTTATTCAAATTCACTTATTCACACACTTTCATTCAACATGAAACCATCTACTTTCGCACATTGGCACCTCAATCAGGTTACGCCAATATACTACTTAGGAAAACACTTTAAAACACTCATTATTGAAAAACCAACCAAAACAACTACTCTTCTAGCTAATACTGACGAAGTATTGAATTACATGATAGGATTCCTGGCATTTTAAAACAAAAAAATATATTGAAAATACTTAAACCACTTATTGAAATGAAAAAGTGTCAAATTAAGAAAAACTTGCCGCCTTTGGAATATAATACCCCTGCCAAATTTAAGACTTAAGTCTTGAAAACTCTGGAAACTAGGTCTAATGATTCCGTTGTTCTATAGAAATTGGCTTTTACAAATTTCAAATATCTCTATTATTTACCTAAATATTTTGCCTGTGGCTTTTTATTGATACACCCTATATATATTGCAATGTAATTTACCTGGATCAGCTGGAGTTCGAGCGGTAAGCCGCCTTTCTTCGCTCATCACATAGTCTGCAATCGCAGTAATTATGAATTGATGGTTCACACATGCTGCCAGATGGGTAATGTCGAAAGTGGTTTCATCGGTTTCATAGTAGTATTGTTCAGAGGCACCATCAACGATGAAAACGATGTAGCTGGTACCTTCACAATTTGTGCTGGGACGCCAATGTAGCGTACCATTGACGTCTAGTTGTAGTTGTGCCACTGGATTTGGAACTGAAAAAGAAAGTAATTAATTACAAATAACTAACATTTAACGCTGAAATAGGTTCCACAAACACCAAAACACTTGAATACTATTACTCGGCGCACGTTTCGTCAACCATGTTAGCATCATCTGGAGACGATTATAACTTTAGCAAAGCTACAATAATTATTGGACAACAATTTTCAATTTTGTTCCTTTTACCTTTTTTTGCAACCAGGGCAGATGCGAGAAAGCTTCTAGGTTTTCGAAAAATACCAAGCTTCATGAATAACCCAACCAGCAAATTTGTGTTATAATTTAAATATTATACGATTATTTTGTTTTATTGTTATTTTATTAATGCTTCTAAAATGATAATTGATTATATTAGAATTATAGAAAACATTGTCCGGTTGCCTGCAACTAAACTGTTTTATAAAATTATAAAATATCTTATAAAGCAGTTAAGAAATTATTTTAGAAACGTAAGCTATAAAATATTTCGGCCTATAAAACTAAATAATCTTATAGCGCCTTCTTAGTATCGTTCGGCAGTATTTTCAGCACCGTTATGATTATATGTACAGTGTGTCCCAGGATAGATGTAACAAGAGGTGTAATGGACCAAAAATTTTGGAATTTTGGAACGGTATTTGGGGATTGAGTCCTGATTGTTGTAAAACTAAAGTATACCAAAAATGACTTGATTTGGTGTTCTACAGGGTGTTTTATAAGCAAAGTTGTAAAAATCACCACTGATAAAGTACCTTTATTTTTCAAAATATTAAAAAATTCCATTAAGAAAAGTTATTTAGAATGCAATTTTATACCTCTATACAAAATTTCAGGAATATAGAATTATTTTTTGAAACTTCCCATTTTTTTCAATAAATTAGTATTTTATTTTGAAATTCAAACTGCATAGAAATTATTTTTTGTGAATTAATATTTAAAGTTATGTAGAAGCTAAAAGTAGGCTATGAGAAAAGCAGTGGATACACATTTATCATTTATTATTGACATATCTGTCAAACGTAGTCAATATTATCCTTAATTTCTGTTTCAAATTAACGAACCAAGCATAAAAAATTAAGTGAAAATGGTACTCACAATGTGTGAAAAAATTTATATTGTGCAATGCTACGGAATTGGCGGTGAAAACTCGCTAAGAGAAGTGGTAAGCCAATTTAATTTGAAATTTCCAAACACTGCTTTGTCACTTACTCAGGCTATGAGAATAATTAAAAAGTTTCTGGCTACTGGTAGTGTTCTTAACATGAAAAGAAAAATAAAAGCATATGATGAAGACAATGTTGGGGCTATTATAGCTCATGCCTCTGTTATAGAAAATCCTAGGATGCCACTAAGAGAGAGATCAGCTCTTATTAATATTAGCAAGTCTGAACTCCAAAGAATTTACAAGGCAAAGAAAATTAGGTAGGTTGGATTTTTGTTTGACCATTTGAGAAAAAATCATGGAAGAGAGATTTTTTCATCATTTCATAATTTTCTCAGATGAATCCACATTCACAACCAATGGTGTTGTTTCATCTCAGAATTGTCGGTTTTGGGCTTTTGAAAATCCAAATTTTAGAATTCATTGTAGAAGACAATATTATAAAAAAGTGAATGTGTGGTGTGCCGTTTCTTATCACGTTGGAGTTATTGGACCTTATTTCATTGAGAGAAGGTTAAGCCAGCACACTTATTTACAGCTTCTTGAAAGATTTTCTGAAGAGCATTTAAATATTTTAAGAGATATGCCTTTAGTTCATTTTCAACATGATGGTTGCCCTGGCCACTCCACAGAAATGGTTAATCGGTGGTTGAATTTAAATTTTCGAGAAAATTGAATTGCCAGGAATGGACCGATCAAGTGGCCGGCGAGAGCCCCAGACCTATCAATATTGGATTTCTTTTTATGGGGTCGCCTCAAGCAGTTGGTTTACACTGAACCACTTCCTAACGATGTAGCAGTATTGAAGCAGAGAATTACAAATGCCGTAAACTCCATACCGTTAGATCATATTTGAAATAGTTTTAAGGACTTCAGGCGAAGGATCGAAATGTGTGTGGATGTGGGTGGTAGCTACGTCGAATAATAAAAAAAATTGTAAACATTGTTTTGTATTGGTCAATAATTAATTTGTTTGTGAATCTGTTATGTTTTCGACATTTATTACTTGTTATAATTTTTAGACCTCATCTTCTGTTAGTAATTGTTTCTTGTTTTACAATTAGTTCGATTAACATTATACCTTCTTACATCTCGTATATTCAATTTTTTATTTACCAATAGCCTACTTTTTGAGATGATTAACATTTGCTCCTACACAACTTTAAATATGAATTCAACTTTTAATTCGCAAAAAATGGGAAGTTTCAAAAAAATAATTTTATATTGCTGAAAAATAAAGGTACTTTATTAGTGGTGATTTTTATAACGTTGCTTATAAAACACCCTGTAGAACACTAAATCAAGTCATTTTTGGTATACTTTAGTTTTACAACAAGCAGGACTCAATCCCCAAATACCGTTCCAAAATTCTAAAATTTTTCGTCCATTACACCTCTTGTTACATCTATCCTGGGACACACTGTGTGTTAAAATTATTTTATAATAATTGTTTCCTATGATCTTATAAAACAGTTATATTAAAGCACTATTTTGGATAGTTTTGCTATTGAAAGTAAATTGTTGTTCCCGAGTCTGCTACATAATTATTATATATTGTTATTGTTATATAGCGTTGCAATTTACTGCAATATGGCAGCGGCAATAAAGTAGTTAAAAAATTAAATTTATTAAAAAATTTTTTGATCGGAGATAAATTTTACCAAAAAAAAAGTTTTAGCCAAGTTGACCAAATATTTCTTCACTTGTTATTTTTAAGTCCGGCGCCTTCACCAAAATTTCTCATTTTTTCTTCTGTGCTATTTTTATTAAAGCAAAAAATTTTTTAGTGCAAAATATTCTAATGGACTATTAGAAAGCATCACAATATAAAACATATGAAAAAAAATCATGAATTCGGAAATTTTTTAACTTGACCGCTTGTACATTTTTTGAGCTGTATCTCAGAAACTAGACGTGGGATCGAGTTGGGCTCATGAGAACTCTTAATCACAAAGTCAAATCTACAACAGTTATCAATTTTAGTAGCTTAAACTGAAACCCCTAAGCTATTTTTAACCTCTCGTTAATAATTCAAAACGTAGTAATAGTGTACCAGCACCGAGCACTAAAAGGTGTGGATATTTATTAAAAATGTGAAAGTTTTTCCAATTTTAGTACCTACTTAAGATGAAGAAACTCTTAAGTAATTTTTAATCTTTAATTACTAATTTTAAGCTGCAAATGTAAATAATAATAATTATAGACCTTCCTATAACCTGTCAACAAACAAGAATAATATATCAACCCAGTCTTTCTATGTAGTACATAGCTTACTAACTAACATAACCTAACCTAATCTAGCTGTCATTCTTATATTTATTTTTTAAATTAAATTAGGGTGAAATTTTCTTACCGTATCACCATGTGCTTTAATTAATTACCGAATATGAGCAAGGGTGTTAAAATGAACTTAACAAGCAACTTAACGGTAATAGTTGCAATAAATTATAGATTTTATCAAAATGTTTGTGATTCTGGCTAGTTATTTTTCTTCATTTATAAGTTATAACAAAAATACAAAATAACCCTTTTTTGAAAAAAAAATTTATGTTATATTGGTTCATTTAAAATACAGCCCTGTCACAAGTCCGTCACCTCTGAGACTCTTTCGTATTATTTCGAGATTTTTCTAGAAAGTTCTATTGGAAATATCGACGATATCTGAATTTTCTTAACGCTATTGTGTAAAACTGTTTAAAATGTTTATATGCCCATAAAAACAGGAAGCATGGCTACAGAAAAAGAAACAGGACATACTTGCAGAATTTAGAAAAATTATGGAGAACTTAAAAATAAAAGGGCAAGAGGAGAAAGAACGACAAGAATGACAACGTTAGGAAGAAAAAAACCGAACTGAGAAAAACGATGGAAAAATAAAAAAGACAATGTGAAGAAGAAAAACAAGAACAGGAAAAGCGACGTTAAAAACAAAAAGAGGCACAAGAAAGAAGACACCAAGAAGAAGGAGACGAATCTAAAAAAATGATGGAAGATCTGGAAATAAGCTAAGAAGAAAAAGAAGAGCAAGAAAGAAAACGCCAAGAAGAGAAACAGGAACAAAGAAGTCATCAGGAAAAATTAAGGAAAATTCTGAGCGATTAAGTGAAAATACAACAGGACGCTATCATTTCCGCAAATGTGGAATTAAAGAGTGAAATAGGGAAGAGATAAGCGAGGTCGAACATACAGTAAATAAGTTTAAAGAAAAGATGAGTGAGTTCGAAAGAGAAGTAGAGAGATTTAAACGACAATTGAGAGAGAAAGGAGGTCAGTTAGTAGCATCGTCAGTCCTCGGTTAAAACCTCCCTCCTTTGATGGCCAAATAGAAATGACCACTAATAGGTAATCAAGCAGAAATAGTAACAGGAAAATATTAGGCCAATAAAGAAAGAATATAATTCGTAAGTGAACGAGTTTCTCAAATTAGACTTCAAAAAAATTGCTAAATCTAGAGCACTCATACGTTATTTTCTATATTAGAAATAGAATAAATATGAGTAAGATCTTAAATATATTGTATTCGATTTCTTATTATGAAATAAAATATTAAAATTTTTTAATAGGTTTTTTGCCTTTGTGATAACCCATCAATAAATGAAAGCTTATGTAAATAAATATCATTATTTGTATCTTTAATTTGATTGATATATGGATTAATATCTTATTGAAGTACAATAATTTTAATCAAGGATAGGGATAATCTATACTTGACAATAATTTTCTTCGCTAAATTAATTTGTTTAAAAGTTTCATGACATAAATCACGAAATTTAAATGTAGTAGATTTAATAATCCCTTGTTTATGATAAAGGATGATTAAAATAAAAGTTCACTTGTCTATTTTAACTTAATTCTTTCCTTCAGTTATACTATGTAAATACTAGGCAGCTGCAGGAAGCGGCTAGAACCTCCTCACCAAATGTTTGCGAAAATTCGTTAATTTAGGTAATAACAGGGCTCATTACCGCTGAGCTATGCGGTGTAGACCTCCGTTTCGAACAATTAACGAAGAAAAAGTGTGACATATAGTTTAAAGCAGAATAACATCAGGAACTTTCGAATGTTACAATAAAAAATGGATAGTATGTTGAAAAATAAAAAATACTAAGTCCTTGTGCCAAAAAGGTACCAATTGTCATCCGATTTGCATAAAAATCCTTTTGAGAGAACTAATAAAAGTAGTTAAAAAATATTATTTTGGGTATTCAGCAGATAACTTTCAAAGAAAACATTCGTTTCTTTCATATACCATTGGTGCAAGTCTGACCAAAAAAGGAAGATCGACAAGACTCCCCCCTACGGTGACTTGTCGACTTCTTTCATACACTTACCATATCTAAGATTCAGCATGAAAAGCAATAAAACAACCACTCTTTCTATATATTGATGATTCAAGTCTGATCATGCTAATATATATAATATTAAGCATCTCTAGCCCTACCTAGAGGATACTATATCACAATCAAACGAATCTTAGATATGGTAGGTGTATGAAAGAAGTCGACAAGTCACCGTAGGGGGGAGTCTTGCCGATCTTCCTTTTTTGGTCAGACTTGCACCAATGGTATATGAAAGAAACGAATGTTTTCTTTGAAAGTTATCTGCTGAATACCCAAAATAATATTTTTTAACAATGATGTAAGCAGAAATAATAGGTATTTATTTGTTAATAAAAGTAGTAAATTACAATATTCTTCTTACTGCATATTATGTACAATTTACAGAGAATGTTCGGGAGCATATATATATGAAACAAGAAAAATAAACATTCATAACACCGCAATTTTAGAAAAAGGATGTTATTACAAATGCTTACACTTTTATAGCATACTAATAATAATATTAATAATAAACTTTACTGAAGTGCTACACATGTATGAGTATTTACACAAGTCAGATAGAGTACAATGATGGTAGAACAGGTAAATAAAGGAGTACAGTATACGCATTAATATTAAATGATAGATATATGACTAGATAAATGAGTTATTAAGTTAAATTATTAAGTTTATAGTTAAAACCAGATCCTTCGCCAATTCTTAGAATGTAACGTGTGAGTGAATACACTATACGATCAAATTATAGCATAAAAACTAAAAAACACACTTTTTGTCACCATATTATTATACTGTCACTAAGACTACATAGACTAGGAGCCCGCCGACCACTAATTGGGTGTCATTGGTTTACTCCCAAAATGTGTGTTATTGGGGGGGGGGTTAAATGTTGTTAATTTGGGGCAGTAGAGCACAGAAATTACCATGCCAGCCCCTTTTTTTGGGACAGGGGCGTACGGCAGGCCCCCAAAGGTGTAAGAAATATGACTTGTAAAAACAAGTCGCTCGCCCAAATTTGAAAGAAAAGTCAGATTAAAAAATGGTAAGTTTATGAATGACAATCATAAACTTGGTAAGTATGAACCCCCTGAGTGCGAAAATCTTGCCTTTCACGATAATTGACGGCGTATCGGCTCTTTCTACCGCATGTACTAGTTACCTTTGTAATTCGATGAGTATCATAAATTTACGACTGGCAATCAGAAATTTGGTAATTATTATGACCTCCTGAGAGCGAAAAATATATTCGCCATCTTTAAAAAGTGGCGCGAAGGCCTTGTCTTTCACGATAATTGATGGAGTATTATCGGAGCTTCCTACCGCATACATTGGTTACCCGTGTAATTCGATGAATATTATAAATATACGACTGGCAATCAGATACTTGGTAAGTATGAATCTCCTCATTGTGAAAATACGTGCGCCATCTTTGACAAGTAGTACAAGGGCCAGCTAGAGGGGGTTGGAACGTCTAAGCGCCTGGTTCCACTATAATTATTTATTTTCATTCTAATAAAGTTTGTTTTTTTTCTGATTAGTTTCTCTTCTAGTTTTATTTACTCTTAGTCCAATTAAATAAGTCGGAAAATCAGAATTTTGAGGTAAATACTTGAATTTTTGATATAAGTTACTTTGATGTATTAGAACACGATTAATGAAAGAAATTTTTTTCTGAACCCCCGGGAAGGGGTGAAAAAAAATAAAATAAAGTGTTTTTTTTTTTCAAAACTACTCAAAATATGTAAAAGCTAGTAAAAAAAGTTTCGAACAAAAATTATAAAGCATGAAATTTTATATAAAAATGATCTCTAGACTTTTTTTGGTATTACTAAAATTAACGGAGTTAGGCTGGTTAGAAATTAAGGGATGATATGTACAACTTTAAAAAATCATAGCGTGCTGAAAAGTTAATAAAATTAAAAAAAATGTTTTCTGTTTACTCAGAAAAATATAAACATTCGTTTCAGAGAAATGGATTTTTTTTAAATTGTTAATAAAAAAGTTATAAAAATTTTAATTTTTTAATTTTGAACGGTGAAACGAATTTTTTTTTATACCATTCTGTTCAATATTTAATATATTGAACATTTGTTTTTGAAATTTTTTTTACCCTTCATTTTCAAGAAGGTATGAATTTATTTACTTGCTTAGTTTTTTTCCAAACGTAAGACACTGCTCTTATGACGTCATAATAACTGAAAAGAAATAAAGAATGCATACGACAAAGATAAAATTGTTTCGTAGCTGCTGCGTTTCCTACAAGACGCGCATGCGTCACATCTACAGGGCATCTGCACGTGACGTCACAGCTAACCTCAAAAATATGTGTTTCTTAAGATTTAAGAGTATTACGCAGCTATTATTAAAATTTCTGCCTGGTTCCCGTATTTTCAACTAAAATCTAGTTCAGTGTAATGTTTATGAAGTTCTAAACACTTTGTCCTAATAAAATATGCCTCTTTTTGTAGGTTGGAAATATAACCTCTAATTAGCAGTCTATTTCTATTAATCAAGAATATTGAAAAATTATTTACGTGAATTTTTAAATATTTGCTTGGAGCCAGTACCGGCTCCAAGCTAAAAATGCGTACACACACATTAAAAACGAGAATAAACTTGAAAAACTTAAAATTTAAGGTTATGTTAGGTACATGATGCAGACTAGTTTACAAGTTCAAGGCCGTGTTAATGCTTGATAAAGCTCGTAGAAATATTAGTGAGGGCTCATTGAATTCGGAATGACGTCTAGAAAAATGTGTAAAAGACTCACACCCGCACATAAACAGTTGCAAAAGTTATAAACAAATGAAGATTGAAAATATAACGAGTTTCGTCTTTTGCAAATAACTGGAAAACTATTAATATTTAAGAAAATTGAAAGAACGTTTCTTAAAGAGGAATGAATTTCCAATAAAAAAGCCGAACTCCTGAAACTCTATCTCTCAGCGCTCTGCGCGGCGAACACTGAGCCGTTACGATGCTCTGAAATCGGCCGTAATAAGTAAAAATATTTTTTTATGTTATTAAATATTAATTTAAAAATTTAAAAAAACTATGGTATTACTTAGACACTTAACGGAACAATATCCCGTTGAAAAAAAATTGTTTCACCAATTTTTCATAAAATGAGCCTATTGTTAATTAACAAATTTTTTAGAGTTTACGTTTATATTTCAAGTCGGATAATTGTTAAACAAAAGCCACTAAAATTATTTCGCTTCATGGAGACCTTATAAACATTTACTTGCCGTTTTGTTATAAAATATTGTGATTAAAAATAAAAAAAATTTCTTAAATTTTTTTTTTAATTGTTTATAATAATGTTTTTCTTTTTTTCATTATTTAAACAAATTATTAAGAAAAAAATGTATTCTTAAAATTTATTATTTGCAATTCTCTATAAGACGGAAAACAGAAAAATTTTTGTTGATAATTTATTTGTTTATTTAATAAACAATTTGTTATTAACAATCGCCGAATGTTTTTAGATAGAAGAAAAAAAAACAACCGTATACATAAACATGTAAAAAGAAAAATAAATTTAACATGTTTATGTATACGGTTGTTTTTGTTATTTTCTTTTCTATCTAAAAAGAATATAAACACATTCGGCGATTGTTAATAACAAATTGTTTATTAAATGAACAAATAAATTAACAACAATTTTTTTGAGAATTGCATATAACCCAACAAACACTAAAGGTTGGCCATCAGCGAGCCATCATTAGGCCGGAAATCAAACTTCTGGCCCCGTGATGGGCCGCTGGAAGGCCGACCTTTAGTATTTGTAGGGAATAAAGTTTAAGAATAAATTTTTTTCTTAATAATTTGTTTAAATAGTGAAAAAATATTATAAACAATTAAAAAAAATTTTAAATTTTTAATCGCAATATTTTTAGGCTATTGTCTATGTCCAAAAAAAAAGGGTTGAGAGGAACTAAAACGTTAAAGGGTTTTTATTGTTTCCTATGTTCAATTGACCCCAAAATATGAGAAAACCACAATTAAAAATTTTGATAACAATTTGTAGGAGCATTTATTCACCAAAACATTCACAACCGCGGCATTGAGATATCGGGCATCTGCATCATGCAACCAACATAACCTTAAATTTTAAGTTTTTCAAGTTTATTCTCATTTTTAATGTTTGTATACGCATTTTTAGCTTTGAGCCGGTACTGGCTCTAAGCAAATATTTAAAAATTCGCGTAAATAATTTTTCAATATTGTTGATTAATAGAAATAGACTGCTAATTACAGGTTAGATTTCCAACCTACAAAAAGAGTCCTATTTTATTGGGACAAAGTATTTAGAACTTCATAAACATTACACTGAACTAGATTTTAGTTGAAAATACGGGAACCAGGCAGAAATTTTAATAATAGTTGCGTAATACTCTTAAATCTTAAGAAACACATATTTTTGAGGTTAATTGTGCCGTCAAGCGCGGATGCCCTTACTGCCGTCATAAAGTGAAAAGCCGCATCTAGATATATGTCATAAATGAAATTCTAATATTATATGAGCATCCAAGAGTTCTGCAGTTAACAATATTATTAAAAAATTATAAAGTACAAAAACATAAGTGCATAAGAAGCAGCTACATGATTTTCTTAATTAATATTTACTAGTTGGGAGAAAAACAAACGCCTTTGTTACTTTCCTCGCCAACCGACAATTTACAGATGGGCTATTCTCCCTTATGACTTATGACGGCAGAATAGATGTGACGTATTCGCGTCTTGTAGGCAACGCAGCAGCTACGAAACCATTTTATCTTTGTCGTACGCATTCTTTATTTCTTTTTAGTTATCGTGACGTCACAAGAGCAGTGTCTTACGTTTGGAAAAAAATTAAACAGGTAAATAAATTCATACTTGCTCGAAAATGATGGGTAAAAAAAAATTTCAAAAGCAAATGTTCAATATATTAAATGATGAACAGAATGGTGTAAAAAAAATTCGTTTCACCGTTCAAAGTGGTTTTAATTGAAAATAAAAAAATTAAAATTTTTATAACTTTTTCATTAACAATTTAAAAAAAAATCCATTTCTCTGAAACGAATGTTTATATTTTTCTGAGTAAATAGAAAGCAAATTTTTTAAATTCATAACTTTTCAGCACGCTATGATTTTTTTAAAGTTGTACATATCTTCTCTTAATTTCTAACCAGCCTAACTCCGTTAATTTTAGTAATACCAAAAAAAGTCTAGAGACCATTTTTATATAAAATTTCATGCTTTACAATTTTTGTTTGAAACTTTTTTTACTAGCTTTTACACATTTTGAATAATTGTGAAAAAACACTTTATTATATTTTTTCTCACCCCTTCCCGGGGGTTCAAAAAAAAATTTCTTTCATTAAACGTGTTCTAATACATCAAAGTAACTTATGTCAAAAACTCAAGTATTTACCTCAAAATTTTGATTTGTCGACTTATTTAATTGGACTATCTCTATTTAATTACGCTCTCGTACATGTGACACACACAAACACGCACGCGCGCACGCAATTTTCTGATTGAATTACATGGATAACCAGTACTTGGGATAGGAAGCTACGATACGGCATCAATTATCGTGAAAGGCAAGACCTTCGCACCATTTTTCAAAGATGGCGAATATATTTTCGCACTCAAGGTGTTCATACTTACCAAGTTTATGATGGCCAGTAGTAAATTTGTGATACCCATCGAATCACGAGGGTAACTAGTACATGCGGTAGGAACAGCCGATACGCCGTCAATTATCGTGAAAGGCAAGACGTTCACACCACTTTTCAAAGATGGCGAATGTCTTTTCGCACTCAGGAGGTTCATACTTACCAAGTTCCTGTTTGCCATTCATAAAGTTATCATTTTTTTATCTGATTTTTTTTTTTTTTTTTCAAATTTGGGCAAGCGTAGCATTTCTTTGTACCGCCCAAAATGAATGGGAGTCTGGATTCATGATTTTTGGGGGTACATTAAGAAATCTCCCCATGCGCATACCTATGACTTATTTGTGATTTTTTTTTTTACTTTTACAAGTCTTACACCTTTGGGGGCCTGCCATACGCCCCTGCCCCCCAAAAAAGGCTTTTTAGCATGGTAATTTCTGTGCTTTTCTGCCCCAAATTAACAACAATTCAAACATTTTGGGAGTAAACCTATAACACCCAATTTGTGGTCGGCGGGCTCCTGGTCTAACACGTGTATGGAAAATATCAAACTAGCTAATTAACCCTTTCAGGCACAAAGAATCATACACAAAAATAGCCTTTGCTGCACGGGATATTTTGTCCTAATTCATCTGTTTTTTTTTAATTATTGGAGATGACTAAGCAATAAAATATACTTCAGTTGCATTTGTGGAGATGTATTTTTTGTTTTAAGTATATACTCTAGCGTGGTACCCATATACATATGCATATACAATATGCGGTATGTAATTTGTACCACCATGCATTAAAAGTGTCAGTTTGCATGGTTCAAACGGTGTACCACGATGCCTGAAAGAGTTGACTAACATACATACAAAGCAAGTTAAATAGAAGCTTGTAAAAAATACTGCGAGTCAAATAAACATTTAGTATATCGTGATGAAATCTACAGGATATTGTTCAGTGCGTTTGAATAGATAAGACTAAAGATTATATTTTAAATACGCCATGTCCGAATATTTTAATTTTAATTTTAATGTCGGAAGTGAAAATGGTTGTGTGTCCTTTAACGCGCCCATAAACCTGACGCACCATAATTTTAGGAAAGTTCTCCAAGTCCAGAAACGTGCTTTGTTCGGAAAGGGTTTTCACAATATTCAAAAACAAACTACAACAGTCTCTTACCACATCTTTGAGCACCAACTCCATAAATCACTGCCAGCACTAGAAAGCACAGTATACGAAACATTTTTCCTAATTATTTTTTTTTTCAAATTAATTTTAAACCAACATTCGACTGATATTCGTATTGATAAAATACGAGGCTTCTTGGAAGACAATGTGGATAACTAAACACTTATATATATAGAATAGATATTTTATCTCGAAGAAGATTAAATTAATAATAATAATCGTTTACAAGTAGGTGAAAATCAAGTGCTTTTCATAGCAACAGATTTATAAAAAATAGGGCCACACCTCAATCTTCATTCTATGATTCCTCTGCAATAGATGACACACCTATACTCATCGAAGTTTGGAGTGTATTGCAGCTAAATTGGAAAATGATCTAGAATGTTAAAAAATATATCAGTTTTTAATATACTGAATTTATTCAGAGGTTGGCTCTTTGTGAAACATTATACTATAGTATCTGGAGGTAAAAAACTGCTGCATAAGGTATCAGTACTTTCATATCCAGTCTCTCGCAACGAAAAAAATTTTGATACTATATTTGCACTCCACTATGTGGAAATAATTGTTTATGGAACTTTAATAATATAATATTTGAAATCGTGGACCCCAAAAAACCTATAAAACGATATAACACTTAGATAGTGGGGGTGAAGTTGGTGGTAGGAGGGGTAGATTGTAGATTGTTTAAGGGGTCGCTTGGCCCTGAGCCTTTCTTCACCTCGACCTAAAAGATCTTTTGTGATTTACTCTACAACTAGTTGTTGCCCAATATTTTTGCAAAGCTTGTGATTTTCCTGGGAGCTAATTTCCTTATGTCTTAAGGCGTCAATCTTGCCTGTTCTGGGTACTTTAGCCTAATGAGGATTAATACCTTGCATTTGCAAAATACATGTTCGGCAGTCTCAGTTGCAGTTTCACAGTATCTGCATTTCTAATCTTCTGCCGGTGTTCTTGAGATGATATCTCAGAGATGATATGGCCAGTTAGAAGGTCTGTGATCAGCCTTAGGTCTAACTTTTCGAATTCGAGAAGCCTTGTGGCATTGTTTGTCGAAAAGGTTATAAACCTTTTCGCTTGTCTTTGGCCTGGAGTATTCCTCCAGTAGACTTCTTTTCTACCTTTCCCCATTTTTGGACCTCCTCCTTATGTGTCCCTTATATAAGCCACAAAACGTTTCGAGTCCGAAAAATGGGGCTTCAGCGCCTCTTCTTGCGAAACTCTCAGATAATTCATTGATTTCTATTCCCCAATTCCCTGGGACCCACATCAAGTTAACCTTGTTGTTTTTTGCCAGTTGCTTCAGGGATTGACTACATTCCCAGGCAATTTTAGACTCGAAGACTTGAGAGCCTTTAGTGCTACCTGGCTATCTGAAAATATATTTGCCTCTATTAAGGCATTCTTAGGCACAGAGATCTATAGCATAAATTTCTGCCTGGAATTTGGTTGGGATGTTACCAAGGGCGGTACGCCCACACCAACCCCTTAATCCATCTTAGACTCATCTGTGTATCTGATAAATGACTCTTTCTTCAACCGCTGTACTTCGACCCTGCTCACTTGACGGCTCTCAATCAGCACATCAAACAGGCAGTCAAAGTAGTGCTTGATTGGCATTGAATCAGTGGGTTTAGTCATGGAGTCAAGTTGGATTAGCTCCAAAATCCTTAAATGACCAACCAGATCTCCTGGTCTAAATTTATGTGCCTGATGCAGCCTTAGGACACTAACTGCTGCCTCCTTCCTCACATGCAAATGTAGAGAAAATAAGTCCAGCATAGACAGGCAAGGCATTGCAGTTTCTGCATCTTTCTAGTGCTAGTTTCTCTTCTGTTTTGGCCACCATACACATGATGCGTAGGTCACCATGGGTCTGACAACCGAAAGGTAGGACCAATATATCATTTTTGGCTTCAGACCCAAACAGCCTAAGGCACGTCCAAATAGCTGTGGTTGCTTTTGTAAGTATCCTTTCTAAATGCGAGTTCCAGGTAAGTTTTTGATCCACGATTACTCCTAGATACTAGACATCACTGGAAAAATTCAGTACTGCTCCATTTAACATAGGAGCTCTTAAATTTAGTTTTCTCCTTTTGGTGAATGGAACGATAACTGGTAGTGGCGGTAAAAATGATGTGGGGGCTTTTGGTTCTTGTACACACATTAAATCATAATTTTATTTTTCTCACCTCTTTTAATAATGGGGTAGGGGTAGTAATGGAGGTGGCTAATACCAAAAAATCTTTTGAGACTTCAGCTTCTCCTACATATACTAAATACCTATTTTATAGACTCTCACTTGCTCAATTTACCTATTTCGCTAATTCACTCCTCAACCTTTCAGCGGAAGATCAAAATACAATCTAAATCTAGGAACCCAATTCTTAAAGTCATAGAAATTGGTTCTCTTGAGAAATTGACGTCATTTTCTCAAGGTTTTGTGAGATTTAAGTACAACTGTATTCTTTAAAAAAAGCGTAGGAAACATTTCTCTTGATATTAAAAGGTTTTTGAGGGGAATTCGAAAATTCTCCTAATAAATTTCGCTTTAAGTTGTTAATTATGGAAGAGAGGAACCAGATTTTGGCTTATTTGGAGATGAATATACCAGATGAATTAGTGTGGGAAAATCTAAATCCATATTTAGATGCCGGAAAAAAGATTTTAGACTTCACTAAAATGCTTTTACTCACATTCAGTTAATTATTTTTTCTTTCAATATTTGTGTTCATTTTAAACCACTATTAGTGTGTGTTTCTATTAAAATAAAAACTTTTTAATAAGGACAAGTTGTCTTGAGTTAAATAAAGAAATTTAAATTTGATATCTATATTAGCTGTAAAAAATCAACTGAAAAATCATATACTATAAGTAACGCATTCTTATAATAAACTTAAATACAAAGAATATTAACCAAAACCAAACCCAAAACGTAAACATCAGCAAAACAATAGTGATATCAGTGTTGCCAATAATAGATATACAAAGATTACCAAAAATCAGTCTGTTCATTGGCTGTTGCAAATATTGGTACAAACATATAATTTCACATATGTGCTACTGACGTTATTATAGGAATTGAATTCCTACGGGATTCAAGGATAACAATTCTCTTAATTTGTCGATTCGCATGAGAACTACAGCAAGAGAAAATTTTCTCAGGAAAATTAATTTCTACGATTTCAAGAATTGGATTCCTGACCTCGTTAAAATACATACGTCTACGAAATTTCAAGTCAATACCTTAAACGATTCCAGAGTAATAGACATTTTAAGCCTATTTGAACAAAAAAAAAAAATTCCCATCACCTACTATACTTCCACTGGATGTCGAAATAAAAACATGCAAAATTTAGAGAAAACGTCGTATATAATGATTTTTTTTCTGAATTATTTTTTGTCGTCTTGGCTATCATCTTCAGTTTTTATACGGTTCGACACTTGCTCCTCCTCAAGGGGTTGGAACCACCCCTGAGGCGAATAATTCAATATTTGAAAAAGTGTTGCTCATTTATTTTTTAATATTTGAAAAAGTATTGCTCATTTATTTTTTAAACGTTTGAATACGAACAAAATTCAATAATTCAAAATGCCAATATGGCTGGCTGATGGATTTTTTTCTAAAACAAATACTTTAACCGGGCAAAAAAAATGTGAGCATCCAGGTAATAATAATTGCTTTTACTATAATAATAACCCATAAAGAAAAATAATCATTACATACCGGGTGTCATCGAAATCATTAAGAAAGCCATATTTTCCAGAGTTTTCAGGATATACGTCTCAAATTTGACGGGGGTTAATAGATAACGAAAACGGCAAATTTTTCATAATTTTTCATCACATCCGGTTTCCCCGGAAATAACCCAACTTCGAAATTTTAAATGGAACACCCTGTATATTTTTGCATTTTTGGATTTCTGAGACGATTTTGTACGACTACGTAGTTTTAAAAAATTTTGAGACTACTTGACTTTTTAAGGCTATTTTTATTTTTGCATCTAGAGTACAATGAATGAATTCAAATCAATCAAATGGATCAAAACAATAACAGAAAAATGTAATTATGTAATGAAAAATTTGTAATTATTTTGGAAAAATTAGGTAACACCGTAAACGCTAACGGTTACTCAGTTTTTACGGGAGCCTTTAGGTCGTGAATTACTTATTATAGTTTTTTTTTGTATTATTTTTTTTATGTTGTTATACTGATGTTCTTTTTTTTAACTATCTATACTTACTTATAGAGGGCGCCAATTAGTTGCAACCAACAGTGTTTAAAAAATGTAATCTATAGCTAACCAACCAATAAATTTAACTATAAGTTTAATAGATGGTTATGTGTGTTAAAATGAGATAGACAAAAAAATATTTTTGTTTGAGACTTATATTACTAAATAGACGAACACACACATATAGACAAAAAAGGGTATTTTCATGATGTACCTAGATAGTAGGGATGCAACGGATAGTGTTTTGGCCGGATACCGAATACCGGATATCCGGCGTACTTCTTGTACCGGATACCGGATATCCGGCCAAATATCCGGCTTATATTGAAAGTTGGATTGAAAACACGTTTTGGCAACCTCAACGACAAAAAATACTGTCAACTCTTCTAGACCCCAGATTTAAAACAAGTTTTTTCGATAAAAGTCAGGCTGAAAAATTCCATCAAATTATTCTGTTGGAGGCTTAAAAAAATAGTTGTGATAATTCATATTCAAGCATGATAATGAAAGTGGTTCTTCTCCTTCCAATAAACAAAGTAAGAAAAACCCACTAGATAATGTTACTGCTGTTATTCACAACACTTTTTGGAACTGTTTTGAGGAAGTGGCGAAAAAATAGTAGCATTAATGAAAACGTTTCGGAGAAAAGTTCAATGGCCAAGGAGATCGATTATTATTTGAAAGGAGCACGGATTCAAAGAAATAGTGACCCTTACGCATGGTGGTATACTAACTCCAATCCGTATACACTTTTGTCAAAGTTTGTAAACATATATCTTTCAGCCCTTGCCGTAGTGTATACAGTGAGAAGCGCGTTTCAGAAGCTGGCAACGTATACGAAAAGAAACGCAATCGTCTACTACCTCTAAACGCTGAAAAACTCATCTTTATTCACCATAATTTACCGTTGGTAAACTTTAAGTATTAATTTAGTAACTAATCTATAGATATTGCCAGTTTGTAGTAATAATTGTAATGCAGGATGAGTGAAAAATAATAAAACTGTTTCATTTTTATACCACTTTTTATTTTTTAACTATCCGGTTTTGGCCGGATATTAGATCACTATCCGGTGCCCAGCCGAATAGTAATAAAGTGGCCGGATAGGCCGGATACCGGATAGTAACCGGATATCCGTTGCATCTCTACTAGATAGCATTAATTCCTTAGGGAAATCTAATAAGCAGGATTATAATATGTCTGATTAAACTTTAAAATTAGTACAAAAATGTATAGAAAATATTATTCTGATTAATGATATATTAATTAATTATTATAAAGTATATGATTAGCAATGGCATACATATGTTTTTGCTTTACATAAATTTTGCTGTTTAAAAAAATTATGTAAATGAAAGGTAATATCATACGAATATTTTTCAAAATTGTTATTATATAAATATGTAATGGTAAATTTAGCATGTAGTTTTAATCAAATAAAAAGTGTAATGAAATAATTGCTTAACTGAGATATCCTTTGGTGGAATAAGAAATTTGCTCCTAGGAATGTTCTGGATTACATCTGGACATTACTCGTGGGTAGCAACAATTTTCCAGGGGATGTTACCATTTCATGAATTTTTACCAACAGTGAAAAGAGAAACATCCAAAAAACATATATACTATAGTTTTTTCTTAAACAGGCACAGGAACAAAAAAATCGTCGTAACGGGACAAAAACCATATAACAAATCCTTGCACATATTTTACTAGAGACGTAAAATTAAATGAATAAAGGGGAACAAAAAAGGCCTAAAAGAGGAGAAAAATCGAAATTAAAATTAGCAAACACTTACAAAGGTGGAAAAAAACTCACCAAAGATGTTGTGTGGCCTTATTAAAAAAAAGGTTGCTCATTTACTATTTTAAATCTGAGAATTGCACTAGACAAAAATGCCCTGTGGTTTTATTTGCAAAGCTGATAAGATATCATAATATTTAACCACAAGTACAAACTATTTTTTGTGTGCTCTCACATTAACATTCACAGAATAGCACCTTATCACATATCAGTTCTTTCACCTAATGTTCGTTTTGCTCAATTTCAAATTCTTAGTCCTTTGGGATTATGGCAGAGGGCAGCACAATGCAGAAACATTGGGAACGTTGAAAACACCGCGTACTATACTGCATGGATTCCCAACTTAACGTGTTTTACAAATAATTCCTGATAAATCTGATCGTAATAGAAATTTGGTATTATTTTAGACGTAATAAATAATATGGCATTTTTAAATGCTACAACGTATGGCATGGAAATTGAATAAAACTAGATTAAAAACATTCATTTTGTCAACAAAAGAACGCTGCAAATAAAAGAAGTGTGCTGTGGAAGCCAAAAGAAGTTTGACAGATAATAATACGTGTGTTATTGTCCGACATTCCGTTTAGGAAGAATTGTTACCGCCCTCCCCTGACATAATCCTTCCCTTGTCACCAGATCCTAGTAAAAACTAAATCGTTTCCTTCAAAACACTCACGATCAACGCTACTATGGTAAAAACCAAGAAAGGATGATTTTTGTCCGTTTGAGGGAAGGGTTGAAGGCGTAATCGACTATACTTTTTCGAGTTCTGTGCTCTCGAAAATGGGGGGGGGGGGGGGTGAGCGTTAAACTAAAAAAGAAAAAGTCAAGTTTCCAACCCTTGGAAGGGTTATAATAACCCTCAGGGCTGCTACCGCCCTTCACCCTGCCTCAGACCTTCCTCTTGCCAATAAGCCTTCATAAAAACTTCAATGATTTCCTTCTCAAACACGCATAATTATGAGACCATCAAAAAAATGGCGAAAAGGGATGGCCTTTGACCGTTTAAGAGGTGGGGATAGTTATAAACTTCTCCCACTGTTTTTTTTATTCAGCATCCTCGAACATGGGGGGATAAGTATTAAGACTTTAAGAGAAAAGAGTCAATTTCCCACCCCTTGTAGGGGTTGCGACAACCGTCTGGGGCTGCTACCGCCCTTCACCCTACCTTTTTTGGATTCAGCACCCTCGAAAATGGGGGATAAGTATTAAAACTTTAAGAGAAAAAAGTCAATTTCCCACCCCTTGTAGAGGTTGCAACAACCCCCTGGGGCTGCTACCGCCTTTCACCCTACCTTAGACTCTCAGACCTTCTCTCGTCAAAAAACATTCATAAAACCTTAAATGATTTCCTTCCCAAATACGCATAATTATCCCACCATCGAAGAAAGGCAAAAGGGAGTGATTTTTGTAAGTTTAAGGGGGTTAAAAATTTCTCTTACTATTTTTTTTTTGATTCAGCACCCTCGAAAAATGGAGAAATAAGTAGGTTTCGTCGCTGCAGAGTAATCGACCCCTCTTTGGTTTCCTGACCTCCACTAAGTAGATAATAATTAGAACAAAAAACAGCTGTAGTTAATCAATTATAATTGATCATTTTTGATCCCATACATTTTTCTCAGAATCTCCAATTTATTTACATCTTAATCAAACAATACAAATATTTTTATAAAAATTCATATTAAAATAAAATGTAATGTCATTGTTTATTATAGATGATGAGGAAGATCAATACATGTTGCTTTTGTAATGAGATAAGTAATAGTTTATAATAAAAAAATAGAATTTTCTTGTGGCGATGCATAGATGTGCAGGATTTGCCACATTGTTCACGATGGAATCATTTTTATAAAAATACATTATAATAATATGTCAGATAGTATACGTTTTAAAATGATTATCTTGTTAAGGAAGTTGTAGCTGCATTTTTTTTTTAATTTATCGAATATTGCATGATACTGGCAGGGCCGGATTAAAGATTGGCGCGTCCCCAAGCTAATCATATATTTACGCCTTCTTTTTCTTAATGGAAAAAAAAATTGACGAGCGAGGGGGAGAAATATGAAAAAAAAAATTAACCAAAACTGATGAGCAGGAAAAAGGAAATATTTGTTTTTAATAAGCAGAGAGCGCAGAGTTCGCGACGCCCCTCATGCCCTAGTGCGCGCCTTCACGCATTGTCGCCCCTAGGCTATAGCACGGCCGACTCTAGTAACAGGCCGCGAACAAGGAAAACTGGCAACAATGCATGTGGTGCTTAGTTTCACTAAATTGCCATAGCTGTTTACGGCTGCTTTTGGTCGGCTCTTGTTTTAATTGCTGGAAATTCATATTTTTATTTTGTAACAATAGTGTCAGTGTCTTGCTAATTGAAGTGCATTTAGTTTAGATCGTGTGATATCAATTATAGGACGTTACGATAGTTTTAATCGAGTGTATACTCTGTTTAACAGTGCGAGAACCGACTTAACCTAAAATGCCCAGGCAATCTGTCATACCAGGCTGTAAGACAAATAATTATACTTCCACAACGAAAACAGATGGTCCAAAGACCACATTTAGTTTAGGACGATGAATTAAGAGAAAAATGGCCTACAGCTATTCCCCGAAAATATTGGATACCATCAAAACATGCTGTTGTATGCGAAATACATTTTGATCCCGGTGAGATTATTAAATTTGAAAAATATCTTGTACCAGGTGGAACATTTAAAATGATTCCTTATAAACCAAAATTAAAAGAAAATACTGTCCCATTTTTCCAAATTTGCCTAAATTCTTATCTACAAAAAACCAGTCCGTCGACAAGATCCAGAAAGTAGGCGCGAAAATCAAATTCATCTACATGAAATTTTAATCCAAAACTTTGAGAAGTCGGATATTATTGAAAATTATGAGGAATTTATTAACGTTTTATCAAAAAAAATAATAATAATATCTCTGATAGCTGGAATGTAAACATTTTTACGTCTAAAGTCGTATTTTATACGTTAAATTCTGATGCTGATATTGTTGGTATTGAAAATCAAATTAATTTCAATTAATACTGGCCTAATATAGACGAAACAGTTAACATTTATATATCTGGCTAGGCATCTCACATCTAAAAAAATTTGTAATATTTGCCTTTCACATATTGTTGAAAATAAATGGAATTTTACTGGAAATCAATATTGTGATTATCTACAACGTGATGGTCTATCAGTACCCACGAATAATATGACCATAATTTTATTTCACGTGTACGTCATATTAGAACATATCATTAACAACAATAGTTTAGAAAAGGAGTTCCTGCAAATTGAAAATCAAAAAGATTTTCTTATCAATCTAACTTTACATAGTTCAAAGTAAGGTAATTTTTATTTAGATTTTTTAAACACGTGTATATGCGGGAACAATATTGACTATATTTTACGAATTATTTGTTCAATATTTGCTAATGTACTTCTATATAATTATGTAAAAATGCAGAATAATCGGGCGCTTGAGCAAAGTAGATTGAAATCTCGGTTACCAACTACTGAAAAAGATGTCAATAAAACGAAAAAACGAAAATTAGACACTTTCAAAACAGCAAAGTAGAAACCTATAGGTATCAATTCAATTCCATATTCGTATTTTATTCATATCATAAGTAAATATTTGTTCATGTTTTTAAATTTACTTACAGCCTTACAGTCCTGTTATTTTTAATTTACTCATTCCCGAATCATCCTAAATTAGAATATTATGGGATATCTGTATTATTTTATTACTCCCTTTATAATATAAAAATATGATATTTCGTATTATTAAAAAAGGGTTATGTAACTCTTCTCGTTGGTTTTGCTGAACAATTAAACATTTTTTTTCTGTGCAAAATTAGGCATGATTCTGTACAAAATATCGTGATGTTTAATTGACCGAGCAGAGATTTAAACTTCGATCGAGACTTCGATTGAAGCCTCAATTTATTAAACACATGAATGATTTATAATCTGTATCCTACCTAAACAAACCTATCATATAGAATCATGAATCAAAACGCATTATAAATAAATAAAATACAATTAAAACACGGGCGCCTATTAAATTTAGCTGCTGTAATGCAAACCAACCATCGCACATCGGACTCCATCTTTACTTGTGTGCGGTGTTGCCACCTATTACTTCGTGGCCTGTTAACTAGAGTCGGCCGTGGCTATAGCTTAGTTAGCCTTGTGGATAATCCGGCCCTGGATTTTGGTCTTAAATTCCACCTTCTTGTATTCTTTTATTTTTTGGCATCAATTAAGTTGTTAAAAGTATTAAAAAAACACCTATGCTATATTACTTGAAATTTAATATAAAATATTTATTAATGCTTATGGAATTTTGCATGATTTTTTGCCCTTTTGAGTCGTCATTTTATTTATTATTTTCTTAAACACCAAATTCAAACACAGTGTGTAAAGGATTTTTTTCTTATTTCCTTTTACAAACGGTATTTAACATTCAAGTTTGAATAAAATGTTTTAGTGGAAGTAATGCAAAATTGTGCTAAAGTTATGAAATCTATTTCCCCGCCCCGTTTTCGAGGGTGCTGAACACGAATAACAGGGTAAAAAAAGTTTTTAGTCATGCGCACCTCCTGAAACGGCCAAAAACCACCCCTTCTTGCTTATTTCTCATATAACAGCTTGGCATCGACTATTTTTGCAGGGATTCTTTATTTTACTTCCACATCCAGTGGAAGTATAGTAACGACAAAAAAATTTTAAAAAATTTTTATTGTTCAAATAGGCTTAGAATGTCACGAAACGTCGAGATTTTAAGTTTGAGTGAAAAAAAATTTCTGACTGTCGGTCGGTCTGTCTGTAACTTTTTTTGTGCGCACGTTTACTCTGGAACCGTTTGAGATATTGACTTGAAATTTGGTACATATATGTACTTTAACGAGATCTAGAACTAGATTATATTTTAATCTTGTTCTGTCGAAGGGTTGGGGGGTAAATTGGGGTAAATTTGGTGAAAATAGGTAAATCAAGCAGCTAAGAGTCCATAAAATTGGTATTTAATATATACAAGAGAAGCTAAGGTCTCAAAAAAAATTTTGGCATTACCCACCCCCCATTACCACACCCACCTCATTATTAAAGGGGATGAAAAAAAATGTGATTTAGTGTGTGTACAAGAACCAAACACCTCAAAACGTTTTTTTACTTCATCCACCCCCACTGCCACCCCCTGTTACCACCCCCACCCCGCTACCGATGTGGGGTATCGTTTTATGGGTTTTTGGGGTAGAGGATTTCAAATATTATATTATTACAGTTCCATAAACAATTATTTCCACATACAAATTTTTTTCGTTGTGAGTGACTTGGATAAAAAATGTGGATGTGGAAGTAGTGATTCCTTGGCAGCGGTTTTTTCATGGAGATATAACAGATGGTGAAAGGTGATGTCAGGTAGTAGGCCGCAACCGCCCTTAGAGGTGAAATCTACCCTGTCAGGGGGTGTAAAATTGCTTATTTTTTTTGTTAAAGACGTTTACTAATTGGATATTGAGTCACCATTTGTCCATTTTAATCCTCATCAAAAATGAACATATCCTCGCAAGGATTTGAAATTCATGTTCCTTAAAGAGAATACTTTTGTTAAACATTTATGTTTTTAATAAATTATAATGATAATAATACGTTTTATTAACTCTAAAACTGCTACAAGCCACGTTATAAGGGCTTATATTATAATATACATATCACACAATGGGATATTATATAAATGATATGAAATAATTAGGAACTGAACATAGAAAAAAATATAAGATATAAAAATATGGAAATATTACTTTATTCAACTTTATTCAATCACAGAATAATTCAATTTAACCATTTTGTGCTGGTAAACTAGAGATAAATTTTTTCACATATTTTTTTTACATACAGGATTTTTAGAACAATATAATATTTGTTACAAGACATTAATATCACCTAGAGCGCTTACGAAGAGAATTACATGATTCATATTCCTCGAAATGAACATCACATTAAATTCTATGCCAACGATGAACCTACAGAGAAATGGATGGACTTCGGATACCTTGAGGACACATGATTTACCCAGAAAACAGTAAAGGCGGCAAAAACAAATAAAATGATAGTATGAGTCCCTAATATCAGCCAAGTCACTACCTATTATTATTATTATTATCATGAAAGGGGTGGTTTCCGACAGTTTAAGGGTGAAGGAAGGGTCGAACCAGCGTAGAACCATTTTTTTCTTGATCAGCGTCGGGGGTTTCCAATATTTTTTTTGCATGTTTCGGTATTGAAGGAGGGGGTGGTTTCAATGTCTGGTTGCGAAATTTTACAGGACATATTGAGTTTCCTCAAAAAAATCCCGACCCAACAAGTCCTCGCAAGCCTAACAACGTTTTTACGTTTAGGGGTAGTTCGAGAAAGGTAGGGATCGCACGAGTATCACCGTTGTCACTACCCTTGCACTTTTGGGGTTTTAGACTTTTTTTGCAAGTTTCGTATGGAGTAAGGGTCCTATTTTCAAGTTGTATGTTACCTCAAAATTCGTAGCTTTCAGGATATTTTTCATTTGCTTAACAGCAAAATAATAATTTTCTAATAGTTTAATGTTATTTTCACTCATACTTTAACGTATTAAAATAATTCGTGTACAACTGAATTTTAATTTAATATCTCATTCCAGGCGTTTCCAAGCAATTTAAAATTCACGTGATTTTTGCCAGTTCTTCTCAAATACGTAAGTGATTTGATAAAATGACGAACTTCGGCCTAAGAAACTACTTAAAGATAAAAGCGGCAGTCAGAAATATAAGTCTCGTAGGATCTGGACTGCAGATAATCACCAGTTGTTAAAAATAGATAAAATTCAGGAAACAGTTAAAGTACTAGATATGTTATATCTTGTCAAATATAATTAAAATTTTAGTTAAACATTATTGATTTAATTACGGAATGAAATGAGACAATTTACATCAATGTAAAAGTACTACTTCATGGTATGTATTTTGATTAAATAAAAGATTATTTCTTTGCAGTAACTAGAATTTAATTCCAACTTTGATAGGCACTTTAGTGCTCATGCTCATTTGAAATCAGAGAAAAGTTGAGAAAAACTAACCGGTCTCAAAAGACACGATATTAAATATTTTGATTGATTGATTGATTCACCAGCGTGCGGTAGGCATTGAAGCCACTCCCAGGTATACAGCTGGGCGTGCTACGTTCACGCTGGGTTGGATTATGGTCATGCTTGTTGCCAGCAGCGAGAGCCACATGGCGCCTGGTAAAGGACTATGGGATGGGGTATTTGTAAGATGTGTTACCTTGTGTCGTGAGGGAGCAATTGACCTCCCTTTTTTGTGTTTTCGTTTCTGGACTTCTGCCTCTTCTGAGTCCTTTCTTGACATATGCTGCCGCGTTGTGTCGTGATATGGAGTGTTTATGCTCTTATTTTTGTGATTCTGCTGCTTCGAGTCTTCTTTTTATGAGTCTTTTGATTCCTCGGTTTCCGTTGCTGGGTTGGATTTGGGTCATGCTTATTGTCAGCAGCGAGAGCCATATGACGCGTGGTACAGGAGTGGGATGGGCAGTGCAGGTGTTTGTGAAATGCGTTGCCGTATTATTGTGTTCGTTATTTAATGTGTATGCTCCTCTTTATGTGTTTCTACTTCTTCAAATTTTCTTCTCCTCCTTCTGGGTTTCTGATTCCTCGGTTTCTGGTTCTGGTAGAGTATATACCCCTGCGGGACGCGCGGAAATCCCGGAGTGTTGAGAGTTTATTATTTACTCGCACCTGGAGCCTTCAACCGGTCAGATAAGAGCTAATAAGTTTAACAATGTGTTGCGGAAAGCGGTAGTTGACCATTTTTGAAATTAGCCCCGGGATCCAAGCGGTATCGAAGGCTTTCTCAATATCTAAGAGTGCTATGGTAGTATTCTTACCAAGGTTATATTGCACCTTCATGTCGTTAATGATTCTGACAACTTGTTGCACTGTGTTCCTTCCCCTCTTGAAACGGAACTGGTGATCATCATTACTGTGAAGTTCATCCTGGTCAGTATGTAATCTGTCCAGGATGACCTTCTCCACTAACTTGGAAATCGCCTACAGCAGTGAGATTGGTCGATAACTGCCTGCGATTTTTGCATTTTTGTTCGATTTGAGGTTGGAACAACCACAGCCAAGTCCAGTCGTCTTATACACTAGGTTATCTAATGATTGATGTCAGATTTGTAAAACCATGGTATAACCTTTAGAGCTATTTGGCGATTTTTGGATCTCTAGCATAATCGCTAATGGCTCGACTTTCGGGTTTCTATACACTATATTTTAACAATTGTGCTTCTGGACTGTTTTTAACTAGTTGAGACACAAATATAAGCATTGGAGAACAACTGGGACAAATTTCAAAGAGAAATATTGATTTGTTTATTTATCAGTGACCTAAACGCAAAAGCTGACGTACCTCAGTCCCAAATGCAAGTAGATCATTATTTAGAAAAATATTACATATTTCATCTATTTTCATAATTATTTTGCCGTTTTTGAATTGATGAAAAATCCACAGATTGATTTGAATTTGTTTATAACTATAATTTTGAAAATTTTAAACAAATTTCAAAAAAATGTTTTATATTTTTTTCTCTTATTACCATTGTAAAATACATGTAAAAACTTACATTTTGGAAAAAAATTGTCCTCCTACTTAATCAATAAGCTATGGAAATTTCGAAATTGTTATTGAATTTTAGGTGTTTTAATTATTATCTTGGGCTAAAATTTGGCACAAAGGTTTAGTTCAATAAGTGGCATTGTCCCATCAACTGTCGTTAAAATTGATGCATTATTACGTTACATTTCTTAAATTGCCAAAAAAAAGTCAGGTTTTTGTGGTTTTTATTTTTTTACAAATTAACAAATTGTCAGAAAATTTCACCATAGACCTAGTCTTATTCAAAATTATATGCAAACAGTTCGCTTTTTTTGCGATACGATTTATAGGGCCGGAGATATTAATACAGTAACCTTGTACATCCTACCTGACATCAATTCAGGTACTTATGCTTTTTTAATATGTTGTATAGAATTACAAAGTAATGTTAAATCCAAGTTTACGACCTCGGTAGACCTCCGGGTCTGGATCAAAAATTCAAAAAACTGTGAGATTTTTATTTTTCTTTCAGTTTTTGTCGATTGTGGCACATGAGGCCTGCTTTTTTGGTAAAAACAATTTAGAATTTTTTAAAAAGTAGACTAAATTTGCTACAAATTGGTACCAGAGCGGACTCTGTAGATCAAATAGTATCTGAGATACAGCTGTTCAAAGTTTTGCAAAGTTTTCATATTTTGACATTTTTAATAATTTAAAAACAACAACTTAAAAATCTGTGAAATGCGTACTACTACTATAACTAGGTTCATAAAATTAATTTTACCCCGAGTCCAAGCTCCAAATGAGGTCAGAGGGGGGGGTGGGGGCAAAATCCCCCCCCCCCCCGCAATATATAGTACTATTATATTGAAAGGATCGGAAAAGAGGAAGGAATATCATTAAAACAGAAATTTTAAAAAATCAGTTATAAACAGATCTTACATTTTTTAAACAATTTTAGCTCTTTTGGTTGGTATGGGAGTGTCGTCTGTGTCACTGTTCTCTTATCTCCTCTTCTTCTTCTTCTTCTTCTTGAGCCCAGAAGAGATTATCCAACGCCTCGTCGTCTGATTCTTCTTCGAGGTCTGGTTTATAGTTAAATCAGAAGCATTTCCGCATGACTGTCCACCGTAATGAGAGCAAACCGTCGAACATTTTAATCCAGATTTTCTACAACTACACGCATTGCTACAGCTCCTCTTGCAGCTGCATAATATCAACTGCAAGAGTTGTTGAGGTGCTGCGTCCCTGGACATTATTATTATTATCATTATTATTATTTCGTATCCTTCCGTATTCCCTCTTCAGTGGATATTGACATTGGGAAAGGTGACAGTTTGTACGTAAGAAATCTTTTCTAATCTTCATCTGACTGTTTTAAAACGCACAACCTGTGAAATAGTGTGAGAGGATTGACAGTCACTTTTCGGTCACGAACATTTACACATATTATTGTAGAAGAAAGGGACATCACGTTATTTTGACGTTGGAATTTAACATTTTGGAAGTCTTCACCGACAATCTTTAAAATTCCTTCCTTTCCAACCTGTACAGCCATATGGTAGTTTACATCTTTTCCTTCAATGACTCCAATGCTTAAAGACGTGATAAAATCTGTATTCGGAAATGGAGGATGCTGTGAAAACCACAGACAGAGCTTTTCTGCATCAGTTTCATCTCTGATAATACGAGATAGTCACATATCTATATGCTGCTCAGTTTTTATGTTGACGGCGCAGTAGGTCTCAACTTCATTACATATGTTCTGAAGGCACACCATTCCTAAAGTCCATTGGTCGACTACGCTTTCAGTTATGCCGGGACCCCGGATCATTGATTTAATTAAAACCTGTTGAATGGTCATATCTGACCATATGGCTGACCAAAACTTCCTCGTGCGTCGGATGGTAAAGAATCTTTCGCTTGTGAACAGTCGGTATTCAATGGGGCCAGTTTTTTCTTCCAATCCCAACATATCCTGCAAATACAAGTGTGAGCACTTGGCGTAAAAGAAGTGACCTGCTGCATGGAAGAATGGTAGCACTTTTTGGATGGTGTTAAGAAGCAAATTTTAAATTTTTAAATAGATTCAAGATTAATATTTTACAAAGTTTTCTTTGCTGAACCTCGACAAGACAACCGGCGAAGCGCCCCGGGGGTTAGCAGGGGCTCAGCTCCATTGCACGTTACATCAAAAAACTGTAATATGTACAGGAAGGTAGATACATAATATGTATTTCACTTCAGAAAAACATTATTTATGTTTTGAAGCCAATCTTATGAAGTAAAGCCGGAAAAACCGATAAAAATGTCGAAATATGAAAACTTTGCAAAACTGTTTTTACCTGAAAAGTAGGCCTCGGGGGTCAAAATCGACAAAAACTGAAAAAAGTAAAAAATGTCACAGTTTCTTGGATTTTTGACCAAGACGCGAAGGTCTGCCGAGGTAGTAAGCTTGGATTTAACATTAATTTGTAATCTTGTACAACATATTAAAAAAACATAGATGCCCGAGTTGATGTCAGGTAATCCTCCTTTTTGATGATAAAGTTACTGGGTCATAAAGAAAATAGAAGAAAATTTCAGTGTTGAAAACTAAATTGTTAAAATCTTACAAGAAGCAATGGACCGATTTAATACAAAACTGCTCATAGCACTTGTTATTATGCATAAAATAAACTAAGACAATAAAATTGCTGTAGCCGGAGAATTCCTTATTTTAACGCTTATTTTGACTCCACTAATAGTAAAGTGCAAATATAGTATCAAAATGTTTTTCTTTGTGAGAGACTTGGGTAGAAAACCTGGATGTGGAAGTAGTGATTCCCTCGGCGGCGGTTTTTATGTATTGTTACGTGCTAAGATTCTTAAATCATCAACGTTAAACTCAGCTTATCCCATGCTGAAGAGTACGTTGCAGATTGAAAATTTTGCAATTCCTAGAAACCTCATCGTGGGACATACTGATGTTCTCTATCCTATAATTAGGATTTAATTCCATTGGATGATGCATGTAAAATAAATAAATACCTAAATAATATCTATATTTTATTTTAAAAAAATACATAACGTAGGTATCAAACTCTCAATAAATAACTGTATATAATACAGCTTATAATTTTTCAACGTCAAGCCAAACTTCTCCCTCGGCGGAAGAGATAAACGACTTCTGAGACATTTTCAAAGGAACTTTGGTCTTCTGGCTCACCTTCACTCTGTAATTCCTCAACAGGCTTGTCAGTCCAACTTTTGTTTGCATTATACCAAACCGTTCACCTGAAAGCGTGCAAATAAAATGAGTACATTGACACAATTACCTGAAATATTAGAAAAATTTAACTGTTGCACTGTAAGCGAACACGTCACTTTACAGTAATATTACTAATCTAGTTTAGCCGGTGCCAAATAACAACTCTACTCTTATCAAAGTTGCAGTTGGCAACCCCACATCGGTATTAACATAATCGCAAAGATATTTAAACCCATATGTGCATTAATTTAGTTAATCAAATTAGAATTTTAAAATATGTAAATGAGTAATGGGGTATTTTCCTATTTTTTTTTTTTTATTGAATAATATCGTAGAATATGTACATTGTACAAACAAGCCTTCCAATACAGATTTCCGCGAAAATAATTATCAATTCTTTGAGAAAACAGAAGTTAAAATAAGTGGAGCAACAGGCGCTTTAAATTGGTGACGTAGGTAGTTTGGCCGATGACGTAGCTGGACTGTATGGATTTGTTGATAGAATGGTTTTATACAAAACAGTGTGGTGCTGTTAAGTTGGAATTCCTTCTCTAGTTCTAGCAAAGATAATAGAAGAAAACAGGAGTATAAATCTTATTTATTAAATCAATTTTAATATATTTATCCACGAAATTTAATTTCATTATGTAAAAAATAATAACAGGCGTGAATTATTAAATATTTTAAATAATTTTTAATGACTATTAGATTTTTAAAAACATATTTAGCAAAACATGACAACAATGCCAACGGCTAGTCAAATGACAGATGTGTTCTGACGTCGCCGTCGTGTTGATTTGAAGCATTTCAGTTTCTTTCATCGAGGTATTTGCTGTAATTTGCAAATAGTAGATAATGTCATTTAAAAGGTGTTTTATAAAAGTTGTGGAAACACAAATATAAGTGCTTCGTAAAAAAAATTTGTAACTGTTCCGAAAAAATTGATATTCGAAGAACTTGGTGGCAAGCTTCCAATATTTTTGATCCCATCCCTTGAAAAATCCAAATTTTGTTATAGAAAGAATCTAACAAGTGATAATCAACGACCAGGGCCTTAGAGTCAACCCATCTAAGGCAGAACTGGTAATCTTCACTAGGAGGCGCAGGCTAGACGGTTTCGTCGAACCTGTACTCTATTACACGACTCTAAGAATCTCCAGGTCAGTGAAGTATCTGGGTGTCATCCTGGACTCTAAGCTGACCTGGAAAGATCACACAGACAAATACAAAGGGCCACTGCAACCATTTGGGTCTGTAGAAGGACCTTTGGTAAAACATGGGGGTTAAACCCCAGGGTAACAATGTGGTACTATACTGTGATAGTTAGGCCAATGATCACGTATGCTTCTGTTGTGTGGTGGCCTGCCGTAACCAGGCTATACATTCAACAGAAACTAACACAACTCCAAAGACTCGCCTGTTTGGGAGTCACAGGAGCAATACGCACGACCCCCACAGCAGCTCTGGAGGTCCTTCTGGATCTCGTGCCCCTTCACTTGGTGATTGAGGCCGAGGCTCGGAAAGCGGCCTACAGGCTGAGGTGTGGTGGTCAGTGGAAAACCGGAGGAGAACAATTAGGGCACACGAGGGTCCTTTCCGACGTGATAGGGACTCACTCACTTCTGGAGGCCAGGAGTGATGACATGGTGCCTTCCTTCTCCTTCTCGGAACCATTTGAGGTTGTCATCCCCAAAAGGGAAGACTGGAACCCACTCGAGGACATACTTAGGCCTGCCGATTTCGTCTGGTTTACAGACGGATCGAGGTTTGAGGAAAGTGCTGGAGCAGGGATATACGGTGAAAGGCCCAGAGCTGAACTTTCTTATGCCCTGGGCAAATTCGCCACGGTATTCCAGACCGAGATCTTCGCTATTTTGGTCTGCGCACAGGAGAATATCCAAAGAAGATATTCCAACAAGCACATATATATATGTAGCGATAGTCAAGCGGCCCTCAAGGCCCTTGCATCTGTACGGACCAAGTCAATATTGGTTCAAAACTGTAAACTGGCACTCTGTGAACTTGGCTCATCCAACTGGGTCAAGCTTCTCTGGGTGCCAGGACACAGCAGCATTGAGGGTAACGAACGGGCAGACGCTCTGGCCAGAGGGGGCTCTCAGAGACCTCTACTGGGTCCGGAGCCTGCTCTCGGCTACCCTAGATCAAGTGCCAAGAAGTCAGTAGAGAGCTGGACACGGTCCCAGTTCCGTGACTTCTGGGCCTCACACCCAGGACTCCGGCAAGCGAAGCTCTTAATCTTAGGGCCCTTGCCGAAGAGATCAGAACAAATCCTGCGACTAAGCAGGAAACAGGTCAGAATCGTGGTAAGTCTTTTGACTGGACACGGCTTTTTCAAAAAAACACCTGCACACTATAGGGACGGCCGACAACCCCGACTGCAGGTTCTGCGGGGACGAGGAGGAGACTTCCATCCACGTCCTTACTTCTTGCCCTAGTCTTATGAACTTGAGGCACAAACACTTCGGCATTGGTTTTCCGGTGCTGGAGGAAATAAGGAATGCCCCTGTAGGACGGATTTTGGCCTTTGGGTTAGAATCCGGCCTAAATGGGGGATTCCAATAAATTCGTAGCGGCAGCACAATGGGCCACAACGCCTGAGTGCGGCGACCCTTCGTCGCACCGCTAAAGAAGAAGAAGAAGAAGGCGAAGATAATCAATTTTGGGCAAATTGGACGAATCTCCTTTCACAAAATTCAACTCCATCTTAATAGTTTATTGATAAAGCAAAAATCAAACGCCACATAGACAAACAACAAATAATTCTAACTTGTATTGTGACAAGAAGTGTCAGCTGGCGGCACGCAAGAAATGTTGTCACATAATCCTCGCCGTAAATTTTGTTTACATTTTTAAGATAACTTCTACATAATAACAAATATAAATACCTTTTAATTCCTTCTAAATACATGTGTATAATATTTATTGATTTTCAAGATATTGAACAAAATAGAAGTATCATAAGTAAAATTACATAAAAGTAAATACACAATTTGGCATTCAAATAAGTTAGTTACAGTCTAAGCGAAAGTTGTCTATGATTGGTTAAATTATTTCCCGCCAAATAAAATCATTTGAAATCTGTGTCTAGACGGGCGCATTCTTAGTTCTTATTTTTATTTAAGAAATTATTGTTTTGGTTTAAATTCATTATGCAGTAATTGTTAAAATAATAACTTTACTTGATATATATCAACAAAACTAAATTTTAAAAAAATGGAAAATACACCATTATACCGAAAGTTTAGTCCAATCCACGGGTGATTTCACCTCTAATTTGAGTCCTAATGAATGGATTTTGATAAAACTTTGTGCAATGTGTTCGTAATGACGTTAATAAAAAAGTTGAAAAAAAGAGTAGAAAATGATCGGAAAGGGTAGAAAACACCCCTTTTATTTAATAAAAGGGGTGTTCCCTTTTATTACGGGTTCCGTAACTTGTGGAATTAGGTCAAAAATGAAAAAAAAAAACAATATATTTACCGTTTTTGGCCCAAAGTAAGATGTTTTTACTTTTGTGAATTTTTTCGAAATATTTTTTTCTCCTAATGCACAAATTACGGAACCCGTGATAAAAGGGGTGTTTTCTACCCCTACCGATCATTTCCTACTATAATCTTTTTTCATTTTTTTATTAACGCCATTGCAAACATATTGCACCAGATTTCATCAAAATTCATTCATTAGCACTCAAATTAGAGATTTTGGTCATCTTAGCGCTTCGTTGACTGGACTAATTGTAGCAATTTGTAATTTTCTGGATCAACTGTCAATATAACTGATTATTTAGAAGCCAGTGCAAATGGTAATGGTAGTATTTAAATGGTAAATTGACTAAAACCGACTATTGGTTAGAAAACCTCCAGAAAAAGATAGATATCCTATCTTCAGTTGGAACGGAACTATGCAATTTATATGTAATAATTATAAATAAACAAAAAAAATTGAACTATACCTATGCATAATCTGGGACCTTCCCCAAATGGCAGATGGGCGTAGTGATGTCTCTCAGATTTATTTTCTTCACTGAATCTCTCTGGGTCAAAAACTGTAGGATTTTGGTAGTTGTCTTCATCATAATGAATGCCAACTATAGGAATTATAACTTTGGTTCCTTTTTCTATTATGATATCTTCATTTGGAACTTTGTAGTCTTCAACGCACACCCTTGTTACGAAAGGAAGTGGTGGATATTTTCTTAAAGTTTCTGAAAAGAACAAAATTTAAATTCATTAGGGAATGCAAGTGTGGAAAGAGCCGCATTGCACAATAAGTAAGAAAGTTGGAACACAAGTGTTTTTCAAAACTTCAGCTGTCTAAATCAAAATAAACCATTTATCGCGAATCCGCAGTTATCAAAATCATTCCAGAGACTTGGCTCTTAAACTAGAGTCGGGTTCGATTATCGGTCCTGACTGCGATTTTTTCGGAAAAAGTAATCTTAGTATACTCGGATACACTAACTCAGACAAATAGACAAAACTCAGACAAAAGTTGACAGAGGCGTAAGGCAGCGTAGTGTTCTATCACAAATCCATTTCAACATCTATAGTGAACACGTGATGGGACATGTGAACTTAAGATTTGCAGGTGACACCATCTTATTTACAGCAAGCGGGAATGACCTCGAACACCTGCTGAATAGGCTTCAGACAACAAGTTCTGATCATGGTTTAAGACAAATATATGTGTCTGTGAGATAGTAAACAATATGGTATGTAGCTCTTGTGGACAACTCTGAGTATGAAAGGGCATAGCCGGGTAAGCATGATGTGACTGCCCCCAAGCGTCTGGCGCTTATATTTGTGCAGTAGGAAGCAATCTTGGAAAGTAGCAATTTCACAAAATATTAGCCCGAAAAAGGGACCGGTTTGGGGTGAGTAAGGGAGGGTTGATTTTAGCAAAACTATTTTTTTTCTAAGAAACGGCGCATTCAATCGTTTTGTAAAAAATATATGGTAAAGACCTACTGAGAAAGTACTAAATAAAAAATCATGCTCAAATTCTGAAAACAGATACAGTAAAAAAAACATATATATTATTTTCAAATTTTTTTTAGGGTAACTTATCCCTGGGATACCAGCCTACATTTTTTTCTGTAGCATGTCTATGGACTCACTTATGTTATATTTTTTTCCCAGTCTTGTCCGAAGATTACGCCATACTTAAAAAAAATGCCGAAGTGTGCAGTGCCGTATGCATATTTTGTGGACAATTAACTCCTTGCAAGTAAAAAAGGCCAAACTGCAAAGTAAATATGGATATCTGAGTAGTGTATACATATTAGTGACTAGTGATTATGGAGATGGTGAACGAAGAGAAACCAACATAAAGCTGCAACGCTGACAGTTAATTAGGTGCTCAATAGAGTTGACTCTTGCGCCGCAAAAATCAGTTTATAGCCGTAATGTTAAATATCATTAAGAGTAAAACCTAAAGTCAGCGGTACTATGGAGTACCTTGTCAAAGACTGTCATTATTCACATATTACCGTCGGCGGGGATAAGAGCTGGGTTGTTAACAATTTGCAGCACTAAATCGTAGCATTACTAACCTGAGAAGGATATAGATGTTAATCTTCCTCACTGTCATCTGCAATCACTGTACTCATGCTATCCTTCTGGAACAATAGGGAGAGAACTTCTGCCGGTTTAGGTATGCTTGCTAGATATCATCCGTACGAAAGGTAATACACGACAGCAGCTACATGGGAACAACATCCAACAGTTTGATACCCATTGGCACATTCACAGAAATGTCTTCTAACGCCGACACTGTGGGGAATATAGTCGAGGAAACATCGGTAAACCTTCGTTTTGATGTGACGTGAACAAACTTGTATTTTGAGTACATTGGACTGGTCCTTAGCGTACTGAAGATTAAGTGTACCATCTTCATTTATGACTTCGAGGTACGAAATCGTTTGTTTATATTGATACGATCCGGTAAAAAACAGTTTTAAATCCGTCATTTCTGGGAAGTCCAGTACATCTTTGCTGAAAATATCTACAAAAGGCAGTTTTGCAATTTCTTTGAATGTGCCAGTGGGAATCGAACTATTGGATGTTGTTCCCATGTAGCTGCTGTCGTGCATTATCTTTCGCAAGGACGATATCTATCATGCATACCTAAACCGGCGGAAGTTCTTTCTCTATTGTTTCAGAAGGATAGCATGAGTGCAGTGATTGCAGATGACAGTGAGGAAGATTAACATCCATATCCATCACAGGTTAGTAATGCTACGATTTAGTGCTGCAAATTATTAACAACACATGACTGTTAAGACCAAGCTCTTATCCCCGCCTACGGTAATATCGATAGTACCGCTGACTTTAGTTTTTACCCTTAATGATATTTAACATTCCGGCCATAAACTGATTTTTGCGGCGCAAGAGAGTTAAACTCTATTGATCACCTAATTAACTGTCAGCGTTGCAGCGTTATATTGGTTTCTCTTATATAACGTTCACCATTTCCATAATCACTAATCACTAGTATGTATACACAACTCAGGTATCCATATTTACTTTGCATTTTGGCCTTCTTTACGTGCAAGGGGTTAATTGTTGACAAAATATGCATACGACACTGCACATTTCGGCATTTTTTTTAAGTATGGCGTAATCTTCGCACAAGACTGGGAAAAAAACATAACATAAGTGAGTTCCCAGGCATGCTACAGAAAAAAATTCAGGCTGGTACCCCAGGGATAAGTTACCCTAAAAAAAATTGAAAATAATATATATGTTTTTTTTTACTGTATCTGTTTTCGGAATTTGAGCATGATTTTTTATTTAGTACTTTCTCAGTAGTTCTTTAACATATATTTTTTACAAAATGATTGAATGCGCCGTTTCTTAGAAAAAAAATAGTTTTGCTAAAATCAACCCTCCCTTACTCACCCCAAACCGGTCCCTTTTTCGGGCTAATATTTTGTGAAATTGCTACTTTCCAAGATTGCTTCCTACTGCACAAATATAAGCGCCAGACGCTTGGGGGCAGTCACACCATGCTTACCCGGCTATGCCCTTTGGCGAGGAAGGCAAAATCGGTAACTTGCCAATTGATCAAAATTTGGCGTGTTAGAAATATCACAAGTAGCAGACAGATCAGAATTGCTAACGCCCTAGTTGTCTCCATCTTTATTTGTACCTCTGCGGCATGGGCCATTTGGGAAGCAGATAGACGGCGTTTTGATGCTGTCAAGACATGGTTCTAGTGACGCATCTCACTGATAACTCGATTCTCCAAGACTCTCTAGCACCGCATTCTTCCTAATTTTTTTGGCCACATCACCCCCAGAGTGAACTGTGTGGAACGGTTGATAGTCACTCTATGGGAATCGAAAGTGATTAATATTACTATTTTTTGGTGTTCTCGTTCCAATTTTTGCAACTTTTTACTAAACAACCTGACACTTTCAACTACTTTGTCAACGTAAATAAGTAAATAAGTGGCAGACATATTAAATATGGCGGCGTTTGGGAAGGCGCAGTAGAGGACAAAAATGAGAATTATTCCCTTTACATCATGGTCGAGTCGTTAAGAGTTTTGACGAATTGGTAACGGAAAAACAAGTAACATTTTGCTGCTTCTGGAGGAATATCCAAAGCAGTCTACACGGAAGTTTCCTGAGAATTTTTATGCTTTTAAAAATAGAAACCGTAATCGTCTCTCGGCAATGAAGTACTTTGCGCTCTTAGTACTAGTAATAACCATTTGCACACATTGGGTAATTAACTACCTATATTTTTTAATTCAATCAGTACGCAGCAAGTACAGTTTATACTAAAGGTGTCTGCCCCACAGATGGTGTATTCCACCATAAGTGTCAGAATAATTATTTGCTTGGACTGTATATAGTCCAGTGTTTGGCGGTTTTACGCTCAGAATTCTTTCGGGTAAAGCCGATTTTAAATTTGGAAAATAATTAGGGAATGGCTCAAGGAACAGAAGTTATATAGTGCCGATGTGTGCTTTTACCCTTCTCGGGGATGCACATTATTACATTCAAAATAACCACAGAAATCAATAGAGGAATAAATTCGAAGCAAAAAATATTCTATGAAGTTTTTTCGATGAGTCAATAAATGATTGAAAATGTTGATTTTTCATCTAAAAAATGCGTTAGAACGATTTTTCACGAATAACTCGAAAACCTTACGCTTTATCAAAAAAATTATTAAAAGCAAACATGAAGCTTATAAAATAGCAAATTGATTGGTTTTTTATTTCTGTAGATGCAATACGAACCGAGTTATGACTCGTTGAAGGTGACTTTTTCCTCGCCGAAAACTGAATTCGAATCTTTCAACGCTAAATAGCTGAAAAACGGAAAATTTTTAGAGGAAATGACATTTTTAAAAGTACTTGAAAAGAGCTTTAAAATGAGCTTTGGTAAAAGTCGTTAGCATAAAAACTAACGTAGTTATGACGAAAATAAGATGGTTTTTTCGGAGAAAAAATCAGCAATGAAACTAATGGCTTCACAGCAAGAATTGAAACTGAACGTAATCCATTTACAATTTACTTTATTTAAGTAATAACAATATGTTCTAGAAATTTGACCGGTTTGGGATGCCTAGACTTGAAAAGTTTCATTCAAATTTGAAATGATTTTTGAAACTTCTTTAAAAAATTTAATTTTTTCACAATAATTACAAATATCCCAAACGATCATTTTATAGTGAAACTCACAAAAAGTTGCAAACTGAATAATTTTTTTTTAATGAGTTCGTGAAAATGTATAGAATAATATCCTGAAAAGTTTACATTCCGCTCGGATGCAGAACATAAAAAAAAAAGTGAAAAAAAACTATTTTTTTATCATTTTTTTCAAAATTTTTAAATTAAGTCAGGCTAGAAAAAAATAAAAATACAGGTGTTTCTGACCAAAGAATGTTCTAATAAAACGTATCGCTCAATTCTAAATTCTTAGCATTTCTAACAAGTAAAATAAAGCTTTTTCTCTTTCTGATTACACATTTTTAACATTTTTCTTAGTGACTAAGAAAATAGTGAATCTGGGGGGAAAATATATAATTATGAACGCATACACAGACACCACACATAGCCGCTGAAACGCTCGCATGTATTTTTACGTGCCTTTACTGTATTGTATTTATTACAGATACACCTATCCACATTCAGCTATATCCATTGAATTCCTTATACATTTGTTTATGTATTGGAAAAGTTTCAGAATTTATATTCAAAACAATCAAAGATATTTTCATAGTTATAAGGCTAAGATCGTGACAATCGCAATTTCTTATCATGATATGATTA